>VMDO01000213.1:0-318155 GCA_007922755.1 Pedetes capensis | reverse complement strand
GCCTCTGGTCTCCAACTTGCAATCCTCCTGCCTCTGCCTTCCGAGTTGCTGGGATAACAAGTGTGTGCCATCATGCCCTGCTCTCATTATTTATTTTCAGAGCATTAAATTGCTATCTTAGCAACCTCCAATAGCCAGAGTACCAGCAATTTTGTGCCAACTTCCTGAGTTCCAGTAACCACACAGCACTGTAAAGAGGGGCAGATGATATCTGTATATGCTATGGGTTATTTCACAGGAGAAGACTCAAGAGTTAGGGAACTGGAGAGTTTTATAATGGGCAGTGAACATGTCTTCCTTTTGCTCCAAAAGGAGACACTACCTTTCAATGCTGTTCAGTATATAAATATGGTTGAATGGAATTAAGAACAAAGAACAGTCAGTGCCTTGCTTTGCAAGATGTACAGTAATATGAAAAGCTCATAGAGAATTGTGTTCCAACCACATCCATCCCTTATTTCTATACTATGTTGACTTCTGGAGGATTTTCCCTTGAGTATGCTAACCCCTTTGATTAATCTGTCTGACAAGTTGGGACTAAATCTGTGCAGTTTGTCTCATACTGCTTTGAATTTAGGTAACTATCAGTAGGCCTCCAAGCAGCAGGATTAACTATCAGTATGCCTCCAAGCAGCAGGATGAGTGCAACTTGCAGTATTAACATCAGCCATGTCCACCAGCCATGTCCACCATCTCACATCTAATAGGTTGCATAAATATCATAAACCAACAGTCTGTGGTTTGCTGTTGAATTTTCTGTTTTGACCTTTCCGCTTCGCCCCAGGCATTAATCTGGATACCTCAGAATGTGTTAGTGATTGCAGTCTTTGTCTGAACCTGTAAATTGTAAGTCAGGGACAATTTCTCATCCATAACAATCCTGTCCTGTGACTTGAAGCAGACCTGAGTGACCTTGTGGGTTGAGATGCTGCCAGTGACTGCTCCAGTTAAAGTCAGCTGAAATATTTTGTACCACGTTTTCTAGTTGGACGATTCTCATAGTAGAATTAACTGACTACAGGGTGGGCAAAAATTGAGTCACTTACACCTCTATGAAACTTCTGTGAATAGCTAAGCATAGCCTCTTTTTGGAGAGATTGTCACAGTTACCTGAGGGCTACATAATCAACTGGTGGCATTTCCTTAAATATTTTAAAGTCTTTCACAGCTACCCCTAATGCAAGTCACAATGTTTTAGGGAGGGACACAGATTAATACTTGCTTTTACAGAAGAAATATGGACTCAAGGGCATACATGGTGCCCTTTTAAAAAAAGCATTTGTTTATAATCTGGGGAACTCTTTGCATCAGTCTAGAAGCGTATGTTGACATTGCCTCCAAAATTGGCTAATAACCAGCTCATAAGCCTTAAAGTTCAGTCCAAACACTGTACATTCTCAAATCTAACCTGCACCCTTTCAACAGTTTCAGGGGGCTAGAAAATCAGATGCAGAATAGAATCCCATGCAGTTTGGATCTGTGGTTGAGAGCTGCCAACCAATCTGCATGTGATTCTAATCCGCATCTGATTTTTAGCACTCTGAAACTGTTGAAAGGGTACAGATTAGATTCAAGAATACACAGTCATTGCATGTTAATTGATCCTAGTCTCTGGTTTTGGAGATACTGCTGTGAACATGCCAAACTGTCTTGTTTTGACCATACCACCAGCTGAGAGGTGTTGGATTGCCCCATGCAGTGACTGAGCAATGGCTACAGAAAAAGGGAAGACCTCCAGAAATATTGACAGGTAGTTTGCATGGAAGGGTCAGGTGCTAGAGCCAAGGCCATTACATTCCATTTCTGATAGTCTTCTCAGTAAGGTCAAGGAGAAAGGCCATCAAATTGTGCTGAGAGAGTCATCTAACAGAGGACAGAGCTGGCATTTAGTTAAATTTCATGTGGCCCCAACAGTTTGAGAGAGCTACACACAGCATTTCTCTTGGTGAGGGAGGCTCTAGTGGAAGTTTCAAACAGCAGAGCTCATCAGTGCTCCTCCCTCCATTATACCTCCCAGGATCTGAGATATTCCTTTCCCGGGTGTCAAGGTCATTCTCTTGCCACCACCACAAAATCAGTCGTACCATTTCAGTAGCTATAATTTCACCTTTCCCCTCAATTATTCCCTACTTTAACCAGGCCTTTTGTCTGGAAGGGTAAAGTATAAGGAGGAGAAGACATTTTTATAGAACTACATTTTGTTCTACCTGGGCCACCTTAGGAAGAGTCAGAAATACAAGTCGTCATTTTTTTGTGATTTAGGACCATGTCCTGTAAGAGAATTCAGGTGACTGAAAAGAATCAAATTTGAGTCTTCTAGGCGCTCTTTGGCTATGGTACAAGAAGGATGTACCAAGTAGGCTGCCTGAGGTTGTCATTAGAGAAAGAAAGAAGCATCATGCCAGTTAGGACAGAATCCCAAGTTTTTCCGATAGGTCAAAAACTTCATGTGTTTTATTATTTTATATTTTTATGACTGAATTCAGTAGAATTTAATTTTGTATAAAATGGGAGGGTGGGGTCCAATTTTAATTTTGTCTGTGTGGGTTATCAGTTACCATATCACTCTTTTACATGATCTTCAATATCAGCTCTTTCAGAAATCAAGTTTTCATGTATGTGTGTCTTTTCCTGCTCTCTCAATTCTATTTTGTTGGCTTAATTGTCCTCACAATGTCCTAAGTACTAACATCTTCTGATATTTCTAGCTATATGATTGAGTGAGTCCTCTAAGCTTGTGCTTTAAGGTTATCTTTATTATTTTTAGCTTTGATATATCTATACACCTTTTAGATTCTATTTGTCAGATCCTTTACACACACATCTACACTGTTCTTCCTGGAATTGCTTTGCCCTTACAATCAATTTGGGAGACTTTGATATTTATAATATTGCACTTTTTAACCTTGAGCACAGCACATCTATCCTACTTAAGGAGTGTTACCTTATTAAAAATATGATAGACAAATGTAGAATAAAAGAATTTTGACCTCTGTCTCACTGCATGTAAAGAATTAATTTGAGGTAGATCATAGACCTCAACATAAACACTAGAGTTATAAAACTAGAGAAGAACATAGAAAATCTTTGTTACTCTGAAGTAGGCAGAGATTTCTTAGGCTTTAGAAAGCACAAATCACAAATTGAAAAAAAGATAGATTATTAGACTTCATCAAAAATTTAAATGTTCATTAAAAGACGTCATTAAGAAAATAAATTGGCAAGCTACAAACGAAGAGAAAATGTACAGTGCATATATATGACCATATATGATAAAGGAAAAAAGCAACTTGTTTTAAAATGGGCAAAATTCTTGAATAGATACTTCACAAAAGGCGATACCAATTATCAAAGCACATGAAAAGTGCTTAGCAACATTAGTCATCATGGAAGTGCAAGTCAAAATCACAGAGGGATACCATAACATTTCCCACAAGGATGGATGGATAAATGGAAAAATAAATAAATAAAAGACAACAGCAAATGTTGGAAAGGCAGCAGAACAACCTAAACTTTCACTTATTATTGGTAGGCATGTAAAATGCTATAACTGTTTTGGAAGCTGTCAGTTTCCTAAAATGTTAAACATATTGCAGTTTTGTTCTCTTAATCCAAAAGAAATGAAAAATATGTCCACAAAACCCAAGAATGTTCATAATGGTTATACTCAAAATAGCCAAAAAAATGTCTACCAGTAGCCCAGTGAATAAACAAACTTGTATGAGGTATGATCAAAAGATATAGTGAATGTTTAAATTTTTAAAATTTATTGCAGTAAAAGACACATTGCTCTTAATCCAAATACTCCGCCTGGCTTCAGTCACACCCCATCATTCTTGCCATTTTCTGAAGCAGCTCTGAAAGTCCTCTTTCATGAGTGTCTTTAGTGGTGCTGTGCAGCTGTCTTAATGTCCTAAATTGATTCAAAACATTGACCTTTCATGGTCATTTTCACTTTGAGGAAGAGCCAAAATTCTCATGGTGCTAGATCTGGTGAATAAGGTAGATGAGGACACACTGCAATATTTTGATTTGACCAAAATTGCTATACCAGAAGTGATATGTGACATGGACCATTGTTATGATGGAGGATGAAATAAAAGACACTCTTGAAAAAGGACTTCCAGAACTGCTTCAGAAAGTGGCAAAGAATAATGATATAAGTGTGTTTGAAGCTGAGAGAGTGTTTTGAGGGGAATTAATGGCAATATGTCTTTTACTGCAATAATATTTTTTTTTTTTGGCAGTAGTTGGGAGTTGAACCCAGGGCTTTATGCACGCTTTTTGCAAATGTTCAACCACTGAGCCATGCCCTCAGCCCATACTTTTTAAAAAATTTTAAGTATTCACTATAACCAGGCATGGTGGCACATGCCTGTAGTCCCAGCACTCCGGGAAGCAGAGGCAAGAGGATTGATGTGAGTTCAAGGCCAGCCTGGTCTAGCAAGTTTCAAACTAGCCAGTGAGACCCTGTGTCAAATAAAATAAAATAAATTAAAAATAAAATTAAAAAAACTAAACATCCACTATTTTAAAATCACATCCCATATACTCATACAATGGAATAATGCTCAATAGAAAAAGAAACTATTGGTACATCAGATAACATGGGCAAATGCCAGAACTTTATGCTGAGTGAAAAAAAAAAACAGACACAAAAAATTGTGTAATGTATCATTATATCTTATCAAATTCTAGAGAAAACCAAACTGTGGTGAGAGAGCATGAGGGAACCTCATGAGAAATCTTTAGAGTCTTGATAGGGCTGTGGATTACCTGAGTATCTTTCTTTGAGGGTTGAATGGTACACTGAAGATCTGAGCAATTTGACTCTGTTTAAAGTATGCATCAGTTTAAAAACCTAGGACATTCTGAGTTTTCCTTAGGGAATATTTTTTCTATTCTTTCAGAATAGTTCCTTCGTAGCTACAGAGAAAAACTATTTTCCTAAATGTTGTACTTAACTTGAGCTTTTGGTCAATTGTACAGTCTGAGTAACTATTTTTAGGACCTTGGTGGAGTTCAAGAATAGTTTTAATAAAGATAGAAAAGATAATCCTTATAGGAGTCAGCTGGAATTGGTCCTTCACAGCTTTACATGCCAAATCTGTACTTCGGGTCATCATACTCCACAGCAGTGGTTCTCCATCAGGGACTGTTTTGTCTCACTGGGTATATTTGGCAATGTCTGAAGGCATTTTGATTGTCATGATTGGAAAGAAGGATGAGGTGCTTTGCTACTGGCATCTGATGGGTAGAGACCTCAGAGGTTACCAGACATCCTATAAGACACAGGATAACCTCCCTCAACAAAGAGTTTATTTGGTCCAAAATGTCATGGTGCCAAGGTTGGGAACCCTTGTTCTAGACTTGCCCATACCATTGAAGCTGAGTCAGTCTCGATTAGATATTGACTCCTCATAGTCCAAATCAGTTGTGCAAACCTGGCCTTTTCACATGTTACTTATACCTTCCCTGAAAGAATTTAATATCAAATATTTGTAATATATAATGTATTCTTAAATATGGCAATTAAAGTCCACACATCAAGAGCACTTCCAAAATCAAAATTGTATATATCGTTTTTATTGATTGTTAATTATACGATAATATAGGTTATGTTTTTAACTTTATTTCATTACATATCCAAATAAATGACCTTAGCTATCTTTCTTTAAGGGGAGAGGTGTTATCAGATCAGAAGAAATAAATGAGAATAATTTTTCTTTTATTTCTCCCTCCACAGAATGACAGGCAGAGAGTTTTTCTTTCGTTTTCCGGAACTCTACCCCTTTCTTCTCAAACAGTTGGAAGCTGTAGCCAATACAGTGGACAGGTAAGAAGAGAATAGGGTGGGACACAGCGTGAGCAAGGTTGTAAGGTACTTTATTAACAAGATTTTTCTTCTAGCCAACACTTTTTAATCAACTTCTTCCTTATAAACAAAGATGGATGGCTTTTTTAAAAAAACAGTACATTTTAAATAATTATATTTTGTTGCCTGGCTCTCTATAATAGTTCTGTATCTGAAAAGTTGTGTAGAATTCTTTTTATATTTTATGTTTTATTTTAAAATTCTGTTTTATATTAAATTTTATCAAATTTAATCCTGTTCTCAGTGTATATAGGAAGTAGCTTCTTAGGAGCACATGATGATTTCTTCTGATAAGAATTAATGTTTTCCTCGTATTTTTTAAAGACTGCATGTTTACACACTGAGTTTGCTTAATGGATTCTTGTCCCTTTTTTTTCCCCTAATACTGTCCTGGTGCAGCTTACCATTGTGAAACTGAATCAGTTAGCTGACTAATCTGGTCACCTGTGATCAAAAATGGTCGTGGTCTGCCTGAGCAAAAGTGGCCACGACCTTAGCAGCAAAAAGCAGAGTTCATTATGAAGGATTCCAGTCTCACCAGGCAGGTAGAAAAGTTGGTCATCATCCTTTCAATGACATTCTATAGGCAGTAGTGGAATTTTTAGCATAGACATCTTGGTTTTGTATTCTTTCGGCAATTTTTGTACTTGGTGTCATGTATACGAATTGTCTATAATGGGAAAATAAAATTATATACCTTTGTTTATGATACATTACCTCCCATTAGTAGTTTGTGCAGACAGGCTTTTCTGGCCCTCGTAAGTGACAGCCTGTTCATGCTTTCTTAAATACATTTGGACATTGAGAAGTTTCACATTTCATGCTCTGGAATAGCACACACTCTTAAACAAATGATTAGTCTTGAGAAGAGGATCACGTGCTGACAGCCCAGTCTTGGTTTCCCCGGGAGTTTTCCCTTGTAGTGCACATTAGGAAGATATGAAGTGAATGGAGAAAAAAATTACAAAGTGAAAACTGTCTCTTTGATCATTAAGATCTTATCTCACGTTGTATAAATAACTATTTAATGAGTAAAAGTATTTGAAGATAGTGCCTCATTTCTTCAGTTTTAAGTCCCTTATGTATAATTTTTTTCAGTGATACGGGAGAACCAGATCGTCACCCAAGCATGTTCCTCCTACTTTTGGTTCTGGAGAGACTCTACCCTTCCCCAATGGATGGCACCTCTTCTGCCCTCAGCATGGCTCCTTTTGTTCCCTTCATTGTCAGGTAGTGTCATGCTATATGGAAATAGTGGATGTGGACATGAGGACTTCATGGGAGTTTTTATCTAATTTTTATTCAGAAATTGTAATAGGCTTTTTTGTTTGTTTGTTTGTTTTTAAACTTTGAGAGAGATCGCATGAAGGCAAGAGCATGAGGCTTATTGCCATTGCTCCTAACTGGTCTCCAGTGTTTCAGAAGAAGGTGTTTATATCATGGGTACAGGAGTTCATTAGAACCTACTGTATAAGAAATATTTTCCTTGGAGAGCTGCCTGATAAAGGGTGTGTGGTGTTGACAGAAGATTCTACCTTGGAAAACATAGCCTGGGTGTTTGCATTATGCCTGTGTTGAGGCTTGGTCCTGGCATATGTTTCTTGTCCAGCAGTTCAAGAGAGTATCAGGACACTGTTCACTCTGGGGTAGTCTGCTAGGATGTCCAAAGAATGGCATGTTGATGGCAATGCCATGTGGCAGAAGTTCCCATTTACTTTCTCTTTCAAGTGTGGAGTGCATGAAAATGAGCCATGAATGTAGATTATTCTTGGCATACAATGATAACAGGTCTTCCTGCTTCTAGCGGCTTCTACCATAGGCTTTGTTACATTTTTTGAGGCATCTGCTACCTTCTGACCAAACCTTTTTCATTGGGATCAAACACTTTAATAAGTAGACCTCTAAAAAGTATTCACGTTTTCTTATGAAATTATTTCGGAAGCCTGTCAGTTTTTATCTGTCTGCTTGCTTCAGTTCAGTGTGTCTACAGAAAACAAAACAGCACCTTCATTTTAGTGTAGCTGTAGAAAATTGAAATAGACTTGGAGAGGAAATATAAGAACACCAAACTCAAGAGAATGTGTTTATTATTGTGGTGCTCTGGGTTCCACTTCCTGGTTTCACAGAGCTGACTTGTGCATTTTAATGTGAGAAACCATTAAACATGAGATTCTGACATGTGATTGCTGTGGCCATTCGTTTGTACCAAGCCCTGGCTGTGGCTATGTTATCTTTGATCACAGAGATGACTCACTCAGACTGGTTTTTGTTTCCTGATACACAGTTACCAGTCTCCCTCATCCAGCATTTAGTGATTTATTTTAGAAATTTGGGTGATAAATTTTACTTTCAAAGGCCTTAAAAGTGTTCTTCATGAATACCTGGTAAAAAACCTAAGACATGTTTCCAGAAAGTTGATGCAAGGGGGAAAGACACGTGTACATTATAAAGAAAAAGAAACTGCACAACCTCATCATCTGTGTTGAGAACATTCAATTTGCAGAAGCTTTTTACTAATCAGCCTGTTATCTGTTGCATCCCAGAAGGCAGAAAGTACTGCGTTAAAAATATCCTTCCAATCTTATTTATGTATAATCAGAATGCACATATTACTATAATCAAAGCACCTATCATATATAACAAAGATTGCATTAATAAAGAAGATTTAAATATTGCTTTGAAGCCAGTATACTTAATACATTGTTTTTTAAGCTCAAAAGGCACAAAGTAAGAAGTTTGCAATCATCTTGTCCTTCTGGTGAAAATGCTGTGGTCAATAGTTGCTTTCTGCTGGGTGCCGTGACACCTGCCTGTAATCCCAGCTACTCGGGAGGTAAGGTAGAGGGATCATGAGTTTGCAAGTCAAAGGCAACCTGCATGACTTAGCAAGATCCTGTCTCAAAAATAAAAACAAAAAAGAGGTTAGAGGTACAGTTGGGCCTAGCATTTGTGTGCCCCTAGATTCCGTGCCCCAGCACTAAATAAATAAATAGTTGCTTTCTACCTGAATGGGCTGGGATTTAGCTCAGTTGGTAGAGCACTGCTCTGCAGTCTATGAGGTCCTGAGTTTGATTCCCAGCACCGCAAAATGGGAGAAGGACATGGCAACCCACTCCCAAGGCAACCCGAAACAGTCAGCTATTGAAAACCCTATGAGGGTCTCTATGAGTCGGACTCGACTTGATGGCACCTAACAACAACCTAACCTTCTGCCTGAATACAGATTTATAGAGCACCAGCAACAGCAGAAGTGCTGCACGTGATTCCTTTGAGAGCCAGTAAATTTATATTCTTTGAGTTTCCATGTGTGTCATAGCACAGTATTTCTCAAACTTGAAGATATAAACATACCCCTGGTGAATCTTATGAATTCTGGTTCAGTAGATTCTGGGGTGAGTCTGAGAGCCTGCCTTTCAAGTAAACTTCCAGATTTTATGATTCTGCTGGTCTGTGGACCACACTTTGAGTACCAAGATTAAATGTGAGATATTAAACCTAAATCACCATCGGAGCCATGCACATAGAGACAACTAGTAAACCAGAGAGTAGTAGGGTCATACTCAGGTTATGCTTGGTTAGTCTATTTAAGGAATTTATAAGAAGTAGATTCTGACCCAGGAGTACAGAGAATGAGCAAAAAAAAAAAAAAATATTCTGAGCAGAGATGTCAGTAGAAGGTTTGTTGAGCCCTGCCTTTTTGCCAGGTACCGGACATTTTGTATTCCATGACTCTGAGAGAAGGTGTTGTCACTCCTGTTTTCTCATTGAGGAAATTGGGGCTCAGAAAGTGCTTCAGTTATAGAGCTAAAATTTAAACACAGGAGTGCAGGACTTTGTCAAGAGTGTTAGATAAGTCAGGCCAGGTGTTGCATGCCTACAACTCCAGCCCTCAGGACACCGAGGCAGGAGGATTGACTCGAGTTTGAGGCCAGCCTAGTCCACGTAGTAAGTTCCAGGCTAGTCTGGGCTACACAGCAATACCCTATCTCACCCTCCTTCCCCCCAAAACACCAAAACCAAAACAAAATAAAAGACTGCTAGATGTACTTTTTCTGTTGCACCAACATGACCAGCTCTCTTTTGTGGCACCAGGTACTTCAGCCACATTAAATGTGCCTATGAAGCCTGAAACTTATGCAACTAAGAGAAATGAAGAGCCTATATCCACAGCTGCTGCTTCTGAATACAGGCTGTTTTCCACATGTAGAAGTTATGTGGTGGGACCTCTACCTATTCTAGTAGTAAAGCTTGGTTGATTGGATTGATTAGCCATATATGGTCAGATACACATCCAAGGGACTGTTGCCCTGGGGTAATGAGTTAGCTCCTAGCTACAGGGAAAGGATGGCTTATCTTTCTTGACCAACTTCTGTGGTAAAGTAGATGGTCTATAGACTTAGAACTAGAAAATCTAATTTGGGGTTTCATCAGTCTACAAGGACAACCCATACTAACCCACAATGTTCCCTGGAGAAATAGACTATAAACAGATTTGTTAATAGTAAAAATTAATATATATACATATATATATATATATATATATATATATATATATATATATATATGTATATATATATATATATATATGTGAGCTGGGATTTAGCTCAGTGGGTAGAGCGCTGCGCTGCAGTCTCTGAGGCCCCTAGTTCAATTCCCAGCACCGCAAAAATGGGAGAAGGGCCCAGTCCACTCCCAAGGCAATCCCAAAGCACTCAGCCATTGAAAACCCTATGAGGGTCGCTATGAGTAGGATACCGACTCAATGGCACCTAACAACAACAACAAATATATATATATATATATATATGTATATACATACATACATACATACATATATGGTTTAATAATTCCTGAGAATTCCTGCAGCTGTACCACTGTGGTGTCTGATCCTGTCAGATCTCAAAAGCTAAGCAGGGTCGTGTCTGGTTAGTACTTGGATGGGAGACCTCCTGGGAACACCAGGTGCTGCAGGCTTGAGAGCAGGACCTGGCAAACCACTCCCCCTCCCCAAAAAAATAAAAACAAAAACAAAAAGCAATCAGCCATTGAAAACCCTATGAATAGCAGAAAAGCACTGATAATAGTGTTTTGTCTGTTGTTGGTAGGGTGACTATGAGTTGGGCCACTGACTTGACGCCACCTAACAACAACAGCAACAAATCCTGAGAATATTATCCATGAAGAAAATGAAAGATTGACCATAAAATTTGTTAGTCCAAGCAATATTTGTGTTTCTGGTCGTAATCGTTGAGTGAGCTTTCTTGACTTGGAGTACTAGTTGGGAAGATAGATGTATGCACACTGGATGGGTTGTGTTTTATGTTCATAATATTGTTAATGATAAAATATATACTTGGAAGAGTTCTAATTAGGCTTGAGTATTCTCTAAGTTTAACTAAAGAAAAACTTTCTAGCTAATGGGAGTATGGAAGGGTTGCCCTGACTATGCTAAAATCAGTTGCCCAATGCAAAAAAGATTAAAAGCTCACCAGTAGCATCTTTGTATTCTCTTTCACAGGTGAGTTTCAGGCTTCCATTGAAGAATTGTAGGAAACCACATAGGCCGCAAACCTAGAGCCATAGAGTTCTGAACAGAGCCAGTGCCCAGGACTCAAGAGACTTGCCACTCTTTAGACCCTTAGCAAAACTCTTTTCTTTGGACTAATGTGGTGCTCTATGTGATGGGGGGGATCAGCTAGGAAAGTGCCTCCTACTGCTAAAAACTGAAAGCTCAGCATCTCATTAATGTCTGTGGCAGAAATCACTTCACTGTCTTTCATTTGCTTTTTTGGATGATTTTCAAAGGTTCTGTCTACTACCATCAAGCCTCCCCCACCCCCTTGGCTTATTTCATTGCAAATGACTTTCAGTGCATCTTTTCCTCAGTTCCTTTTAGTCATTGTCCTCATTGTTTTTAGTGAAATCTGCTTTTTCCTTTTCTGACAGATATTGAAATACAAATAGCAATACAACCCCTTCCCTCCCTCCCTCCCTTCCTTCCTTCCTCTCTCTCTCTCTCTCACTCTCTCTTCCTTTCCTTCCTTCCTTTCTTTTTTTACTTCCTTCCTTCCTTTTTTCTTCCTTCCTTCCTTCCTTCATTCCTTCTCTCTCTCCCTTTCTCTTTCTTTCTTCTTTTTCTTCTCTTTTTCTTTTTCTTTTCCCTCCCTCCCTCCCTCCCTCCTTTCCTTTCTTCCTGCCCTCCTTCCTCCCTTTCTTCAAGGTCTTGCTGTATAGCCCAGGCTGGCCTGGAACTCATTATATACACTCAGCTGGCCTTGAACTCTCATCGATCCTCCTGCCTCAGTCCCCTGAGTGCCAGGATTATAGGTGCTTGCCCTTATGCCCTGCTTAATCCGATCTTAATTAAACACATGGCAGTAGAAATCATCCATAGGGACCTATGTAGTAAAAACATTTTTAGTCAAAATATAAAGATCTAGCCAATGATCAAAGAATGGAAAAGTACATGTTTTACATTTGTAAAAATATTTCATGGAACATTTGGATTATACCAGTCTTACAAAAAAGGAGGGTGGGAATACACAAATGAGCCGTTTTTAAGCCTGTGGCCCTGGGAAGTAATATTGACTCTTGTTTTGTTTTCCTTAGAAGTTACATAATTTAGGGATTATCACTTTGCTCCTTACCCAGGTTATGAAGTAAAACAGCTTGTTTTTCATGGTGGGAAGTTGTTGTTTTTGCAGGAGACCGTAGTTGGCTTCTTCTTTTCTTTGAGATTGTAACACGGGGAACTCTATGTCAAGGCTACCTATTTTCCCAGAATCCTTTTAGGTAAGTAGAGGGCAGGATTTGCTTTACAGAGAGATAAAGGAGGCTCCCCTCCTCTGAAGTCTTTAGCATTTATTATTGAACCTCATACTGTACTCTTGGGAGAAGGACCTGGCAATCCACTCCCAAGGCAATCCCGAAACAGTCAGCCATTGAAAGCCCTATGAGGGTCGCTATGAGTCAGATACCGACTCGACGGCACACAACAACAACAACAACAACAACAACAACATACTGTACTCTCATGCTCAGTGCTTGTTTCTACAAATAAATCTTAATCTCCTTCCATGGAGAAGCACATACGGGTTTTGTTGTTGTCTTGTGTACACTTCTGTACCTAGTCCAGGTTTGGGTGCAGAGTTAGATTAAGGTAAAAATGAAACCAATTTGGAATGAGCTTTTGTGTCTGAGCAGATCAGTGTATCTATGAGGTACTCAAGAGACTTCTAGTCCTACAATATTGGAGCCACATGTTGTATCCCACTGGTTACTGGTTATATAGAAATGAGGCTCAGCTGGGTTTCATGTTTTGCCTGGCTTTTGAGGAGTTTTATGTTCTAATATGAGCTCTGACATTTGCTTATATTGTGACTTCCCCTCTCTGACTTTCTGCTTCCTGTTCTATCAGATTAAAGTTTTGGACTGGATATTACCTAGGTCTCTGGCCTCATGAGCCTGTGCCTTGACACTTTTGACTGTGAACTCCTTTCTGACTACCCTCCAGGGAGGCCCTCTGGAGGCCCACATTGCAGTACCCTGCTGCAGGCCCTAGAGCCACATGAGCGGAGCATCGGCTGATCAGAGTGGAAGTGGGGAGGTATTGTTTTCTGTTCGAAGTCATAAGAGTTGTAACTAAACCAACACACGTGAGGGAAAGCCTCCTAGATTAAGGTAGCATGAACAGAGGACTGAGGTCAGAGAGCCTGTGTGTATTTCAGGCCGGATCGGTATAATGGGGATAAGTCACCCTACTTACAAAATCGCACCCCTAGGTTTGGTTGTTAAGAATTATTCTAGAGCAAAGAAGAGGTTAATGGTATAATAGTGACAGAGTGAGGGGGAAGAACACTTTCTAAAAAACATTTTTTAAAATGTTAATTGACACATAGTAATTGTACATATTTGTGGGGTAATTGTTCTTTCATTACATTTATACGATGTATAATGGTCAGGTCACGGTAAGTGGCATATCCCTTACTTCAGATATTTATCCTTTCTTTATATAGGAAACATTCAAAATCTAAGAGAGCAGGGTTTTTTTCAAAAGTGAAAGAAAAGGCATGTTTTACTGTCTGACCAAACAGTTGTGTTGATACCAGCTATTTTAGACTAGATCACTAAATGTGTCACTTGCAAGTCCTCTGCACTTAATTTGCTGAGAACTAGTGAGGATTCCCTAAGAATAAGTCGTGCCTGAGTCACTCACCTTATTGTTTTGGTGGGATTCTTAGGCTGATGGATATAGACACTGCAGCTTTATTCAACATTTGAGTTACTCAGGTGAAAGCAGAGTAGACTGTATGCTTATCAAATTTATGTATAACATAAATATTACAGGCAAGGGAATCAAAATTCTAAATAATCAGGCACGTGGCCATTACCTCTGTGTGGCTGTGGGGGAAAGGATGCAATTGCGAAACCATACACCAAGAACTTCAGTTTTATTTATGATATGTTCTTAAGCCAGGTGCTGGGCAACTGGTTGATTGTCATATTATTCTTTATACTCCTCCTCCTTTTTTTGTATGTCTGATATAGTCCGTAAATGAAATAAGATTAAAAATAGACTTGGAAAACTGAACTGATGGACTGAGACTATCAGGATAACATTTAGTATACATATGTATCATATTCTGATTTTTTTTTAAAGTCAAAATTATATACATACAAAATGAGGGGTATCTGGCTTCATAGCACTTTTTGTGAAAAATAAAATGTCGTGGAGAATGGGATTTCCTAGTGAACCATGAGAAAGCAATGTGATACCATCACTGCTCCCAGACAGCAGAGGCTAGCATGTCCCTGAACTCTGCTGGTTAGACTAAAACCCGCATTATTCTGTTTATTATTCTTCTCTGGTATCCCTGTTTTAGGAGGGTCACTGATAAACTAATATTTATCCACGGGGGGATAACCAAGATGAGGAGGAAACTAAACATCTGGAAACAGTGAGACTGGTGAAAACTTACTTAGAGGCAACATGATAATGGTCTTTACATAGTTGAGAGGTTGCCATATGGCAGAAAGCACATAATTTCTCTTTTTCTATCCCAATGGGAAAATAGGAAATTTCAGCTTTTAATACAAAGAAGAGTTTTGTGAAAATCAGTGTTCTCCATCAAGGAAATGAACAGATTTCCCTAATACTGAAGTGCCTGTCAGTGAAAGTGTTTGAGAAAAACTGATCACATGTTGGGCATATTTTTGAAAGGATTTCTGCAGTGTATCTGAGGTTGGGATGACCATCAAGGCATCTATTTCAGTTATCTTATTTCAGAATTCTGAACAATTCAGCTGCAGATTCTAAATGGGCAGTGAATGAAATGAATAACCTTCCTCAGCCTGTAATACACCTGCACATTTTTGTGGGTTCCTCAGTCTCTCAAAGAAAAGAATGTATGATGCCATTCATGGCTCGCCCAAAAGGTTATGGTAGTCTACTCTGAATGATACCTTCCATGAATTAATCCCCTTAACATTTAGCTTCTAAGTAACTTCTGTTACTTTGTTCTGGATAGTTCTGAAAACATTTTTTTGGCCTATGTGATGTTATGTCTGAAAAGCATTCCTTATTAATTCAATTATTTTTTGTGGTTGCTGCATTTTTCTCCATTCCAGATGTTAGCTTAAGACACACTTGTTTTCTGACAAGCATAAGGAATATCTGAGTCTTCAAGAAGTCAGAGATACTTTTGTGAAGTCAGAGATAACTCTTTGTTCTTTAAACTTCCCAAAGGATCTTCTTTAACAGAGATGTCTAGAGAGAGAATACCAGAGTCCAAGCCCTGCCTATTCCATATAGAAACACCTAAAGAGTAGGGCTTTGCCAAGTACATGTAAAATTCTGTGTTAGTCAGCATTGTTGCTGTAGCAGAAAAACCAACCCAAACAAATTTATGGAGGAAAAGGTTTATTGAAAGCTCACAGTTAGAAGACCAGTCCATAATGGCAGCAGGGGTAGGGCAGGTGTGGCAGTGACAGAAGGCAGGGCTCATGGCTGAGGACCTCATGGTATCACAGGGCAGGAGGCAGAGAGCTTCCTGGAACCTCAGGTCCAGGGTAGGATCCTCCAAAAGCCTGCCAACAGTGACTCATTTCCACCAAGCTAGATCCTGCCTCCCAAGGTTCCCTAGCTCCCAGGACTTGCACCTCCACCTGGGGACCCAACATTAAACACATGACCTTTGTTGTTGTTGTTGCTGGGTGCCGTCAAGTCAGTATCCGACTCATAGCGACTCTCATAGGGTTTTCAATGGCTGACTGTTTCGGGATTGCCTTGGGAGTGGATTGCCAGGTCCTTCTCCCATTTTTGCAGTGCTGGGAATTAAACTCGGGACCTCAGAGACTGCAGCGCAGTGCTCTACCAACTCAGCTAAATCCCAGCCCACACATGACCTTTAGGGGACATATTATATTGAAACTATGGCAAGTATTCTCTCTGGCCAGCCTTGAAGTCCAAAAATCCAGCCCTCCTGTGGTTACCACTGAATTCCATGAGGTTTAGGGAAGGGATGTACTGGGAGTGAGTCTCTCCCACCACCCTAATCTGCTGACAGTTGTTGGGTGAAAGAAGAGGCCAAGGCCCTATCAGTCAGGAAACCCTGGCCCCTTGGTTTCATTGTGAAAGGAGTGGGTACCATCTGACCTGCCAGCCATTCCAGTGACCCCAGTGTTAGCTTCCTTGGGCTAATTGTTGTGTTATAGAGATGTATATTTGAAATAACATCCTAAGATTCTGGTGGTGGCAGCGTACACCTTACCTAGAAGGACCTAGAAGCAAAGACTGGAAGGTTGTTCCCTGATACTGATGGAGTCACACTGACTGCTACCTCCTTTTTACTGCAGCACTGCTTAGCTCTTTATTTGGAAAGCTGTGCTCATAGCCTTCAGAATTTCTGAATTCCACCAAAGGGTAGTTGAGGTTCAGTATGCAGAATGAAATCATGTTTTCTGTATTGTGTGGCTTTTTTTGCAAAGTTCTGGCATAAAAAGATATTCTACCATTGATTTTTCTCTCTCAGTTTCTAGAGAGGGGCCAACCCCGCTTCATCTCTGGTGTCAAATCTCTTTAAGTCGTTTTTTCTAAATATGTTTTTGAGCAGCAGGAATGAGGAATTCACCTTTTATGGAATGCATTAACAAAGCATGCTACAAAAACAAAACATGTAGGGACCAGATTTTATTCAGTGTTATCTGTTACTTCAACAGGCCAATTCGGGTCATGTTAGAACAAGTGATTTCATCTGCAAACAGCCTCATTCTTAGGTGAAACCTCTGACATTGATGATAATCCATGGCCTATTGCTGCCATTCATTCATTCTAAAGGTTAGAATTCAATCAGTTGATTGATTAACCAAGTATTTGCTAAACATTCATTGTATACTTAGCTAGTGTTGAGTCTTGGGTAAGATGCAAAGTAAAAAAAAAGGTCTTTGTCCTTGAAGATCCCACAGTGTATCTAGTGAAATAAAATATATGCTTGTGAACCTGACATTGTGTATGTTAGTCACTGTGTTGTATGTATGTTGGGTGATTTCTTGCAACAGCAAAGTCAAGCCATCTACTCTATAGATGGTGGGACTCAACAAGGGGAAGATTATAACAGAGTTTTATGATTTATAACTTTTAAGTTATCGTAAAGAGCATTGCTTTCACTTGCACCAAAGGGTGACCCAGGAAATTCACAAAATAAATGGCTTGCTATTTAACAGGAGAAACCATTGATGGTGAATCTTTGGTAACTTTAATAATGAACGGTATTTTCCCTAAAGGTTGCAGTTAAGTCTTGTGGAAATAAAGAATAGTAGTAGGGGAAATTTTTAATTTGGTAATATTTCAAATTTTAAAATACTTTAATATTTTTCCATCGGGAGTTTTTATTTCTTTGGCATTAAAACATTTTCTCAAATATTGTAACCAAGATACTCAGCAGCCATTTTCAATGCTAGTGTGAATCAAAGATTTCAAAATACCAAGCTTCAAATGCTGTTATGCAGTCATTTTATCTTACATAGTAGGAGACATTTGAAAGATCAAAAGTGTATTTTTTTCTTCAGGTAGAAAATATGAGTTAGAGAATGGAGCAGGCAAATAAAGATTAAATATAATAGGCATAAAATGTGGACACAGAAAAATAACATTATGTTTTGATCATCTTTTCCAGACTGCCATATTTTTTCCCTCTTTCTCCCTCTGGGCCTTGACCCTTCCTAGACTATTGTTGTTGTTGTTGTTGTTAGGTGCCCTCGAGTTGAGTCCTACTCATAGCGACCCTCATAGGGTTTTCAATGGCTGACTGTTTCAGGATTGCCTTGGGAGTGGGTTGCCACATCCTTCTCCCATTTTGCAGTGCTGGGAATCGAACTTGGGACCTCGGAGACTGCAGAGCAGCGCTCTACCAACTGAGCTAAATCCCAGCCCCTACTAGACTATAGTAGACACCATTTATTTTAGGGGGACATGTTCAAGATCCCCCCATGGATGCATGAAACCATAGGTAGTACTGAACCTTATAAATACTGCATTTGTTCCTATATATGGATACATACATAAATTTAATGCTGATTCCATCTTAACTAAGCACTTATTACATACTGTAGTTGTAACTTTTGTATTCAAGGTATGACAACAAAACTAGTATGAATTTCTTTTTTCTCTCTTTACCATTTCAAGGATAGGATTCGTACCATAAATCTTGGCAACTTGATTTTTCTCTTATTGAGAACTTTCACCTTTTCACATTACAACTTCTCTTTGGCAGATCCAAATTGTCAGCATCACTACTCTTAAGCTTTGGGCCCATTATTAAGTAAAATGTGTCTTGCATATAAGCACTGCTTATATGCATATAGCAACAGTGGGTCTGATAAATGAGATAGCAACCGAGTGTCTCATGGGCAGGTAGTATACACAGTGTGGATATGGGGAGCATAGGGATAGTTCACATCCCAAATGGGACAGAACAGGGTGGCATGAGATTTCCTCACCCTACTCAGAATGTCATACAATTTAAAATTTACAAATTTTTCCAAGAATTTTCAAGCCACCAGTAACTGAAACTATGAATACAAAACTTCTGGTAAGAGGGGACTATGATATTTATAATCTACTTACAACAAGCTGCATTACTCCTGTCAGCTGCACAGAGACTTGCATGTTTTGTTTGCTCCTCCCCGTCTTATTTTCCCTACTCACAATCATTGGGACTCTTGACTGCTCCTCTTTTCTCCTTCTAAACTAGTTACAGACATCCTCTTCTTTATGATGTGTTCTTGTCTCTCACTTGATTTTTTTTGATACTGGGGCTTGAGCCCAAGGCCTCATGCTTGCATGCTTTGCAAGTGCTGGACCACTGAGCTGCACCCTCAACCCATTTTTTTTTTAGTTTTTGAGACAGGGTCTCGCTAAGTTTCAAAGACTGCCTCTGGTCTTGAACTTGTGATCCTCTTGCCTCCGCCTCCCAAACCGCTGGGATTACAGGCATGTGCCACCGCACCCGGCTCTCTCTCACTTGATTTGATGAGGATTATTCATCACCAGCCCATCCATCCATTAAATATATTTACCAATAGCCTGCTTGGTGCTTTTGTGTAACCAAACATCTTTGTCCTCATCACCTCTTATTTGCAAGAGAAAATAGAGCCCATGTGGCCTGAGCACTCTCTGTGGAGGTACCCACTTTTTATACCTGTAGCTGTCTCCTTTCTTCTGTGGCTTGACTCTTGGAAAACGCTGGGTGTTTACATCTCCTACTTCTTCCGCTCTCATCCATTCCTTAAACCACTGCAGCCTAAGTCCTCCTTCCCACCCCTTCACTGAAACTGTGCCTACAAAGATGAAATGGTAGTCTCCTAGTTACGAAAGACATTGGATGTTTTGCAGTCATCTTTTTGGTTTTAATCTGGAATTGACTCTATTGCGAACTCCCTTTTAGATAACACTTTCCTCAGTGGACTTCTCTGTCCGTTGTTTCTTACTCCTGTTAGGTTACCACCCCTCTTCCTCTGGTTCCCTTTCTAACATTGGTGCACCTCTTTGTACTGACCTCAGCCCTCTTCTTTTTCACTCTCATGCACTCTCTGGGGTTGCCACATACCTACACTGATGAATCAGTCCTATATCTGGGGCTTATACAGAGTCAGAGGTTCTGCTTTCTATTGGACAGTCCTTTGGCCTGTCCCAGAAGCATCTAAAAGTTGGCAGTCTCAATTACCTCTGCACACTCAGGGCTGAGCAGCCCCCTCTTAGGATCTACCTGTCTGCCATCCACTTCACCTGCCCATGCATTGCCTTCTTGATAGGAACATAACAGAATCAGGTCTCAGGGATTACCGAGATTTCTCCTGCTTTCATTGACCATGTTCATGCTTGCTCAGTAGCAAAGAAGCATTAGTCTAAAAAAAATCACTGGCTTTTGGAAGCCCTTCAGTAAGTTTGAAATGGTTTGCTCCCTCCCCTCCCCCTTACATTGGTTACCATCGGTTTAGGGTAGGAAGTGCAGGGATTGGCAACTTTCTTTGGAGATGGAAAAGCAAAGGCCCAGAGGAGTAAATCTCATGTGTCTGCAGTTGAACAATCACTGTTTAAGGAGTCAGAGATTGATTCATTTATCCATTCACTCAGCAGATGTTTATTGAGAACATCAACTGTGTCAGGCACTAGAAATACAGTGGTGGGTGAGAAACAAGATTTTTGGCATAGGTATCGTTTGGGGCTATGATGTTTCTTGTCCTTTTCTTTTTTGTTTTGATTTTTTTCTTATCCTAATTAGTGATTAATGATAAGAATTAGTGAATGTTTACTGTGGCCTAGGCTCTGTTTTAGGACCTTCCACATACTAACTCATTTAATCATGACAACAGTATGAGCTTGTTAACCATTATTATTGTCATCTAAAGAGGGGGGAAGGTTACCTGGGCATGGTGGCACTATACTCCAGCAACTCTGGAAATGGAGGCAGGAGGATCACAAGTTTATGGCTAGAGGCAACCTATGTAACTTAACAAGACCCTGACTCAAAAATATAAAGTAAAAATGTGGGCTGGGGGCATAGCTCAGGGATAGAGCTCTTACAAAGTATGTGTAAGGCCTTGGGGTCAGCCCTGGAATACCGCAAAACTTAATTAATTAATTAATTAACTAAATGAAGGGAGAAAATGCAACTGAAGGAAATTTGGAAATGTGCCTTAGCTCCTACTGCTAGTAAGTTATAGGCCTTGGATTTGAACCCTGGTTGTCTGGCTCCAGAACCCATTTGCCACTGTCTTAGGTAGTGTAGCTCCTCACCTCAGTATATGCCCTTCCACCTATCTATTTATGATGTTCTTACTGTGAAATAGGACAAGCTATTTCTCCACATACCAAGGTTAACCTGTAGTTTTAATAAACAAACATTTGGACTGACTTTGCTTGCCTGAGATACTTTCTCCCTTGAGCATTCCATTGGCACTGGTCTCATTTTCTAATCTGAAACCAGCAGAAAAGGAACCAGAACACGCAGTTCAGACCACATGATTATGACAGGTTGCTAAATAAAACTGGCTCATTTGAAAGTTCTGAGATTCTTGAGAAATACTATGGATTTCTTACAAAAGAAATTGTCCTTATAGGAAATCACGGGTCATTGCACAGTTACAAGTATCTTAGTAAAAAGAAAAGTGGCTCGAGGCTGAGAAGCATAAAATCTTAATGAGATTATTTGTGGGCTACTATTTGTGCATACTTTTTAAACTATTAGGAGATGTTTCCTATCTGTCTTTAGTGTATCATCTGAAGTTTCCACTGTTGAAACTTCACACAATTTTGAAAATATTCAGGGTTGCTGAAAGGGGGAAAAAATAGTAACAAACATTTACATAAAAATTTGAGGTTTACAAGTACTTTCACATAAGTAACTTACTTGATCATCTCTCTTTTTACTCTTACAGAACAGAATCGCAGGGATATCAGTACATATTGAATTTATGTTTTTAAAAAAATGACCAGTATATTCTTATGTAATAATACTATACTGATTTGGAAAAGGGCAAGTCTCAATCAGTGAAATGTTTAAATAATTAAATATTAGGAAATGAAAGTTTCATTACTCCAAATCACCTTGAGCAAATTTAGGGAAGTGCTTTAATAGGTACATAACAGCAGCATGAGGATAACTTAAGCCTGTGAAGCGAGTTCAACTCCCCTTTTGTTCCTCAGTTTTGTGTTTTCCATGTGCCCCATCCCACTTCCTCCTTCACCAGCCTAAGGTGGTTAGCCGAAACATGTTTGGACGGCACCCTGAGAGGGAGATGGGCAGCCCTGAGGCTTTTGGCAAGAACTCTTGGACTGGGACATTTGTACCCTGATCACTAGCGCCCAAGAAATGCCACATTTCTCCCAATTGTAGATGAAAACTCTTAGTTCCAGGGGTAAATTTTAGTGCAGCCTCAATCTGAATAACCACAAAACCAAAATTAGTCCTGCCCACATAAGTGAGAGTTCTCTGTTCAGTCTGTACAGCATCCAGAACATTAACAGAATCTGTAGTTTTATGAGAGGTGCTGCTGTGCAAATAAGCCTGCTCCTTTTTTGTTATTAAAACCATACAGGAAAAGGCCATCTGTTATAAAGTGGAAACTATGGAAACGTACCCAGGTAGCCACGGAGAGGCTGAATTGTTACTGAAGGATGTGTCACACAGACGAGAAAATAATTTACAAAGCAGTGGGCAGAAAATACTTTCAAACACTCACCAACCTAGTCCCTTGAGTTGTCCCTGTGGGTAATGGGTGAGTAGTGCTGGTTTCTCACTGGACTGTTTGTATATCTTTTCCCCACCCCTTTTCCTGTAAAATCAGAGTTTAAGGTACAACCTCATTTCACTATGGATAAAATGAAAAATAAAACTCATTTAATACTAATTATAACCTGTGTAAGTCTAGTGAAGAAAACTGTTAAGAAATGGAATTCTGGTTTTCTAGCTGAGGTTCAATGTCATATAATTAATATAATTCAATCACTTCTTACCCTTTTTTCCTGCATGATTTAAGACATCAGAATTTAATTCATAGCCAGAATGAAAACTGACCTGAGGAAAAATTTGAAAAGACTAGAGTGAGATTTGCATTCTGCTACCTGGTTGAACATGTCCCTGAAGTGGCAGCCTTAGAATACCATGTTCTAACAGAACTCCCCATTGAAACCCAGCCAGCAGAGCAGCTTCTTCATGCCCTCTTCCTTGCCTGAAGCACTGTGAATTATCACAATGACCCTGGATATGAATCTCAGGGGCTCCACAGAATTGCTACACAGCTTGACAGAAGGAAACTAGTGTCACTGGGCAATTCATGTTCTGGCTTAGAAGCCCCAGACTCTCTGTGGGTTTTGGGATTGGCTGGCAACCCTAGCTCAAACTTGGATAAATATTCCTGAGTTCTGAGTAGGATGGGAAATTCAAAGCCCTGTTTTTCCTAAGTGCCTTCACAATCAACCCATGGCATGATTGTTGTTATAAGGTCTGAGCAGAGTGGCTATGTTTGGAGAGAGAATAAAGGAACCGTCTCTACTAAAAATACTCCCGCAACAGTCCCTTTTCTCTTAAGAGTGAAACCATAAGGAGGGCCAGATTTAAGCCAGTAGAGCCCTAAACCTGGAGCAACTTTACCCTCAGGATAATGGAAACCTATGTGAAGTGACTTGAGTGTTCTTAAGCTGTGCCCTCTAACCAGCTGGTGTTCTCAAGTGTTGCCTCCAGCTTGAGCTAAGCCTTGAAGATCCATGGGTAGGTTTCCATTCTTTTAGTGAATGATTTTGATCCTTTCTAAAATGGACATTTCAGTGGGACCTAAATTACTTCTAAGTTATTCATCATCATTTATGTCACCATATGAATGTTTCTCTCTCTCTCTCTCTCTCTCTCTCTCTCTCTCTCTCTCTCTCTCTCTCTCTCCCCCCCCCTTGTCTCTCTCTCCTTCCTTCCTTCCTTCCTTCCTTCCTTCCTTCCCTTGGAGGTTGAACCCAAGGCCTTGTACATACTTGGCAAGTGCTCTCCCACTGGGCTGCACTCCTAGCTTACGTTTTATTTTGAGTCAGGATCTCACTAAGTTACACAGGCTGCCTCTGGCCTCAAACATGTGAACCTCCTCCCTCTGCCTTTTGAGTTACTGGGATTACAACTGTGCCACCATGCCTGGCTACTTTAAGTTTCTTTGGTTTTGACAGGAAGTTAGTTAGAAGACAACGGGGAGAAGATGCAGAATGGTAACAAAGGCAGAAAGCACAATGCCATCCTCATACTTGTGGTCTGGCCAAGGACTGCAGTGACTTCTTTCCCACCACAACTGGCTTTCTTGCTTTCAGAGAAACAGGGCATTCTATTTTCCATTTACCTCTCCCTCTTGGCAGGGAAAGACTTGGAGGTCTTTTTACAGCTTTGACTCTTCTTTACCCCTTCTAGATGTAGTTCCATTTCCTTTCCAAGATGAAAGCTTGTCTTTGTCCCCTCCCAGAATAGTTCCAGGGAGCAGAAGACAGTGAATCCTTCGAGATAAAAAGACCCTGCTGACAAAATGCCAGATTGTTATCAGAGAAGTGAAGTAAGGGAAGTCAAGTCCCTAACATTAATTACCTTGTTATAGCTTTGTTTATATCCTGTTCATTTGGGGCATGTTTTTCTTGGACAGGTTCTTGTCTGTGTTCTGAACTGTAGTCTGAAATCTGTAAAACTCCCAAAGGTCAGGGAATAGTGGGTTCCTTCTTTACTGAAAGGCTTAATGGCAAAGAAGAGAAGATCAAAGTTTCTATCTTCCATCTGGAAGGAAATGGACAAATGCTTGGTTTGGGCGATTCATTCCTCACCTCAAGCAGACAAACCTTATTGTGTTGAGTGAACTCTGGCTTTGAATATTTAGCTGGGCGATTACCTGGAAATAGAATTGCTTGTATCTCTGTGAAGTCATGAATATTAACTGGTGATTGATTGGATATCTAGACATGGAGGCCAGAGTCCAGTGTCCAGTTGAATCTAAAATAAAACTATTTGGTAAATATACTTGATGCCAGTGAACCATATGCTTAAAAGTGACTAAAATGGTAAATCGTATGTTCTGTATGTTTTACCATAACTAAAAGAAATAAATAATACCTGCTCTGTAAGAGTTCCAGTGTCTTGGTTACAGTGGGAAATACTGTGTGGTTGGGCTGCACCATCTGCCTTATTTTGAATGGGGGTTGCTGTTGCCTATAAAGCTTTGTTTATCCTTTTAAGAACTGTAGGACTATAGATCTGTGGAGCTAGAACAACTTAAGGAACTCAAGAAGATGAAGAGACTATTTTGCTGCTATCATAGAGACCTAGTAAGAAGTTTGAGATTGGAAAAGAGTCCTGTCTATACTGAAAATGATTAACTCTAAACCATAATAGCTACTCTTATCCCCAAAGGAACCAGAAGAGGAAGGAATAAGACCTCGTATTCCCTCTCACTTTTGAGACAGGATCTTGCTATGTAGCCCCAGCTGGACTTCAAACTTACAATCCTCCTGCCTCAGCCTCCCAAGTAATAGGTTGTCTTGATGGCAGAAATAGTAGTGTCTATTACTCTAATTACCAATGATGGGAATTAAGTGCTCCATTCCTAGTAGTATCAGGTAAGTTAACCTCAACTGTGGCAGCCAATAAGTGGCCAAGCACATGTTTCTTTACTAAGTAAATTTGGAATCTGACCTTAAGCTAGCTTGTTATAAGTTCTATCTACAACCCAACCTATCTTTACTAAAAAGATTCCTGACATGTGATTCAGCAGCTCTCTCAGCGTCACTGGTGATGGGGGCTTCTGAGGACTAGACTGTTGTATTTTTCTTAAGTCAAGAAACTTCTCCAACACTGCAAGTATATTTTCTGGTGACGTAGCTGCAGTATGAATTTTAGGATAGAAGAAAGAAAAAGTGAATGGATGAAAGAATATACGCCTGTTCTAAATCATAAAACTTTTGTTCTTATAATTTCTGAAAGCCTTCCAGTCAGCAATTTGTCTAAAAGATGTCTGTTTTTCCCCCATGTATGTATGTCTCCAGTATTTATCCCTCTCGTCATTTGGAGATGGTTGTGCAACATACACCATGATTTCAGCAGTACTTTTCTTATATTTACATTTAGTATGTTTTTTAAAAGAGACTAGAAAATAAAGGGATGTAGTAAGAAATTAAGGTAAATTTAAAATATACAAAAGTTTACTTTGAGGAAAATCCAGTAAAAATAACCCCTCACCTTCTATAGATAGGAAAACTTAGAATTGGGAAGGGAAATCTATTCCCCCCCCCTTTTTTTTTTTTAAACAAAGTCTCTGTACATAGCGCGGGATGGTCTCAAACTTGCAATCCTCTTGCCTCTGCCTCCTAAATGCTGGGATTATAGGCACACACCACCATGCCTTACTCAAAAACTATATTTTTTATATATTCCTTAGAACAAAGACTTCACCAGAAATGGCATGAGTGGTTAAAGTAATATGGTGTGAAAGAGGCTTCTTCTAAAAAAAATAACATTTCAGCCGAGTCCAGTGGAGCACATCTATTATCTCAGCAACTCAGGTGTGGAGGCAGGAGGATCACAAGTTTGAGGCCAGAGGCAGCCTGTGCAACCTAGTAATGCCCTGTCTCAAGATAAAACATAAAAAAGGGGCTAAGGGTGGTAGAGCACTTGCAAAGTATGCTGGAACCCCTGGGTGCAGCCCCTCAGTACCACCAAAAAAAAAATTAAAAATTAATATTTCTTTGCTTTCTTCTTGACTAATGGCTTTGTTAGAATAACCATTTGGATAATAAATGAAGTGCTTTGAAGTGTATAGGGGAGTGGAGAAGATTTCTGTGCCTTGTACAAACTGGTGATACAGATTATATATTAAATGATGCCAGATTCCACCAGTTTACCTAGGATTCAAATACTAGCAAGTGTTGCCAAAGCTGTAAAAATCTACTGATGAAATCATGAAAGTGAACGGAAGTGATCCAGATTGTTTAATTTTCTTTTGAAATGTTATATTTATTAGATCTCAGCACCCAAAAGTTAAACAGTATTGAATTTCACACATAGCACTTTATTTTTAATCTTAGGTTGAAGGCTGTGTCCTTGGCATGATTGAAGAATGACTCATACTTTCTGTACTGACTTTATTTTGTTTTTTTGATAGGCAAAGAGGGAAGCTAGCAAGTAAGATGATATTGAATTGAAGCTAAATTTATTTGTTGATTGAAGCCAAATGGAAATAAAGAATGACAATGATTTTTTTGTTTATATTAATATGTATACCTTCTGTGAAGACTTCTTGAGTGCTACTTATGCTTACAATACAATATAAAATATCTCCTATTAAAATTTGCAGTGAGAATTAGCAATGATTTTTTTTTCTGTTAAGTTTCTCAAACTGTGCCATACCTAGTCTCCAGTTACACTGATACTTTGGAGGTTATGACCAGTATTCTTTATTGACATGTTCCCCCATCTTAAAATACAATCACCATGAAATTAATATATTAAGCCATGGTCACAATCTGGGAAAGTAATGTGATTCTCCTCATAATTAGCAACCTAATTAAATGCTAGGGGGCTTTAGCTATATAAGAATGTACCGTGCTTCTGAACAAAGATACCACCACCACTGAAATTGTATACTTGTAATACTAGTATATCTTTAATTAGTGGTAGGTTATGTGTGTGTGTAATCAGTTTTGTTTCATCTTCAAACTTTGCACAGTGGTCTCCATTGTGCATTCATTTGGACTATATTGCATAATAGGGCACTGATCTGGACTCTGTTTTTTCAGGATTTGGGATGATTCAAACTGGTATGAGTTGAAAATTACCTTTTCATTATGGTACAAGCAAATCTTTAGGATGTTCATGATATTAGAAAGCGGGTTTCATCTGCTCAGGTTGGGGGAAGATGTGTTTTACCTTAATCACATGCATAATTATACTGCTAAATGCAAATGAGTTTATTAAAGCTGACCCAACAAATTTGGCATCAGTTGGTTGAATAGTATGAGTTGTCACATGTACTTGAAAGTAACAAAATTATTATTCCATTCTGTGGTTGTAAAAATACCTTCGAGCTGGATTTGGTGACACATGTCTGTAATCCCAGCATTCTAGAGGCTGAGGCAGGTAGATGTAGTCAAGGCCAGCAGGGACTACATAAGGAGACCCTGTCTAAAAAACAACAACAACTAAAAGAAAAAAAAATCTTAGAATTGAGGTTTTAGCAATTAGCACAAGCTTCCAAGTTAGGCCCATCTGACTCTGCAGCCTAGCTAGCTTATTTTCTCAGTTCGGGCAAATTACTTAATCTCACTGAGCTTGTCCAGAACATTGTCCTAAAAATTATTTTTTGTTTTTTAGTTCCTATAAGATTGTTAGGACTTAAGTGGTTTTTTACTTTTTTAAAGAGATCACAAGGAAAAGTTAGTTTGGGTCATAAAAATTTGAAAGAAATAGCTGGGCTTCTTTAATCTGAGGAAAAGAAGAATAGGATGCTTTGGAGATGGAGCTAAAAGCTGAGAAGGGGAAAAAAGACAGGATTATAACTTAACTTTTTACATATATATGAAAGGTTATTCTTTTAAAATAACTTGAGATATAACTGACATACCTGTACCTATTTATCAAATCATAAATTTATATACCCATAAAACTATGACCACTGTCAAGATAGTGAACATACCCATCACCTTTTGTAATCTCTGTCCAGCCTCGACCCCCATACCCCTGACCAACCTAGTAGTGGCTGTTCTGTGCTCTGTCACTACAGATTAATTTGCATTTCCTAGAGTTTTGTATAAACTGAATCATACATTCTATTTTGTCTGGCTTTTTCACTCGGCATAATTATTTCCATGTTGTTACGTGTATCAGAAGTTCTTTTTTTATCATGAAATAATATGTCACTATGCTGACCTACTACAATTTGTTTACATACTTACCTATTGATAGACATTTATATTGGGTCCAGTTTGGGCTATTAAAATAAACTTATTTTTATTTATATAAACTCATATATGCAGAAACATGCATATATGAAACTTTGTATGGACATATGCTTTCATTTCTCTAAGGTAAACATTCAAGAGTGGAACTGATGGTGATATATGATGGGTATAAGTTTAACTTTTTAAGAAACTGCTAGCTTGTTTTCCAAAGTGATCATACCATTTTACATACCTACCAGGGGAGTATGAGAGTTTCAGTTGTTCTGTATTCTAGCCAACACTTGGTATGCTCAGTCTTTTTCATTTTAGCTTTTGCTTCCATGTGATATTAATGATCTTCATCAGTAAATTTCAAAATTTCAACCATTCAAAATTTCAACCATTTGAAAATTAAGTTGTAGCAAGAAAGAGTCTAATTATACTGACGGAGGTACTTTTTGACTCTGGCAACCAAAAGAGGATGTAAAACTTTCCCTGGGAAGCTAATGTGGCTCCCCTCACATGTCTGTCAATTTGCCACACTGCGGGGGCTTGTGTGTTGCTCTGATGCTGAAAGCTATGCTATTAGTATTAGAGATACCAGTAGGGTCACCCATGATGGACAGGCTTCAGCTGAGTTTCCAGACTAAGACAGACTAGGGAATAGGACCTGGCAACCCACTCCTGAAACAATTAGACATTGAAAACCCTATGAATAGCAGAGAAAAACTGTCAGATATAATGCTGGAAAAAGAGCCCCCCAGGTTGGAAGAAAAGATGACTGGGGAAGAGTTGCCTCCTCAAAGTAGAATCTACCTGAATAACAGAAATGGAGTGGAGCCCCAGGGACTGACATTTGCTGATGTGGAGAAGCAATTGTAAACATCCATTAATAATTGGAACATGGAATATACGTAGTATGAATCTAGGAACATTTGAAATCATCAAAATGGAAATGGAGTGCATAAACATTGACATTCTTGGCATCAGTGAGCTAAAATAGACTGGCATGGACCAATTTGAATCACATAATACTATGGTCTACTATGCTAGGAATGACAGCTTAAGAGAAATGGGGTTGCATTGATCATCAAAAAAGACATCTCAAGATTTGTCCTAAAGTACAATGCTGTCAGTGATAGAATAATATCCATATGCCTACGAGGAAGGCTAGTTATATTATTCAAATTTATGCACCCACCACTAAGGCCACAAATGAAGATAAGGAAGATTTTACCAGCTCCTATAATCTGAAATAGATTAAACATGAGATCAGGATGCACTGTTAATTACTAGTGACTGGAATGCAAAAGATGGAAACAAAGAAAAAGGTTCAGTAGTTGGAAAATGTGGCCTTGATGAGAAAATGATGCTGGAGATCGCATGATAGAATTTTGTCAGACCAATAACCTTTTTATTGCAAATACATTTTTTTCACCAACATGGACAGCCACTATACACGTGGAATTTACCAGATGGAACATACAAGAACCAAATTGACTACATTTGTGGAAGGAGATGACGGAAAAACTCAATATCAGAAGCCAGAACAAGACGAGGTGGTAATTGTGGATCAGACCATCAACTGCTCATATGCAGGTTCAAACTGAAACTGAAGAAAATTAGAACAAGTGTATGAGAGCCAAGGTATCACCTTGAGTATATCCTACCTGAATTCACGGACCACCTCATGAGCAGGTTTAATGCATTAAACACTAAAGATAAAAGATCAGAGAAGTTGTGACATGACATCAAAGATCTCATTCATGAGGAAAGCAAAAAGTTATTAAAAAGACAAGAAAAAAAAGAAAAGATAAAGAATTAAAGAAAAAATTCAAGCCTTGAGTGGTAATAGTGAAGGAATCCACAGGGAAAGTAATAAAGAACACACGAAACATCAAAAGAAGATGGAAGGAATACACAGTAATTGTACAAAAAAGAATTGGTGGATGATCAACCATTTTAAGAGGTTGTATATGATCAGGAACCAATGGTATTGAAAGGAGAAGTGGAAGATGCCTTGAAGGTATTGGTGAAACACAAGGCTCCAGGAATTGATTGACTACCAGTAGAGATGTTTCAATGAGCAGATGCAGTTCTGGAGGTGCTAACTTGTTTATGCCAAGAGATTTGGAAAACAGCTACCTGGCCAACTGATTGGAAGAGATCCATATTTGTGCCTATTCCCAAGGAAGCAGATCCAGCCAAATGCAGAAATTATCAAACAATAGCATTAATATCACATAGAAGCAAAATTTTACTAAAGATCATTCAAAAGCACCTGTGGCAGTATATTAATAGAGAACTGCTGGAAAATCAAGCCAGATTCAGAAGAGGGCAAGGAACCAGGGAAATCATTGCTGATATCAGATGGATATTATTGGAAAGCAGAGAATACCAGAATATGTCTATTTTATTTACTATGCAAAGACATTTGACTGTGGATCACAACAAATTATGGATAACATTGTGAAGAATGAGAATACCAGAACACTTAATTGTAGCCATGAGGAATCTGTTCATGGACCAGGAGGCACTCATGTGAACAGAAGGGAACACTGCTTGGTTGAAAGTCAGAAAAGGTGTGCCTCAGGGTTATCCTTTAACTGTACCTCTTCCATCTCTATGCTGAGCAAATAATCCAATAAACTGGACTTTACAAAGAAGAACCTGGCATCATGATTGGATGAAAACCTATTAACAACCTACATTACGTAGGTGACACAAGTGTGCGTGCTTGCTGAAAGTGAAAAGGAGTTGAAACATTTACTGATGAAGATCAAAGAACACAGCCTTCTGTATGAATTACATCTCAACACCAAGAAAGCAAAAACCTTTACGACTGGATCAGTAAGCAATTTCATGATAAAAGGAGAAATGATTGAGGTTCTCTAAGATTTTGCTTTACTTGATTCTATAATCAATACCTATAGAAACAGCAGTCAAGAAATTATAAGAATCATTGCATTAGGAAAAGCTGTTGCAAAAGACCTCTTTAGAGTGTTGATAAGTAAAGATGTCACATTTAAGATGAAAGTGTGTCTAACTCATGTCATGGTATTTTCAGTTACATCATATGATTGTGAGAGCTTGACATTGAATAAGGGGGACAAGGGAAGAATTGGTGATTTTGAATTATGGTGCTAGAGGCAAATATTGAATAAACCCTTAACTGCCCCAAGAACTGTCCTTGAAGAAGTGCTACTAGAGTTCTCCTTGGAAGCAAGGATGGCTAGGCTGTAGACATGTAGACATGTAGTGAGGAGACCAATCCCTGGAGAAGGACATTATGTTTGGAAGAGTAAAGGATCAGCAACAACCAAAAAGCAAGACCCTCAACTAGATGGATAGACACAGTGTCTGCAGCAGTGAGCTTAAACAGAAAAAAGATCATATGCATTGCACAAAAGCAGGTAGTGTTTTGTTCTGTTGCAGGTAAGGTTGCTGTGAGTTGGAGTGTGGAGTGATATCTTACTAGGATTTTAATTTGAACCTCTCAAATGACTAAAATACTGAGCATTTTTACATGAGTTTAATTGCCACTCATATATCTTCTCAGCTAAAGTGTTCAAAGCTTTTCCTAATTTTTATTGTGTGGTTTGTTTTCTAATAATTTTGAATATATTCAGAACTCAAGTCTTTTAAGCATAAATTCATTGTTTTCCCTGATATGTAGAACCAGAGAAGAAAAATTAAGTTGCAGCAAGAAAGAGTCTAATTATACTGAGGGAGGTACTTTTTGACTTTGGCAACCAAAAGAGGATGTAAAACTTTCCCTGGAGGTCTTTAAATGTGGGCTGACCATAGTCTGTTTGGGGTAGGGTAGGTATGCTAAAGTATGCTTCAGTTTATCTTAATTGCCAAAAGGACATCTCTGTGGCAGGTCTGTTGCTAACATCTCTATATCCCTTGCTCTTCTGTGCTATTTTTCAGGCAAAAAAAAAAAAAAGTAATTTCTGGGAATTTTTTTAAGATTTTCCATGTACTTTATGGTTTTTAAAAATTCATTCTTTCTGATTTTAGTTTTGAGTGTTGCTATGAAACATGAGGAAGGTCATCCAGGGGCATTAATTAGATTTAGCAAAAACAAATTGCAATCTCTTCAAGGCAATCATATTAAAAGAAATACTCCACTTTCTCACATCCAGCAGTAGCAAGTCATTGTTTTAGATATAGTTGGGCAGAATCATTTAGCTCTCTGGAGATGCAAAATAACTAATTAGATTCTAGAGAGAAGGTTCTCCATGATTAAAGGACTTGGGCTTGTTGTGGCCTTTGGAAGGGAAGACTCTGGGGTGCTTTAATGACAGGATTCCAGTAGAGTTAATGAAGGGTTTTCCAGTGTGTAGGAAACAGTGGTCATTTGTTCAACTCCACAGAGGCTCAAACTAGAAAAAAATTGGTTCTCAGTAAAGGAAGAGTGAGTGTGGTTAGTGTTAGGCATAAATCTTTATCAGCAGCATCAATATTATTATGAGATTAAGCAATGGAACAAGTCAAGAGAGATCATAAGAATATGTTAAAATATAAAAGATCGCTATCTGCCTGGAATGCTTAAATGTCCAGTGATTTATAGGATTTTTTTTTTATGGAAAGAGACTTTAGAGATTATATCAAATATCCTTTTATAGAAGAGGATGCAAAAGACCCTTATGTAACTTGCCTGTGGCCACATTGTTTGATACTGATATTTTAATTTGTGGATATTTTATAGGTTGTCTCACTTAAAAGAGACACAGAAGGAGCCATGTGTTTCTGCTTCACTAGTAAGTTTCACTTTACCAAAACAGTCACTTAAAGCTGATGGGTATGTGTATTATTTTTTTCTAAGCCTATGAAGATGTTCCCAATGTGCTGACCTGTGTGTATCATTGTCTGTCATTAAAAACGTTAAAGATTTTGGGGGCTGGGCTCAGTGGTGTAGGCCTATAATCCCAGCAACTCAGGAGGCAGGGGTAGGAGGATTGTGAGTGTGAGGCCGAAGGTGGTCTGTGTAACTTAGTGAGATACAGACTCAAAATAAAAAGCGGACTAGTGAGGCAGACGAGTGGCAGAGCTCTTGCAAAAGTATATGTAAGTCCTTGGGTCCAACTCCTAAGTATTACCAAAAAACAAAACAAAAAAAAATTTAAAGATTTTCATTTAATCTAAGTGATGGAGGACAACAGAGGACATTACCATGCCTTTTGTAGGACCTTTCCCAGTCTGATATGGGTTCTTCATAAACTATTAGTTGACCTATATGACAAAGTCTACAATTTGGTGAATGATTTGGGGTCAAAAGTCCTATGACTAATTTGCCTTCCTTAAAGTTAATACATTATAAACCTTCAGGTTGTGTTTTGTTAAACTGTGGTTAGAACAGTAGAAAACACAGGCTGCCAACTCATTGTGAATGAAATCTGCAAATAGGAGTTCTAACCATTGGAATTTGTGGGGTAAGTTGCTTATAAATGATTCCTCGCCCATGTTCACAACAAAAGGAAATTGGCAGAAACTACTTCATTGGTTATGGTTACATTTTATTTGGTGACTCATTGTTCTGTACATGTTCCCACTAGACCATCTAGAATGCAAATCTGCATATATTTATATAATATCATATAGTTATTGCAAAGGATTTATCTGGGTACTAAAAACCGGGTGCCTGCAGCTATAGCACTGTGGCATCTCATCCTGTCAGATCTCGGAAGCTAAGCAGGGTCAGACCTAGTTAGTACTCGGATGGGAGACCACCTGGGAACACCAGGTGCTAGAGGCTTGGGAGAAAGACCCGGCAACCCACTCCCAAAAAAATCAATCAGCCATTGGAAACCTTATGAATAGCTGAGAAGCACTGACAATAATGTTTCCCGTGTTGTAAGTAGGGTCGCTATGAGTCAGACACTGACTCAATAGCACCTAACAATGACAACAAAAATGGGGTAAAATATTGGAAAGTACCTAGTACATTGTCTGACATCCAGCTGGCACTTAGTAAATGTTCCTACCTTCCCTTTCTTTCCCTTTTTCTTTCCTTAGATTTTAGCATTGGCATTGGAATCTTTCAGAAGTGTAACAAACTCTTAACAAAAGAGAAGTTAGTAAAATTGTTCACATTTAAGAGTATTTATTTTTAAATTGTTGGTATATGTTGAGCACTCACTTGACACACAGCTTTGATTTTAATATCCTTTCCAGAGAGCAATAGTCACCTAAAGTGTTAGGTTAAATTGGTCAAAGAAAAGTTTACTTGGCACCTATGATTTCTCTAGCCAGTCTTGGGCTAGGTTTAGGGTACTTTGAATACCAGAGTCAGAAATTGTATTAATGTGACAGTAGAGAGCTATCATAGGTTCTACAGTATTTAAAATCTTTAATTTTTTTTTAATGGGAACAAAAACATTCCTTTCTAAACCTTCCTCTCAGATACATGGTAGGTTAAAAAGAAGAGGTTAAATTCTCTTAATACCTTTCTTAAATTGACCACCCAGTCCTGTGTTTGTAAACTGAAAAATGGCTCCCAGTAAATATAAAACCACTTGCTCTAAAGGTTGTTTGGATGAGTTTCAAGTACATTTAATCACTTTGAGAACTTGGTCTTTGGGCAGTGACCACACCAAAAGGAGACCCAGCATATTCAACTGATTTGTCAAACCCATCAGCTACCTGCAAGCTACATGCTGAAACCAAGTGTCATGTTCAACCCCGAAGTAACCAGTGACTTCCTGAAGATGCTCATCCTTTTCGTCTTTTGTGGAGTCAGAGGAGAAACATCATGAGGGGTTTTACCACCACGGAGAGGAATGTGCAGCTCCCTTATTCAGTCTGCATAAACTGTCCTTAGCTCCTGCTCTGCATGGGCTCATCCCAGCCTGAGAACCCCCAGGGGATATCTGCAAGTGCTTTCTAGCTCATGCAGGTGGAGAGCAGAGAGCAGGGTGCAGCTCATTGCTCCAGAGTTGGAGAGAAACCCCTCGACGGACTGGCATGGAAGATGATGACAGAATTTCAAACTCTAGTACCTATTTTCCTTTGCTTAGGAATGTTTTATACTGCTCATGTTAGAGCTTTGTCATTTTATAACACTTCAGTTTGTTGTGGATAAAAACTGAACGGAATGATTTTCCTTTATTCTCTAGGGCTTCCAGGGTCTTTGTATAGATGTTGCTATAAAGTGTTTTCCATGTTTTCCCCAGAGTCAGGAAAGAATTATTGTTAAGATAGACCACATTTCACTGCTCCAGAGAAAAATCTCCTTTCCAGCTGTCTAAAACATTTGGTTGGAATCTCAAAAATCTAGTTTCAAATTATATTGTTGTTGTCTACACAAAAAAGGATGAAAGATGTAACTGAAATTTCAGGTGCAATATAACTTTCATACTTTATCTCTGTGTTTTGATAAGAACAAGAGAAAGGGATTAACAGTGAGAAACCATCCATCCTTTTATTCATTTAAGAAATGTTTATAATTCAGGCCATCCATGGCGGCATATGCCTATAATCCCAGCAACTCAGAAGGTAGAGGCAGGTGGATTGAGAGTTCGGGGCCAGAGGTAGTCTGCAAAACATAGTGAGAGCCTGCCTCAAGATAATAAACAAACAAACAAACAAACAAATAAATGGGCTGGGAGTGCAGCTCAGTGGTAGAGTACTTGCAAAGTATACATAAGGCCCTAGGTTCAGCCCCCTAGAATCAAAAAAAAAAAAAAAAGAAGAAATATTTATAATTTTGAATAAGTAAAACACATCATTCCAAGAGCTTTTTTTGTATACTTTCCCCTCTCCTTGTTGGAAAATTCCATCTCTTTATTTCCTAGCACTAAAAGGAATGGTATGAATGCAAGTAACCATTGCCATTGTCTCTGTGGCCCCATGTTCTTGCCACATGATGTGGGCAAGTGCTATGCCCAGTTCTTGTAGGGGCAGGTGAAAAAATGTGAGGTGATGGAGACTGATTCCTAGCTCCTAGCAGCTGCCATTATCACAGCCTGGAATAAATAGCCTGAAGCAGGTCAGCCTGGGCAAAGCCTTGGTAACTGGGACAGGGTGAAGTTGACGTCAAAAGCATCTGTCTTCTAAGGCCTGTGCTCTTATAGTTGGGCTTGTCCCAAGTGGTCACATACTACAATTTTCAGGTGTTCTGTTTTGGCTTATTACTTTTAATGTTTCTTCATAAGAATATTTTTTGTTTTTTACATATTCATTAGAATTAATTTGCAAAGAGCAATTACTACTTTGAGCTGCCCAGCAGATACATTTAAATTAAATATTCTTCCTGCAAGTGCATACAAGTTTTTGTTTTGTTTTGCTCCTTCTGGAAATGTGCAACTTTTAGTGTAGATACTATCTATTCCTCTTATCTCCCCCTCACTTACCCAATGAAGAATTTTTAAAATCAAACTTCAAAAGTCCCAAAACCATTACTCTTCAAGAAATATATTTGAATAAAAAAATTCATAAGATGTGTAGCGGGCACAGTTATAGTAAGTGCATCTTTTATTTATCTGTCTGTTTGTTTGTTTGTTTTTGCCATACTGGAGGTTGAACCCAGGGCCTGGCGCTCGCATGCTTTGCAAGTGCTGTACCACTGAGCTGCACCCCCAGTCCATTTTTTTTAGTTTTTGAGACAGGGTCTCGCTAAATTATGAAGACTGCCTCTGGTCTCACTCGAACTTGTGATCCTCCTGCCTCTGCCTCCCGAGTCGCTGGGATTATAGGCGTGCACCACCATACCTGGCTCAGTAAATGGAACTTTTAAGTGCTAGCAGTTTGAGGTACAGGAAAAGCAGCACATAGTTCTGATGGTGGTAGATCCTTTGATGAATTGAAAATGGGTATAGAAAGGAAAAGTAGAAAATCTGTCAATTTTAACCATAACTGAAATTACTGAGAATTTAAAGAAAGGCTTCAGGAATACCACATTTGTAACAAAAATGTGAATAATAGTTATGAAACACACAGAAATATCTTTTTCCAAGTCCATGGTACATACTGATGCTTTTTAGTGTTTCTGTTATGCACACACATGTACTTACACATGTAAATGTTTTTCTGAAGACACGATTTGAAACCCCATGCAGCAAAAAAGAAAAATCTTTGGTGTAATAAGCACTAGAATCAACATATAGTAGACTTAGGCCCTGGACCTAAAGAATAAAGGCATGTGAGCATAGGAGTTAATAGGCCCTAAGCCTCCTTCTCTCCTTTGCAGTTCATTTGGGAGGGAGCAGGAAGAATAGGCCTTTGTGAGCACGCAGAGCCTGTTTAGTATAGGCAAGGCTCTGTTTCCTGAACCAGGTATTTAGGCAGAGAATAGAGAAAAATAGTGCATATGCATAGAAGCTTTTAAGTTTTCAAATTATTCCACCTACTAGATTCAGTAATAGCTACTACTTATTGATCACTACTTGTCTGATGGGGCTAGGGTTTAGCTCAGCTGGTAGAGTGCTGCTCTGTGCTCTCTCAGGCCCTGGGTTCAAACCCCAGCACTGCAAAAAATGGGAGAAGGACCAGGCAGCCTACTCCTGAAACGATCCTGAAATAATCAGCTATTGAAAACTCTGTGAATAGCAGGGGAGCATTGGCATAGTGCTGGACATGGCATAGTGTCACAAGTGTCTCATTCTGTTGTACATAGGGTCGCTATGAGTCGGACCTAACTCCACAGCACCTCACAACAACAACTTGTCTGATAGGCAGTGTGTTTTACATATGTTATCTCATTTAATCTTCACAATAGCCCTATAAGGTTAAGTAAAAACTTAGGAAGCCTACTGACTTGTCTAATATCACACACTAGTAAATGATATTACTTGGATTTAAACTTAGGTCTGCTGGATTCCAGAATATGGGATCTTGTTTTTTGTTTTTTGCTTTCAGTAGTGGAGGTTGAACTCAGAGCTTTGTGCATGCTAGGCAAGTGGTCTACCACTGACCTACACGCTCAGCCCCTACCCTTACCGTGTTCTTTGTTTTGTTTTGATTTGGTTTTTGGTTTTTTACAACAGGGTCTTACTAAGTTGGGCAGGCTGCCTCTGGCCACAAACTCAGTGATCCTCCTGCCTGAGCCACCCACCTCACTGGGATTACAGGCATGCATCATAGTACCCAGCCCAAAACATGATCTTAACTCCTGTCCTTGGTCCTCTGTGGTAAAGAACTGGGAAGTCCCTGTTTCTTCTCTCAAGGTCCTTTCAGTCCAGCGGACACAATGGTGGCTGAGGGTTGCTCTGCGGAGGGTAAATTAGATGTGTCCCCTGTGCTGACAGCACTAACTACACAATTGCAGTAATTGCATGGGGAAGGAAGTGATTTGTTTTGACCAGAGGGTGTGCAGTAATATTTCACAAAAGAGTTCATATCTTAGCACGGTTCACATAAAGAGGAGATCGCCAAGGGTGCAAGGGTGAAAGGACATTCATTCTGGTGAGAGTAAACCTGTGAAGTGCAAAGGCATGACAGATGAGGTAGTAGTTGGCTTGACAAACATAAATGGGAAGACAGCCTTTTTGAGTGTTTTTTTTTTTTTAAATAGTATAACTGAGAACCTACTGCTTCTCATCCAGCCTTCAAAGATACCCTGAAGGTAAGGTAGGATTTTTTCCACATTGAGTTATTAGTGGGTAACCATTTCCCAAGAGCAGATAGCCATGGTATGTGAGAAACAGACTGTAACAGCATGGCATTCTTGAATAAGTTCAGTGAGGGGCTTGATGGTGGTCAGACACAGCTTGTTTGAACTTAGCTCAGCTCCCAGGTCAAGTGGGTGCATCTAGAGCAGGTCCATTTCATTATTAACAGAAGTTTGGGGGCCTCTGTTTTATACATGACACAGCCTGACCTGAAAATCAAGGATCAGGACTGGAGGTGAGGGTTTGGGGATGGGGAGAAACTGGGAAAGCATTATGTTAGTGAGGAACAGTGGAAGGTGATAGATTGGGTCCTGAAGCCATTCTGAAACTTTGAAGATTATGGTTCCTGGAAAATAGGGGAACTCACTCTAAGTTGGGCCTTTAAAGTCCTCTCAGTTAAAAAATACCTCCGTTACATTGCCTAAAAGTTTTCTCTCAGCCACACTGGCTTATAATATTTAAATAATGTGCCACATACAAAGCTTTTTAACATTGAGTCTGGTCCTTAGTAAATGCTCAGAAAAGATTGGGCATTATCAGCACTGTCATATTATTATGTTTTGTTTCTCAGTCAACCCATTAGAGACTGGTTGCTTCTATAAATCAATCATACCTCATTGTGATTAGGTTAAACAGGTTGCTTTGGAAACATTTGGCTTTTCCAAGACTGGAGATTTTGAGAAAACTGCAATGTGAAGTCTTAGAAAGACTGAATTGTGTAAGTGGGCAGACCTTAATTAGAATGCAGAATTTAGTATTTAATGTTGTTGTTAGGTGCTGTCGAGTTGTATCTGACTCATAGTGACCCTCATAGGGTTTTCAGTGGCTGATTGTTTTGGGATTGCCTCTGGAGTGGATTGCCACATCCTTCTCCCATTTTTGCAGTGCTGAGAATCAAACTCAGGACCTCAGAGACTACAGAGCAGCACTCTACCAACTGAGCTAAATCCCAGCCCTAGTACTTAATAGCTGTATGATTCAAGGTATGTTGGGAATCATCACTTTCCTCACCTTGAAGTAGGGATAATGACACTGACCTTGAAGACTAGTGAGGTAAATGAAATAGTATGTCTAGCACACATGAACTACTATTTCATGCCCTTCAGTAGGCTTCAAGGTCAGTGTCATTATCCCACACACATGACCATCTGCAGCAATAGCGCCCTAGCACCCAATCTTGTCAGATCTCGGAAGCTAAGTAGGGTCAGGCCTGGTTAGTACTTGGATGGGAGACCACCTGGGAATACCGGCTGCTGGAGGTTTAGGAGAAGGACCTGGCAGCCCACTCCTGAAACAATCAGCCATTGAAACCCCAATAAATAGCAAAGAAACACTGACAATAGTTCTAGGCCTGGCACAGTGTTGGGGAGTGTTTCATCTGTTCTACATAGGTTCACTATGAGTCATACCCAACTTGACAGGACCTAACAACAACAACACACATGACCAGTCCTAACACGTTGTTGTTGTTAGGTGCCGTCGAGTCGGTATCTGACTCATAGCGACCCTCATAGGGTTTTCAATGGCTGACTATTTCAGGATTGCCTTAGGAGTGGATTACCAGGCCCTGCTCCCATTTTTGCGGTGCTGGGAATTGAACTCGGGTCCTCAGAGACTGCAGCGCAGTGCTCTACCCACTGAGCCAAATCCCAGCCCAGTCCTAACACATAGGAGTCAGTTAATCAATGTCACTCTTTTCCATCTACTGCACTGAGAGACAATTGGATTCAAGTAGGGAGAGGTGCATGCCTGAGAAAATACCTCTCTCTTGCCAAACCTGGCTGTTCTCTGCCTGATCCCACTTAGGCACAACAAGGTATGATTTCCTAGACACCCGGCCTCTTTTGGTGTCCCACCTACAACCACTTGTGTTTACTCTTCATGGCCCCAAAGTCATGAGCTGACTTTCCTGTTTACCCCTCTGAAATTGTATGGTTCCTTACAGCCTAGGCAGTAACTTTTCTCTCTGATACTCTGGTACTGGGTACTCAGTAGATGTCCCTATAGCCACTTAACTTTTGAAAACCTTCAGGAAAACACAGTTTCTGAGGATAAATATACAAGATGAATGCCAGGAAAATGCTCAGCCACCACCTGGGAAAGATGATAAAGGCAGAATGGTCTCAGAGTGATCTGTCCTTGTTCAGAATACTGTGTTCTGAACTGTCCTGGTTCCTGAAGTGTTAGGTTCAAAGGCATATCTCATCTTTATTAGGAGGTCTTTCATCTCTTCCAGAAAGCCATTTCAACTCTTCTTCCTGCTTCCCTTTTTGGTACAACTGGGCAGTTACATGTCTCCATGAATACCATTGATTTGTGATGTGTCTACCTCTCTAAGGTGGTGGTTCCCTCCATGACTGTGTCATATAAAGAGACCATGCACCTGACCACCACACTGTGTGGTCATCTAGTGTGTGCACAGGCGCCACAAGAGGTTCTTGACCGGGTCTATGAAGCAGCCCCAAAGGTTTGCATTTGTATCATATACCCCCTGAAATTACATGAAAAATTGTGTGTGTGTGTGTGTGTTCAAAAATCTCTTGTGAGAAAGTCTAGTTTATATTAGATCCTGATATTTTTTTTATATCCTAAAAGTATCAGTGAAAATGACAACAACAAAAAATCCCAACTCGTTTAGAGATTTTCCACATACTTGTAAATGAGGGTTTATGTTTTTATTAGATGTGAGATACTTTCATGTTCCCTTGATCTCAAGGATGTGAGCAACAGCTTAGGGAGCCTGAAAGCTCTTAGAATTGTGGTCACACTTCTGGCCTAGGCACTGCTGCCAGGGACATAGTAGACAATCAGTAAATATCTGATTAAAATGAACATAAGGACAGGTGTGGTAGTACACACCTATAATCTCAGCTACTCGGGAGGGTGAGACAGGAGGATCACTGGAGTCCAGAGTTTGAGCCTGGGTAACATAGCAAGGCCCCATCTCAATTAATTAATTAATTAAGAAGGATAAGATGAACATATAGTATGTTTATTTGAGTAAAAGTAGTGTCTGCATGTCTTGTAGGATCTGAGGAGGCCTGGACCACTGGTAAAGCTATTGAAGAAATGATTTTCAAAGAATGTTTAAAGTAGAAATGACCTTGTTGTTGTTGTTGTTAGGTGCCTTCAAATTGGTATCCTACTCATAGCAACCCTCATAGGGTTTTCAATGGCTGACTGTTTCAGGATTGCCTTGGGAGTGGATTGCCAGGTCCTTCTCCCACTTTTGTGGTGCTGGGAATTGAACTTGGGACCTCAGAGACTGCAGCGCAGCACTCTACCAACTGAGCTAAATCCCAGAAATGACCTTTAAGACCCCAAATTCATTCATCTTGTTTTATATAAGAAATTGAGACTTAAGGAGACAGAGACTGTCCTAATTTTTTGAGAAGTGCTGGAAAATCTTCCTCATCAGTTTTAATAAAGCCCCCACACTCCCCCCCCAAAAAAAATAGAAAATAAAGAGAGACCTTGACTGTCCTCATATCACTAGTTTATTACCTTACCTTTTTAGAATTTACTCCCATGATTTTTTTTTTTCAGTACTTGGAGGATTGAACGCAGGTCCTCACACATACGTTGAGACAAGGTCTCCTTTAATTATGCAGGCTGTCTCTGACCTTGAACCTGTGATCCTCCTGCCTCTACCTCCTGAATTGGAATTACAGGCATGTGCCGCCACACTCAACTTACCCCCAAGATCTTAATTGTCATTAGGGCCACTTGGAAGCCTGCAGTTCTAGAATATGCTAGTATGAGGGTAGACACAGACACAGTGCAGTGTAACTTTATATTTCCAAAATACCTTCTGCTTGGAATGTTCTCCTAGAGAGCTTGTCAGAACACTGGGTGTAAGTTATTGCCACCACTCTCAACTGGCCTGAGACTCAAGTTACTGTGAATTGTTCAAGTCGTAAAACTCAGTATCCAAAGCAGAATGAAAACCCAGGTGTTCTAATTTTCTATCCTGAGAGCCACCTGGTTCTAAACTTTCTCAACTCACCACCTCCCTGCCTCTAAGAGCCGTCAAAATGGTAATCTAGAGATGTGATTTGCTTAATGTTTCTATATGTATTTTACATGTATGTATGTATGTTTGTATGTATCTATAAATTCAACTATAGTCTAACCTTCCATTTAAATAGTTTGTACTAGAAAGGAGTTTTAAATTACATTTAATCATTGTTTTATAATGAATGTTATTTAATTAAATATTACTTCACAAATTGGCTTTTCTTCTTTGGCAGTGGCATTACTTTTTGAGGAGAGGTTTGGTTTGGGTTTTTAACCTAGTTGTGTGGGTTTAGTGAATACCTTAACACAGAGTATTGAAAGCAGAAAATTCTGGCACTTTTCCCACTTTCCATTCTTTCTCCTTGGTTGATGCCAGATTCCTTTGGGAAATCATTATTTGCAAAAGGTCAGGAGCAAAAGGAGGGGGCATTCTTTAGTGTACGGTTACTGCTAATTAGAAACTAAACATCTGTTACCATGTCAGAGTTATTTGTATTCAAAAGGAAACATTTATATACAAGAGCCCTTTCGGTAACATAAAACACACTATAACCCAAAGTGTGTGTTGGAGGGGTGGGAGACAGCCTGGGAAGCTTCCGGCAAATTACTGTACTGAGTGAGGTCATTTGCTAATTAAATCTAAAAGCATTTTCAGAGTATTTTTTTCTTTTGTCCTCAAATGAAGTTTTCTCCTCTCGTAGGCCAAACATTTTGCTATGTTTGTCAATTACAATAAACTTTTAATTATTTTAAAGGAAAAAATAATGAGAAAAAGAGTTTGTCAGCACCTTAGTCAAACAGCAGTGAGACCTCTGTAGCTACCTATTGTAATCTTAAGCTTTTAGCATCGTCTCATCAATTGATGTGAGATGAGTACTTTGCCATTCTGAAGCCATGTGCTAGTGGAGCTCCCCAATGGACCTACCCTCTTAGGGGGAAAATGACAATATTTTCACTTTACCTGTACTAAACCTTTCTCTTCCCTCCTTTCTTCTTCTCCCCCACCCCTGTGATGAAATTCTGCTCAGTTTATCACATTTGTACAAAAATTGATTTTTTGAGACAAGGGCTTGTCCTGTGGCCCCAGGTTGACCTGGAACTTGCTATGTACCCCAGGCTACCTCTAACTTGTGTCAATCCTCCTACCTCAGCCTCCTAAGTATTGCAATTACAGGCCTGTGCCACCACAGTTGACTTGTGTCTTTATTTTTATCATTACATGAAGATAAATGTTGGTGATTCCTCCAGGGTGTTAGAAACATTTTGGTCATAGGGCTCTGCCCCTCTATAGGTGGCCATGGCCCTAATAGACCAGATCTTACCAGTAATTCTTTCTTGGAACACTGATTACTTTTGGAAAAAGTTGAGAGGCCATTTGTTTTCCCTGCAGAGTCTACCATCTTCTGATCTTCCCCACTTCTGTCTTGGCACTTAACACATTTCTGTAAGTAAAGTTGCTTTTTTAAGTGGATGGAAGATTGTAAAGTCCAGAGTGTTCTAGTCAAGAACTTATTAAAGCCAGGATTTACCATTTTGGACTCCCCTGTCAAGCAGTCCTATAACTTGAAGGCTCTCAAGTGCATAGTTTCAAAAGAATAGTTGTGGACTCTGAGGTTCTAAATATTTGCAAAGTCAAAAGGCCCTTAGACGCTCTGCATTTCCAGTGACCTTTGTAGAATCTCAAAATACCACTTGTCCACAACTTTCCCCTATTTGAGAACCGCTTTTTGTTCCAGTTCTTTGGGTGGGTCATCCCAAAGACAAGGATTTGGTCGCTTGAGGTACATTTCTTCCTAACAGTAAGTTCAGATCATGTAACATGCTGTTTGTGGAACTCCCCGCTGTGGCCTGACCCACTTCTCAGCCTTAACATCCACTGATACTCATCAGCCTCTGCTTTATCCAGACTCATCTGCCTGTACTGTCAGCATGTCTGCCCTTGCCATGTACCATTGTCCTTGGTTAAAACAGCTTGTCACTGGTCTGTTTTCTTTTCGCTTACTTGAACCACACTTTCCTAATTCCCAACCTCCCACCTCTGACTTAATGTAAAAGCCACTTGCTTATCATTTTCCTCATACTGACTTGTGCTTTTGGTCATGTTTTTCAAAGGTACCTCTCACCTGGCCAACCAGAATATGGGCAACCCAGAGCCAACAGGGATGCTTTTATTTTTTCATAGCACTCATCACAGTGCTGTGTTCATCTGATGTGTCTGGTCAATATTTGTTTCATTGTTGAATAGTAAGCCATTTTTTTTTTGCTACTACCTGTTTTCCTTAAAGCCTGTGATAGAATTATAGATGCTGATGATGTTTTTAACAGAAGCAAAGTCACCTGTAGAACTATTGCAAATACAAAATAAAACATCATTTGGAATAAGGGAAGAATAAAAAACATCATTTGGAATAAGGAGCAGTTCCTGCCACCCCACCATCATCTATTCAAGCTGAGCTAGGTAGGACAGCCACATATACAAGGGTACAGATATGACGATGAACACTGAATGGTCTTGTGTTGTTATTTCTTCCCAGATGTGGTCGCTCACCTATCTACCGTTCCCGTGAAATGGCAGCTCGTGCCTTGGTCCCATTTGTTATGATAGACCAAACTCCTAATACCATCCGAGCCCTGCTGGCCACTCTCCCTAGCAGCACTGACCAGAGTTTCCGGCAAAACCATATTCATGGGACGCTTCTCCAGGTACGTGAAATTACTTTGTATGAATTTTGTCAAATACCATGAGATGAACTTTGGTTTCTCATATGCTATTAGAAGGTGAAGATTTGATACATAGGCTTTTTTTTTAATTGGAAATTTTTAATGTACACCTTAATGTGATTCATTCTGACATGCATTTCATTGTAACATTTCCATATATGCATTTTGTTTGTACATTACACAGATAAGTTTCCCCCTTACCCCCTTGTGCACTTCCTCCCCCGTCCTACCCCCCCACCAAAGACTTCTCTTCCATTTGCTTGTCTTTTTATGGTAATATTTTTCTATATATCCTTGGGTTCCAATTATGTTTAAGATTTGAAACTTTTTCTGTAGTAAACTTTCTTTTTACATTGTCAGTACTATTACATGAATTTTCTAGCCCATCTACATTAATACCATTCTTTGATGTTATTGGTGATATTATAATTATTTCCAGGACTATTAAAGTTGGGCTGTTCACCCTGAGGTCACCCCCTTTCCCATTCCTCATTCCTCCTTGTTCCTCCTCTCCCAGGAATTCCTCCTTTTCCTAGATCTCTCCCTCCTTCTTTTGCGTTCCCCAAATTGTCCCTTCTCCAGATACATAGGCTTTTAACTTCATCTGTAGAACTTACTTCTACCTCTGAAAGATCAGGTGTCTCCCAGGTGTTTGTTTGTTTGTTTGTTTGTTTCCATCCCATACATGAATAAAGTGTTACACTGTGATTCTGGCAGATTATCCTTTGCATTAAGCCCTGTTTGCTACAATATACTTTTCCCTCAAGAATGCCTGCAGGACATTCTAGACCACTCCAGGGTGAAGTTGTGAGGATTCCTTGAGAGAAAGATTAGCCCAAGAAACATGGGAAGAATCACACACATCAGGGAGAGTTTGTCCTATATCACAGAGCCATTGTTGTTGTTGTTGTTGTTGTTGTTAGGTGCCGTCGAGTCGGTATCCAACTCATAGCGACCCTCATAGGGTTTTCAATGGCTGACTGTTTCAGGATTGCCTTGGGAGTGGATTGCCAGGCTCTGCTCCCATTTTTACGGTGCTAGGAATTGAACTCGGGGCCTCAGAGACTGCAGCGCAGCGCTCTACCCACTGAGCTAAATCCCAGCCCATCATAGAACATGGAAATATCAAACCTCTCTTTCCTGTTTTCTGTGTGCTGTGGAGGAAACTTTTTATTTTGAATAAATGTGTATGTTTATTATTTCTTTTAGAAAAGACTTAAGTGCAACAAACAAATGAGAAATGGGCTTCTTACTGAAACTGTTGCATTTAAACCCTAACCTGGGAACAAGTAGTGTTGGCATAATCTTCTATTCACATGGCCGTTGTGGTCACTCACACAAGGGCAAAGCTAAGGGTGGGATTTAAATGTCAGGTCAGGTTCCTAGTTTATGACCAGAGTTGAGAGTTGGCTGTGAAATCCCAATCCATGTTATAAGCCTGAGGTCTACGCTGCTGATATGGGAGCCAGAGTGTAGAGTAGTTTGCAGTATGAGACTCTGGACCCAGACTGCCTGGGTCCGAGTCAAATATCCACCCTTCACTAACTGTGTATCGGTAGCTTCATTTTTGAAATTAGGGAAATTGTTGTTAGGTGCCATTGAGTCAGGCCAGACTCATAGTGACCCTGTGTACAACAGAACAAAACACTCGCCAATTCTGTGCAGGCACACGATCTTTTTTATGTTTAAGCCCATTGTTGCAGTCACTGTGTCAATCCAGCTAGTTGAGGATCTTCCTTTTATTCATTGACCTGCCACTCTCCCAAACATGATGTCCTTCTCCAGGGATTGGTCCTTCCTAACTACATGTCCAAAATATGTAAGACACAATCTAGTTATCCTTGCTTCCAGGGAGCATTCTGGTTGCATTTCATCAAGGACAGATCTGTTGGTTCTTTTGGCAGTGCATGGTATATTCAATATTCATCTCCAACACCATAATTCAAAAGCATCATTTCTTTTCCTGTCTCTTATTCAATGTCCAGCTTTCACAACTATATGGTGCAGCTGAAAATACTGTGGCGTGAGTCAGGCACACCTTCGTCTTCAATGTGATGTCTTTATTTTTCAGAACTTTAAAGAGATCTTTTGCAACAGCTTTTCCCAAAGCAGTGTGTATTTTGATTTCTTGACTGCTGCTTCCATGGGTGTTAATCATAGAATCAAGTAGAGCAAAATCTCGGACAACCTCAATCTTTTCTCCATTTATCTTGAAATTCTGTACTGGCTCAGTTATAAGGATTTTTGTTTTCTTGATGTTGAGGTGCAGTCTATACTGAAGGCTGTATTTTTTGATCTTCATCAGTAAATGTTTCAAATCTCCTCTAATCGTGATGCCACATTCTTCTTCAGAAAGTCTAGTTTCTCATTATTTGTTCAGCAGAGAGATTGAGGAGGTACAGTGAAAGGATCCAGCCTTGACACACACCTTTCCTAACTTTAAACCAGGCAATGTCTCCTTGTTCCATTCAAACAACTGCATCCTGGTCCATGTGCAGATTCCTCATGAATACAATTAAGTGTTCTGGTATTCCCATTCTTCTCAATGTTGTCCCTAATTTATTATGATCCATGCTGTGTAATACCTTTGCATAATCAATAAAACATAGACATCTTTCTCGTATTCTCTGCCTTCAGGAAAAAAAAAACGTTAATAGTAACCACTATTAGGGTAATATTAACATATTTCATAAGGATCTTATGAAGACTAATTAGTGCACATAGAGTACTGAGAGTCATACCTGGTACATAACAAGATATATGGGTAGTTACTATTATCATAATTTTAATGAATCTATCCTATAATGAAAATTAGTACTTTCAGTAGCTAATTCTTCCTAGGCAAGAATTTAAGACCTAGCCAGGCATGTTGGCTCATTCCTGTAATCTCAGCAACTTGGGAGGCAGAGGCAGGAGGATCACAGGTTCAAGGCGAGAGGCAGCTTGAATAACTTAACAAGACCCTGTCTCAAAATAAAACATAAAACATGGTCTGAGGGTGCAGCCCAGTGATGGAGCACTTGCAAAGTATGTGCGAGGCCATGGGTTCAACTCCCAAATACCACAAAAAAAAAAAAGAATATGAGAACTATCTGCTTGCCTTTCTTCTCCTTGATTGTTTAACATAGTCAGTAAATATTTATCTGATTGCCTATTATGTATACTGCTGTCACAGTCAGAATAGTGATTAAGTCAGTCCTTTCCTAGAAAACAGGGACAAAAAAGACCAGAAAATAGACAAGAGCAATGTAGAATGCCAAATGCTAGACGAGCACATGGCAGGACCACTTGCCTTATCCTTGGGAAATCAGGAAAAACATCACATAGGAAGTGCATTGCAGAGACTGAGAAAAGATAGCAACGTGAAGAGAGAGAAAGAGTCTCCTGCAGATAGTGTCATAGAAGAAGGCTCTTGGTGGGCATGAAGTCAGCCTAACTAGAATGTGCAAGTTTGGGTTGGACTAAAGTTCTAGATTGGTGGTTCTCTTTTGGTCTGAGGACTTCTTTACACATTTGAAAGTTATAGAGGGTCCCAAAGAGGTTCTGCCTCAACATTTAATTAGAAAGTAAAACTGAGGAAATATTAAGACACAGGAACCTACCAACACATACTCCATCAGTCATCAGTGAAGATATCCTCACATCTTTGTAGCACCTGGCAAACTTCATTACCCATCATGAGAGACTGAAAGTGAAGGAGGAAACTAGCATTTTGAAAGTAGTTTGATCTTGTGGACCTCCTATAAAGATTGCATAGACCTCAAAGGGTCCCAGACTGTACGTTGAGATTGTCTGCTCTGTGGTATATGGATCACAGCCCCTTTGTGGTTTCTTATTATAAACTCTTTAACACTCATCAACCCGGGGGCCTCCCCACATCCCTGTGATGAAGAGGGGCAGGGGTTATTATCTTGGTTGTAGAGGTGGGTCATAGGGGCCCAAAGATCATCATTTGCTCAGTCAAAGAAGTTAGGTCTCAGATTTATTGGGGCCGTCACTCTGCAGCTGTTTTGAAGGAAAAGGGCTAGTGACAAGGAGCAAAGCAGAGCAGGTTTTTAAAAGCATTAGAGGGAATGCCCGGATTGTCGGAGGGATCCCTTATCAGCCATTACACGTTGAAGAGCCACTGGAGGCTGGACTTTGGCAGAAGTGGTATGTTTGGCGTTGCTTCACCCCTCTTTCCCCAGTTGTGTCAATGGCCTCCCTACCTCGGTTTCCCCACACCACTGGTAGTCTGGCTGTGTTTCACCAGTCTGCTCGGGAACCAAACATGAGTTTTTACTCTGTCTCTGGAGTGCCTTCAGATTTTTCCAGTTCACTTTGTCAGCTGTAATATGAAACTCTTTGGTAAAAACCTTCAAACTCTGGGTTAGTTCGGCTGTTGCTCTTACTCCTAAGTGTTGGTGAGAAGAAGGGCTTGTGAAAAGCCAACAGTGTGGGTAGTGGGTACTGTGATTGTGTTCATCAAAGAGATGCCTGTCTTCAAGGTCATCTCACTCTGGTTGAAAACAAGTCAAAGGCATGTGAAAAGTGGGATGTCACCTCTGTGTTGTAATAGCTCTGTTTCACCTTGTGGGTTTTTTGTTTTTTTGTTTGTTTGTTTGTTTTGCAGTACTAGGGAACTGAACCCAGGGCCTCGCATGTACTTTGCAAGTGTTCTATCACTGAGCTGCAGCCTCAGCCCCGCTTTAAACATTTTTTATTTTAGCCAGGTGTGGTGGCGCACGACTGTAATCCCAGCAGCTCGGGAGGTGGAAGCAGGAGGATCACAAGTTCAAGACCAATGGCAGTCTGCATAATTTAGTGAGACCCTGTCTCAAAAAAGTAAAAAAAAAAAAAAAAATGGCCTGAGGGTGCAGCTCAGTGGTCCAGCACTTGCAAAGCATGCAAGCGCACGGCCCTGGGTTCAACCCCCAGTACTGGAAAAAAAAAAAAAATTTATTTTGAGACAATGTCCCGGTAAGTTCTGCAGGCTGCCTCTGGTCTCAAATTCTTGATCCTCCTGCCTTCACCTCCTGAGTCGCTGGAATTACAGGCGTGCACCACTGCAGCCAGCTCACCCTGTGGTTCTTCATGGGGAAAGTAGGAGTTAAGTTGAAGAAGAAGCCATAGCTTGTAGGTTCCTTTTCCACATAAAGCTACCTTTGAAACCAGCAAAGACTTGCACCTGGAAAAGAGATCTTAGGGACTGAAAAGAATGATAATCTCCATGGGACCTTCAGAGCCAGCTAAGTAAATACAAAATTGTTATTTTTTTCAAGAACAGGAAATCATTTTGTAATCGGAAAACAAATTCTTTCACAGAACATTTTCTTGAATTATACATTTTTACTTCTTTGAAAATGTTTACATAAATATATCAAACCTCAGAGTATCTCTATAGTATACCTTGAAAACAAGAAATGTGCTGATCTCTGAATGTTCTTGGACTTTGCAAGAGGGATTCAAATTATAGGGCATGCAAAAAAGAACATGTGGGATTCATTTCTTAATCATTTTCAAAACCAAAGGTACATAATAGCAATATTGAAATGGATGGAAACAGAGCTGACTAGAAAAGATGAGATTTTGGAGCAGGTTCTTAAGAGCTAGGGGTAGGTGACATTAAATTTCAGGAAAGGCAAGATAAGAGCAACCTGATGGTGCTTCCCTGTTTTACAAGTAAAGTTAAATGTCTGTTTTTATTGTCAACATTCTTCTTGTTGGGGACTTAACATTACTACTAGGTGACTTTTCTCTTCTATTGAGGAAGAGTTTGGACAACAATCCCAAGGAAAGAGTTATCCTGGTTGTTGTGTACTGATTGAACTAACACTTCGGTGTCTTACAAAGAAATGTATACCATTTGAAGGAAGTGTTTCAATTGTGAGTTTGGTTCATTTCATATTTCTTTTGGTTATTTTTCTGATGGTATAAAACATAAAATGTGATCCTTGATCCTTCTGTAACGAAATTCTTTCAGACACGCAAAGTGGAATTGACGGTTGATATAATTTAGGTCATTGTAAAGCAGAAACACACTTTGCATTTTTCTGAATATTCTAGACAAGAGTATTGTTTTTTTCTTTAGTTAATCTAAATAGTCACCCCAGTACCACACATCCCTTTGCTGGTACAAACATAGTATATACTTTTCTTCTAAAGTGGGTATCACATTTCCTGAGTTTTTACCAGCAGAACATGTCAAACACTTAATTTTTTTTCTCCCTCTCCCTTGCCAGTTTGGAGACTTGATTTCTGCACTCTGAGAATTCTGAGTAAAAAACAAAAAATCTGCTTTGGTAACTGCAAAACTGAGCAGCGGTGCTGCCTACTTGTCTGGCATAAAATATTAGCCAAGGATGAACTTCACATGGCCCAGGCCCATGCATTTAGAAAGTTTATCATACAGAAGTAAAGTTAATATTTTGGGTACCTCCTGCACTCCATGTGAATTGCATATGTGATTTCATTCATACTCTTAGCAGCCCTGCAAGGTAGCAAGATGGGTGTTATGTTCTGTGTGTCTTTCAGCCTCTTTCTCATGAAGAAATCGAGGTCAACCTCTGAGGGTGACTTGTATAAAGTCACAGAGGTAGACAGGGGTAGAGATAAGGTTTTAAAGTCTAAAACCTGTGTTCCTTTTGTCTTTAGAATGTACTGCCTCCCTAGTAGTTGATGGGAATAACTTTTTTTGGCTAAGGAAATGAAACAAGAATCCATCTCCTTTCTTGTTTTATCCCTTATCACTTGATTGTTCTCCTTAGGTCTAGTGTGATATATACCTCAACATTTGAAGCAAAGCCAGCCCATCAGTATTATAGAGATGGATGGGGGAAGTCATCAAAACCCAGGGAAGCTACAACTGGGAAAAGACACATTATGCCCTTCTTCCCTTTTCTCATCTCTCTGTCATCTTTGTCTTTGGCCTTCCACTTAAGACTCCACGCCTGGAAGTACAGGGTCCTCCCATGGGACCCAGACGATAGCCAAGTCTACAGTAGCCACACCCTCTGTCATCCCTAACGGCTTGGGCAGCTGTAGAAATTATGGATCTTGAGCCTCAGAGCTGATGAAACCATGAGAAAGAGTGAAAACTGAATTTAATTCAGCAAACATGGCATGCTTATCCCATTCGAGGTGCTATTGAAACACAAGCAGTTTGCCTTTAAGGCTCTTAAGGTCCCAGTTTGGAGAGCTGTGGGTTAGAAGCCCAGTAAGGCTTCTGTGATCAGGAAGCATATAAGTAGCAGAAACCAAGAGGAGATGAAAGATAAAATGGCCAAGCCCAACTTCAGACATAAAAGGAGACGGAAACTGAGGCCATTTCTGCTTTAGGCTGGAGCACCCTCATGTGCTCCGTGTGAAAGCTGGGCCAGGAGGGAATGCCTGAGGATTGAAATGGAGAAAATCTTGGTTTTACCTTTGTGAGAAGAAAAGCAGAAACCTGGAAAGAAGTAAAGGTAGGCCAATTTGGCCAATTAGTTGTGTGAAGTAGTCACTATTCAAAGAGCGAGGACTGGACCACTGTCTGCCACAGACACAAGCAGTGGAAGCAAATAGAAAAACCAATGATGGAGGCAGCCTTAAGTTTACGCTCTACTGGAGTTTTTATAAACAAATCCATGTTTATAAAGGCAATATTTTAACAATATTATTTCGTCAATACTTGTGATTACGTTAAATACAACTTAAAAGAATCATTTCCATCTTGAAAAGTGTAACCGTGGAATACACCTTATGCTTTAAGAATTTTAATATTTTTTCATATTTCTTGATAGTACAAAACTGTGAAACATAAAGTAAAATGTTCAAGCTATTCAGAAATAGAACATTACTTGATGGATTCCATTTGGTGACCTAAGGTACTGGTTTATGTCCCCTGTTGTTTGTTTTATGCCCAGAAAATATAATTTCAGAATGGAAAATCAAAAACAAAAGCATGAAATTGTGCTGATGTTTTAAGTTATAAATGGATTATTTGTCACTCTGCTTTTTTCTGGAATGAGTCATGCTTTAATGAAAATGCTCAGTCTTGTCACTCAGGGGCAGATGCACTCTTCCCTTCTGAGGACTTGTGTTAGTGTGAAAGGAGAAAAGTCTACATTGCTAGAAAATTCCCCAGTCCAAGAAGGGCCAAGGCAGAGCGTCTCCAATGGCCTAACTGTAGTGTGGCAAGGCATCATCTATTAATTCCTTTAGCCAGAGCTCAAAAGGGAGCCTGAGTGTGGCCTCCAGGGGCTGGAGACTCCAAGCTATCACCTGCAACTGGGAGCAACATCTATTTTATCCCAGAGTGCCAAAGAAAGATTATTTTTTTGTGTGTTTTGACATGAAAAGGATTGGGAAGCACTAGGCTCTTAAAGAAAAATTAAAGAAAAAACTAAACCTTGTTAAATCTTACCTTTTGGCAATATATTCCTTTCTGGATATAAGCCCAGAAAAGTCATTTTTAATTAAAATGCTACTTTTGAAGATGAATTAATCCCTTCCTTATAAACATCCCAAAGCTTTTATTTGCCGTGGCTTACTTAGGGAGCTTTCTCTGGGTGTTGGAGACAGCTCTTAGCTGCCAGGTTCCAGAACACTGGCTGTTGTACCCAGTCACTGTTCACTAAGCAGTGCCCTACTGTGGTTTTGTGATGCTCCAAATGTACGGTATCAGTCAAGGGAATATGGAACTTAGAGGATGATCAGTTAATGTTTCCCTAGGTATTTCCCAGAGTAGGGAAAGTAATGATGAAAAGAAGAGAATATATCTACCGAGGGTGCCACAAAACGTATACACCCAGAGTGCCAAAAAGAAGCATGCACATGTTAAGAGATTATCCATATATTACTTTTCAAAGTTGAATTGAATTACAGCAGTAATGTTTAATATGATGTTTCTTTCAAAAGATGCCATTAATCAAATGAATGCTGGCGCCACCATGCAATAGGCAGGACAATCAAAGAAAATGATGGAAGTACGGTTGTCATTCGAGGAATGCATGACCATTTTGAAGTAGTATTTGAAATTTGAGAATAGTGTAGAAGTACAATGACAATGGAAGTGTGAGTATACCACAGAACTGCCAATATGCCTAACAATTGCACATATTCATGGTAAGTGTGAGACTCATGGTACTGTGTGTGATGTGCGCAAGGGAAGATCTAGCAGGCCTCGCATAGCAACAAGTCCTGCTGCTTCTGCTCTGGTGACTGTTACTCTTTTTTTGTTGCCAATATATATTGAGTACTACAATTTTAATATGTTTTTTTCCTTTCTTAAAATGTGTATACAAGCCAGGCATGGTAGCACACACCTGTAATACCAGCGACTTGGGAGGCAGAGGCAGGAGGATTGCAAGTTTGAGACCTGAGGCAGTCTGTGTAATTTAGCAAGACCTTGTCTCAGAAAGTGAGAAAATGGGGTGGGGGTGCAGCTCTGTGGCACAGCACTTGCAAAGGGTGCAAGCATGAGGCCCTGAGTTCAACCCCCAATACCACAAAAAAAGTATGCATTTTTTTACACCCCCTGTATGTACATTTTCCCCAGTTATTGAGTATAACATACATATTTTGGGCAAGGTACCAGTTATCGAGTGCCTCCAGAGGTTCTTCTGGAAGATGGTATTATTCCCATCCTACTGATGAGAAAAGCAAGGGTGAAAGGGATTACAAGGTATCACTAAAGTTATACCAGGATAGATGGTAACAGGTAGAAATGGGATATGATCCCAGGATTGTTTGAAGCTTTTGAACTTGTGGCACTTAACTACTATAGTATACTGCTTCTCTTGATGAAGAAAAGAATATTCTCAGGGAAGAGTGACTCTCTCTGGGGCCTTCAAGGTCACTGCGTGGGATACCATGGAAGCTGACATTGTTTATTTGGTTGCTTGACAGCTATTGATTGACACCAGTTGTGTGCCAAGTGCTGCTCTGGGTACATGGAATACATTAGGGAAAAGAGACGGATCCTTGCCCTTGAAGATCACTGCTCTCATGGAATTGACATTCTCAAAGCAGAGAGACAGATGGTAATAAGTGATACTAAAGTAAACCCACTAGAATTTATTATAGTAAATATAATAGGTAAATTACATAGTTTGTAAGAATGCAATAATTCTGTGTTCAAAAAGAACAAGTGGAATTGGGTTACAGCAGTTAGGAATGGGTTGGAGAAGAGGGAAAATGGCAAAATTACATGAAGAATCAGAATAGTCTTATTGAACAGATAACATTTGAGCAAATTACACCAAAAGACAAAGGAAGACTGGCGTGAGAGTTAAAGAAATTGCATAGTTACAGACCTCCATCAGCGGGTATGCCAAGTGCATGTTTGAGACTACCTTGACCCACAGTGAAGTGTCAACAGCATGGTCAGTAGTGGATAAACTGATGCCATTGCTTTAGAATAGGAGCTCTCTCGAATCCCCATGCTGTGGGGGCCAGGATCACTGGGGCCTCTCTGAAGCCCTTTCCCTCTAGGGTCACAGTGAGTTGGGTCCATCTACTGTGGTTATAATGAGCTCAGACAAAGGGGAAAGTAACCGTCATGTCCCTTCTCTGCTTTCTAGGATGACCTTTACCTCAACTCTCTATACCCGGGCCTGAGATATAACGAGTAAATGTAGAGAATGTGTATGCTTTTATTTAGCGAATATTTACTGGGTAGTTATTAAGTGCATATTACTGTGCCAAGTACCATGGGGGACACAAAGAAAAGTTAACTTATAACATGTCTCTGCCCTCAAGAAGCTTATGAGCTGCCATGGAAAATAAATTGTCAGTACTGCAAATAATGACACAGAAATACGTGGCAGCATGTGATGTTTGCCAAGCACCAGGCCATGATCACATCTGAGAGGTGAGGCTAGGATGGGCTGGAGTGAGCAGAGGAGGTTTCCTAGGGACATCAGGTTTTGAGATAAACCTTTATGCTAATTTTCTGTTACAGAGATTAAGGACTTGATGTGAACGATGGCACTGAGGAGGACTTCAGAAAGTATTTGTGGTGGGACTATGTGCAACCCAGCCCGCTGGGTTCAGGAGTGTGTCAGGGAGAGACAGGATTGGAACCCAGGTGCATATCAACACGTGAAAGACCAGAGTTGGCTGAACACTGTGGCACACACCTGTAATCTCAGCAACTTGTGGCTAAGGCAGGAGAATTTCAAGTTCAAGGGCAGAGATAGCTTGCACAACTTAGCAAGGCCCTGTCTCAAAATAAAAAACAAGAAAGGGACTGGGGTGCAGCTCAGTGTTAGAGCATTTGCCTAGCATATGTGAGGCCCAGGGTTCAACCCTCTCACTACTGCAAAAAAGAAAAGAAAGACCAGACCTTCCAGGCTGACTACCTGGGCTCTGCAGGCCTGTGGCCTTCAAAGTGAGGTGCATAGGATGGTAATGTGCCTAGATTAGGTTAGCATGTTATTTCTTCTATCTCATACTGTTAACCAATATTTTACATACAGGGTACCTGTTGATGAAGTAGTATATAGTTTCTAAACCAGTGTGTAAGAGCTAGGAGCATGTGCTCAAAGAGAGAATTTCTTGGACCAAATACAAGCTCTGCAGCCAGCTTGTCTGGACGCCAGCTCTCCTGCTTGCTAGCCGTGTTTTGGGTGAATTCTTAAACTTCTTTGCCTCTACTTCTTCCTCTGTAAACTGGAAAATAAAACTAAACAGAGAGAGCATTCGATAAGTAAATACATTGGAAGTTCTTAGCAAGATCTCAGACATATACTAAGTGCTCAGTAAACGTTGATTGCTATTATTACTGCTTGCTGCTGCTGCCACAACCACCACCGTCACCTCCAGCACTGATAAGGAGGGGCATATGATTGAAATATTTGAAGATCATTAATGTAGTAAAAGGTTTTGAGCTAAAGAAAACTGCGTTTTAGGAAAATTAATGTTGCAAATTCAAATAATACTATGAAGTGTGAGGATTCCCGTTGATATGTTGTATATGTATCAGAGAGAAATGTCAGTTTTGAGCAATTTTGCCTTTATGGTTAAAACGCCTCACAAAGAGGTCCTTCTGGTCAGTCCCTGTGTTCTTTGCCTTCCTGTAGGTCATATTAAAGATTATAAAAGCCAAGGTTAGCTCACATTTTTAAGGAGAGAGTTCCTGCCTATCAGGTTGGTATTCCTTGCACCTGTTTTGTTTTGAATTACATCCTTTCCCTCAGTCTCCATCAGAAACTTAATGAATCAAGAAAGAAACACTGTATACTGTCTCAGACAAAGGACTCTTTTTACCATTCCACAGGGGAAATTCAAAGTTCACAAAGTAAAAGGAAATATAGGATCCTCCTAGATAAATAAATCTTTGCAGCCCTTTTCCAAGTTCATTTTTCATCTTCAGAAGACATGTTTTCTGTCCCCCTTAATGATCTAATTCTAATTGTTTGATACTTTTTATAACTCAAGACCATTCTGAGCATACTTTAAAAACACAAATGAAGAGCATAACACTGTGTATACACTCTTCGGCTTCTGTCATTTTCTAGAATCCCTAAAAACACATTATGGTACATGGGCCCATTATGTGTTGAGATTTATTTGGTGTTTCCCCATCCAATAAAAATAGTATTATTTGATGTTTGTTTTTAGCCTATGCTAATCTAATAGGCAAAAAGTAATACTTCATTGTTTTTGTTGGCATAGTACTTTTGAGATTGAGGAGTGTATGTAGTTGTTCCATAGCCCTTAAATTTATTTAAGGCACCCAAAGTACTTCAGTTAATAAGGAATTAGTTGGCCACTTAAAAGCATTAAGATTGCCAGCTGTGGTTATACATGATAACTGTAATCCCAGCACTCAGGAAGCAGAGGCAGGAGGATTTTGAGTTCAAGGCCAGCCTGGGGCTACATAACATGACCTTGTCTCAAAAAAACAAAAGACAAAAAGAAGAAGAAAAAGGAGGAGCAGGAGGAGGAAGAGGAAGAAAAGAAAGAAAAGAACAACAACAACCACCATGGTTGAGGATAGGCAGATAATTGGCAGCTGCTCTAGAGCCCTGAAGTAAAATTGATCCCATGGCCGTAAAGAAAAGTTTAAATAAGTAATAAAATTTGTTTCCTATTTTAAACCATATGGTTGTCAATTACATAATATATTTCTCTGTAATGTGTATCTCCATCTCCTCCATCCTGTCCATCAGTGGCAGGGTCTCAAACTCTGCATTGTTGACATTCTTTGCTGTGGATGGCTTGCTCTGAGTACTGTCCTGTGTTTGGTAGCATCTCTCCACTAGATGCCAGAAGTATTCCTTGCCGTCCTCCAGCCCCATCCTCCTTTGTGACAGTGAGAAAAGCCTCCACACATTTCCCCGTATCCCTGGGGGGGGGGGGGCAAATTACCTTCTATTGAGAACTTTTGTACCATGACACCTATGGATTTTCTCCATCATCCTGTGGAACAAGGTGTGATACGGTTCTTTTAAATACCCATGACCATGAAAGAAACCATTCCTGCCCAGGAACAAGTTGTAGCTCAACAGGCTACAACGAACTATGCATAGAAATAAATGTATAGGAGGGGGAATACAAAACTCAAAACTGAAAATCACAAGGGAATCTCCTCTTTCTCCCCTCTCTTCTCCTCCTCTCCTTTGCCTGCCCCGATGGAAAAGTGCTGCAAACTACAAACGTATAAGCAAGCTCACTTTTAAAATCCTAGCTGCCTGGAGTTTGCTTCATATCTTGTACCAACCTGCCTCTGACCCACTTGCACAATGTATAGTTGAAATTTAATGCTAACCTCTCCAGACTCAGGAAGCATAATAAAATTCTAAGTTCTGTTTATCTAGGGGAGCTTTGAAAAATAACACATAATTGGAATTTTTTTCATTTCTTGTGCTTTAAACCCCAGTGCATTGCTGGGTATAATTGTTACTTGTTTCACTGAGCCTCTCCTGTGGAGAGCAGGAGGCTGTGTGGATAAATCTTTTCTAAGATCAGAGGTTCTGCTGGAAACTTAGGCTAGGGCAACTTTGAGTTAAATATATAGACTTCTCCAGACTCCCCCATGTAGACCTCAAAAAGGAGACTAGTGGGCAAATCTAGATAAGGGTGCTAAAAATACATGGTGGAAATGGTAATTACATTAATTTTATTTTTTAAAGAAGACTTTTAAATATTGTATGAGTCTTGTATATGTAAGTGTTTAGGAAGCCAGTAGTAAATTTTGATTTTCGATAATGTTATGGTATATAAAAAATAAGATTTTTAAAAAACACATCCTTAGTAATTCTTCTAGAATTTGTCAAATAATTCTTGCGCATGCTTTTCTTTTTGTTTTAAAGAGAGAGATAGGGCTGGGCATTCAGCTCAATGATACAGCACTTGCTTAGCATGTGTGAAGCCCTAGCATCCATCCCTGTTGTTATTGTTGCTGTTAGGTGCCATCGGGTCGGTATCCGACTCATAGCAACCCTTATAGGGTTTTCAATGGCTGAGTGCTTCGGGATTGCCTTGGGAGTGGATTGCCAGGCCCTTCTCCCATTTTTTCGGTGCTGGGAATTGAACTCTGGACCTCAGAGACTGCAGCGCAGTGCTCTACCCACTGAGCTAAACCCCAGCCCTAGCATCCATCCCTGTTGTTATTGTTGCTGTTAGGTGCTGTTGAGTCAGGTCTGACTCATAGCGACACCATGTACAACAGAACGAAACACTCCCTGACTCTGTGCCAGATGTACAATCTATTTTTTTTTTTATTTAAGCCCATTACTGCAGATACTCTATGGAGGGTTTTCCTTTTTTTCATTAATCCCCCACTCTCCCAAACATGATGTCCTTCTCCAGGGATTGGTCCCTCCTGACAACATGTCCAAAATACTTAAGATGCACTCTAGTCATCCTTGCTTCCAAGGAGCACTCTGATAGTACTTATTCTAGGACAGATCTGTTGGTTCTTTTGGCAGTCCACAGTATATTCAATAATCGTCTCCAGCACCACAATTCAAAAGCATCAATTCTTCTCCTGTCTCCTAGCACTGAAAAATAAAGCAGAGGGGAAATAATTACACATATTACAGTGGAGTCTTTTTGTTTTAGATGAATTTATATGTTGGGAAAAATAAGCAAAATAAATATTACTTCATGTGAATGGGGTGAATAATTGAGGTAAGAATTTACACTTACAAATATTTGCGCTTTTTTTTTTTGCCAAACGAGGATAGACCATTGCCTTTCTGCTTCATCTTCTAGTTTTTTGTTTGTTTCTTGTTAATGAATCAGATGTGTGTTACATGCTTACATTGGTGACACTCTATAGCAGTTTTTAGATGTGTGCAAATATCAGATGTTGTATTACTGAGCCACATTTATATTGAATATGTACCTCTTTTTTCACTAGGATCTTGGTCATGGTCCTATTTGGAATGCCTTTTTTGTCTCTCTAAAGTAAAATTTGTGGTGAGAGGGGACATTTTACCTTAACTTCCTGAGAACTGTATTTCTAAAAAGACTCTAGAATTGTTTAGAGTTATTTTTTGTATTAAGTGGATTTAAAGGATTTTTTTATTATGACTTTGAAGAGTTTACAAGTGCCAGAAATTTCCATCACCTTAGTAAATCTTCAAAGAGATCAGTATAATTAACATCTTACGGGTGTTGTTTGACTTTCTTTCCTTATTCACTACTCAAAGCCTTTAAAAAGTCTTTATTTCTTATAGACAGTAAGACAGGTTTTACATGTTAAGTTTATAGCAGGTAGACTTTATGCCTTTCCATTCTTCTTCCATTACAAGATATATAGCATTTCTTATATCTAACATGGTTTGAAATGCAGTATCACTTTCCTTCTTCACAATTGATTTTTTTAATTATGTGAGGCATGTACTTGTCCAGTTACCCAAACTGTTCTTATACTGAGAAGCAGTATTTATTGATCAGTTTATTTGAGAGTAAATTTAAATAATCATCAGATCTGACTTTCAGATGTATATTCAGAAGACAGCGATAAAAGACACTAACGTATATTTAAAATACATGATTTAATATATAAACTTTGTGTGTATATATATATGAAGTATGACCAAAAATCTGATGGATGATCACATTTTTAAAGATGTGTTATAGCAAAAGATACATTGTCATTAATCCTCCTCAAAATACTCCTCCTGGATTCAAACACACTTGTTCCATCATTGCCACTTTCTGAAGCAGTCCTTTTTTGTGTTGTTAGTTTCATCCTCCATCGTGACAGTGTTCCATGTCACTCATTGCTTTTGGCATGGCAATTTCTGTCAAATAAAACATTACAGTGTATCCTCATCACTGTATTCACCAAACTGGCACAGTGAGACTTCTAACTCTTCCCCAAAGTTAAAATGACCATAAAAGGTAAACATTTTGAATCGATTCAGTACTTCGAGACAGGAGGCTTGACAGCGCAACTAATGACGCTCATGGAAGAGTACTTTCAGAACTGCTTCAGAAAGTGGCAAGAATGCTGGGATAAGTGTGTTCGAAGCCAGAGGGATATACTGAGGGGAATAAATGTCAGTGTGTCCTTTATTGTAATTTTTTTATTTATTTAAACATTCATCATATCTTTTGATAAGTGGTGTTGTTGTTATTGTTATTAGGTGCTGTTGAGTTAATGTCCAACTCATAGCAACCCTAGGTACAACAGGTGAAACACTATTGTCAGTGTTTCTCTGCTATTCATAGGGTTTTCAATGGCTGATTGTTTTTTGGGAATGGGTTGCCTGGTCCTTCTCCCAAGCTTACAGCACCTCGTGTTCCCAGGCAGTTTCCCATCTAAGTACTGACCAGGCCTGACGCTGCTTAGCTTCTGAGATCTGAGGAGATCTGACATCATAGTGCTATGGCTGCAGGTTTTTGATACTTATCTATTCTTTTTTCTTCCCCCACAGTACCTGGGGGTTGAACACAGGGCCTCACACATATTTTACAAGTTCTCTACCATTGAGCTTCACCCTCCACCCATTTTTTATTTTTAATATTGAGACAGGACCTTGCTAAATTACACAGGATTATTCTTCTTTGATTCTATAAATTTTAGCATTGCAGTTTGAAGCAGTGTTCTTGACATGCCTAATTTTAATGATTGTTACACTTTTTTAGAGAATTTTCCTTTTATCATTAAGTAATTTCCTCCTCTGGGCTGGGATTTGGCTCAGTTGGTAGAGTGCTGCGCTGCAGTCTCTGAGGTTCTGAGTTCAATTCCCAGCACCGCAAAAATGGGAGAAGGGCCTGGCAATCCACTCCCAAGGCAATCCCGAAACAGTCAGCCACTGAAAACCCTATGAGGGTCTCTATGAGTCAGATACCGACTCGATGGCACCTAACAACAACAATAATTTCCTTCTTTATCCCTATTAATGCCTTTTTGCTTAAATTCTATTATATTTTTGGTTAACACTAAACCAGCTCTCCTTTGCTTAATATTTCTTGGTACATATCTTTTTATGTTCATTCTTTCTGTCTCATGAAGTTATAGTTTTAGTTATCTCTTATAGACAGCATTATCTCTTGTTTTGGTTCTACATATAATGTGACAGTCACTGTCTCTTTTTAAATAATCTTGTTACTTAGAATAGTTTTAGATAGACCAAAAAGTTGCAAAGACACTACAGAAGATTTCTGTGCATCCTTCACCAAGTTTTCTCCACTGTTACTTTCCATAGTACATTACTGTGGTACATTTGTCACAATACTGTCAACTGCACACACTTTATTCAGCTTTTGCTAGTTTTCTCCTAATGTCCTTTTTCTGTTCCAGGATTGATCCAGGTTGCCACATTATTTTAGTTGTTATATCTCCTTAGATTCCTCTGCCTGCAGCCATAGTCTTGTGGCATCCGATCCCATCAGATCTCGGAAGCTAAGCAGGGTCAGGCCTGGTTAGTACCTGGATGGGAGACCGCCCGGGAAAATCAGAAGCTGTAGGCTTGGGAGAAGGACCTGGCAACCCCCTCCCAAAAATCAGTCTGCCATTGAAAACCCTATGAGCAGCAGAGAAGCACTGACGATAGCATTTCCCCTGTTGTACAGAGGGTTGCTGTGAGTCGGATACCGACGGCACCTAACAACAACAGATTCCTCTAGACTATGACAGATTCTTATATATTTTTCTTGTTTTTAATTACATTAACAGTATTAAGGACTATTGGTCATATATTTTGTAGAAAGTCCCTCAGTTTGGGTTTGACTTCTTTTTTTAGTAGTGAAGCATGGATAATGGGGTTCTAGAAGGAAGACCACAGAGATGATGTACCATTCTCTTCCTAGAAGGGTATCTACTACCACATGGTATCAACATGACTTATCCACTGTTGAGGTAAACCTTGATCATATGGCTTGGAAATAGTGTTTGCCAGTGTTTTCCACAATAGAATCATCCTCCTCACCCTCCTCCTCCCACACTCCACTGTTTGGAAGCAAGTTACTAAATGCAGCCCACACTCAGGGGTAGAGTGGGAAGTTACATTTCCCCTCCTGGAGGGGGGGTGATATCTATATAAAGTATTTGGAATTCTTCTAGGTTGGAGATCTGTCTCTTCTCCATTTATTTATATTTTCAAACATTTATTTATTTACATCAGTATGGATTCGCGGATATTTATCTTATACTTTGGGTTATAATCCAATATTACATCATTTATTTTGTTGCTCAAATGCTTCTGGCTTCAGCCATTGGGAACTCTTTCAGATTGGCTCCTGTGTCTCTTTCACATGCCTCCATCCTTTTGGTGTGCTTGGTTGATTTTTTTTTTCTTCCTTTCTGGCACTACAAGATATTTAGGCTCATTTAGATCTACAGTTTGTCATGTTTCCAAGGAGCCCTGTTTCCTTTCATTGGAGAATAATTATTAGAGACCAGGATCAGGACACTGTGTGCTCACTGCTACGGGGATGTCATTGTGTATAGGACCACTCCGTGAACAGAGCTAGGAGATATAAGTACATTTACTAACCCATTTATATTTAGGTGTTGTTAGGTGCCATCTAGTCATGTCCAACTCATTGTGACTCTCCTAGGGTTTTCAGAGGCTGATTGTTCCAGGATGGTTTTGTGAGTGGACTGCCACATCCTTCTCCCATTTTTGCAGTGCTGGGGATCAAACCCAAGTCCTCAGAAAGTACGGAATAGCACTCTATCAACTGAACTAAACCCTAGCCCCAATCCATTTATATACATGTCTTTAATTATTTCTCTATCTGTATTGCCTGCAGTCATATCACTGTGGCATCTGATCCCATCAGATTTCGGGAGCTAAGCAGAGTTGGGCCTGATTAGTACTTGGATGGGAGACTGCCTGGGAACACCAGGCACTGTAGGCTTAAGAGAAAGACCCGGCATCCCACTCTCAAACAATCAGCCATTGAAAACCCTATGAATAGCAGAGAAGCATTGACAATAGTGTTTCGTCTGTTGTATGTAGGGTTGCTATGAGTCAGACACTGGCTTCACAGCACCTAACAACAACAATATCTGTATTAAGCTAGCCATGAGTTCATACTGATGTCTGACTCTAGTCCAGTACTGCATGGTTCATTCTGGCATACCCCTTGCTTATCTATAACCTCCCACTCCAACAGTGAGAAACTTAGCTACCATCATCTACTACCCATTTAATTTATTTCTTCAACCCCAGTATGCTTACAGCTTACATGGATATTTTAGAACTCTACTAGTTGGGAGATTTAAAAAAAAACAAAAAGCACCTAGTTCTTTTATCTTTAACCCTACAGTTTACAGTCAAAATATTGTTTTCTAAAGTTATTTGCAGTATAATTACATTCTTTTGCCATAATTGGATTCTTTTGTCACCTGACCTCCTATTTGATTTTTAAAATTTGTGTATAGTAAAGTTCACTTTGTGCTAAAAATGAAAAATTCTGTGCATTTTGAAGAAAGCATAGCATCCTGATCATATATAAATTGGTTCTACACCTTAAAAAAATTCCTCGTGCATCTCATAGTTGAATACTCCCCTCTCACCAAACCTCTGGCAATCACTGATCTATTTCTCATTCTACAGTTTGCCTTTTCCAGAATGTCATGTGAATGGAATCATGCAATATGTGTAGCTGGCTTCTTCCATGTAGCAAAATGCATTTAATATTCATCCATATTAAATTCATAGCCTGTTTCTTTTTATAGCTGAATACTATGTCATGGATAAACATACCACAGTTTGTTTACCTAGTTCACCTATTGAAGGATATCTTAGTTACTTCCACTTTGGGGAAGTTATGACTAATGGTGCTATAAATACTTACTTTTGTGTGGACGTAAGTTTTCCAGTCAGATAACTACCTACCCGATTTCTGGATCATATGGTAAATTTATGTTTAGCTTTATAAGAAACTGCTTAACAGTCTTCCAAAATGACCATACCATCTTGCATTTCCACTAGCAATAAATAAGAATTTTCTATTGCTCTGAGTTTTTGTCAGCACTTGGTATTATCAACCTTTCGGATTTTAAGTGTGGTTTAAGTCTGTGTGATTTTAAGTCTGGTAAGTGTGTAGAGATATCTCATAGTTCATGTGGTGCATGTCTTTTAGAAGATAATTTAAATCTATTTATAATAATTACGATTTCTGCTATTGTAGACCTTTTTAAGTTATATAATTTCATATCTTGTATACAGGCATATTATTCTCTTTGTTTCTTTCTCCTTTTTAAAAAACAAAAACCTTCCTCCTTTTTTCCTTATTTTTTTGGAAGTTTTCTGTTCTGTGTTTATCTTTTGAAGAGATTGCCCTGAAAATTTTACTGTGTTTTGTTTTGTTTTGAGACAGTGTCTCACTTTGTAGCGTAGGCTGGCCTGGAACTCACTGTGTAGCCCAGGCTGGCCTCAATCTCATAGCAATCCTGCCTCAGCCTCCTGAGTGCTAGGATTAGAGATGTGCACATCACCACGCCCGGCTCATGCCTGAACCTTTTAAAGATATTATCTGTAGCTCTGAATTTCCTTTCCCTGACTTATACATACTGTTATCTACTGGGCCCATCTTCTTTTTAATTAGACTTTAATTTTATTGTTTCCTATTCAGTATTTATATTTGTTAACATATTTAGCCAATTTGCCCATTCATTAATTCTTTTCATCCCACTCATTCCTTCTGATTTTAATTTCCATCTTACTCAGGTACATCCTATATTAAATTTTTAGCAGACATTTTTGTGTAGTAAACTTTAAGATTTGTAAGTCTGAAAATATTTTATGCTTACCTTTGAATGGTAAGTTCATGGTATAAACTTCTAGTGATGCTTATTTTCTCTCAACATTTTGAAGACATTGCTTTGTCTGTGACATCTCTTGTTATAATAAGATAGCTGTCATCAGTTTGTCATTCTTTTGTAGATTATCTACTTTTTGGTGGCTTTTCAGACTTTTCTCTCTTATTAATGGTTTGCAGCTTTATTATAATGGTCCTAGGTGTTTTGTAGTTTATTATATTCAAGATTTGGTGAGCTCCTTTAATCTGAACTCTTACCTTTATTTAAGTGCAATCACACAATTCTGTTTGTATGAGACTGGAGTTTATTTTTTTAACTTGATAGAATTCATTGTTTTAATTAATTTATTTTTAGAACATAATATTTATACATCTTTATGGAATACATTATGGTTACTTGATACATGTAGATTGATATATATAATTGATAGTAAGCATTTCCATCTCTTAAAGCATAAATCATATTTTTGTATTGGGAATTTTATGTTCTTTTCTAGTCCATTTTGAAATATACCATAGATTGTTTGAACTAATAGTCACCCAGTGTGTTATAGAAAAGCCAGAACTTATTCCTCCTCTCTCACTTTGTTTTGGTATCTCTTATTGAACTTCTTTCTGTCTCCCCTCGCCCCTCCCTTTCCCAGGCTCTAGTTTCATTGGATCTACCTATGCCTTTGAAGTTTTCTTTCATACATCACATTACCAGGCTTTATTCTTGACTGTTTCTTCAGATGTAGTATCCAGCTTGCTTACTCTGTTTCCAATTGTCTGTGTAATGACTGCCACACAGTTTAGTACGTGTTTCATTCTACCATGTATTTTTCTACCTCAATGAAGGGATATTTTTCCAGATCTACACTTTCCCCAAAACCTCCGTCTTATTTCCTTGTAAATATTCTGTTTTTATCTTACAGTTTTTATTCCTTTTATAATCTCTTTGATTATTCCAAACATATTTATTTTAGTCTTTTCTAGTTGTTGCTTTCCTGCAGTCCCTGAACATGAGTTATATCTGTTGCTGTGTCTGCTGCCTTTCCCAAAAATTTTAGTTGTTTTCTAGCTCATGTCCAGGGACCATTTTTCCTGGCACTCCCTTGTGCACTGCATGGTGCATGTTTTCTGGGGTAGTGTTGGGTTTAACCTACTAGGGCCTTCCCCACAGGTTTCACTGGTCAAGCCCCAATATTACGCTGATTTCTTATTCCCTTACTGCACACTCTGCTCTCAAACCTGGAATTCTGGTTGTTCCAGGAGAACTAATTTTCCACCTATGGCCCCAAAGGGTAAGGGTAACTGGATTCCTTGCCATAACCTCTGGCCAGTTGATGTTGTCTAGTGAATAGGGCAGTTTTTCATAGCTGCAATATTTGTGCAGAGCTCTCAGCTTAGTATCTAATACCTGCATGGGTTATTCTGCCCCATCTATCACTCACTGTTCTGACTCTGAGTTCCTTCTTTATGTATGGAACTTGAAGAACTTTTTTTCTTAAAAGAAAAAAAAAGTTATAACTTGTTTGTGTTTAAAGCAGGAAGAGGGAACTTCCTATGTCATCTCAGGCAAGCATTGTTGACTGGATTTCCAAATCCCTCCTGTGAATGAGGTTATCCGATTGTGTCTACCTACAGACCTGTGGTAATGACACATATGAATGCATATTAAATATCCAGATAGGAGAGAGCCATTTCACAAACCCTAACCCAGTTTTATGCCTATAGCCATAGCACTTTGGCGTCTGATCCCATCAGATCTTGGAAGCTAAAGCAGGGTCGGGCCTGGTTAGTACTTAGATGGGAGACCACCTGGAACACCAGATACTATAGGCTTGGGAGCAGGACCCGGCAACCCACTCCCAAAAATCAATCTGCCATTGAAAACCCCATGAATAGCAGAGAAGCACTAACAATAGCATTTCACCTGTTGTATGTAGGGTCACTATGAGTCAGACACTGACTCGATGGCACCTAACAACAATAACCCAGTTTTAAACAATAACCCAGTTTTGCCAGAGCCACTTTAAACTCCTCCATCAGGTTGCTCAATGAAGGTGCTATATTTATGCTAACTCAGTACTGGCGACCTCTCTGTCTACCACATTGTCCCACTCCAAGAGTTATGTTGAAAAAAAGATGGTGTTCAGTCGTAGAAGATCAAACATTTAGGTGGCCTTTCAAAGGTGAACTCCATGAATGAGAAAATAGGCCTACTGAAGAGATATGACATCTTTTTTTTTTTTTTTTTTTTTTTTTTTTGCGGTACTGGGGGTTGAACCCAGGGCCTCGCACCTGCATGCTCTGCAAGTGCTGGACCACTGAGCTGCGCCCCTGGCCCATTTTTTTTTTTTTTTACTTTTTGAGACAGGGTTTCGCTAAATTACGCAGACTGCGTCTGGTCTCGAATTTGTGATTCTCCTGCCTCCGCCTCCCGAGCCGCTAGGATTACAGGCGTGCGCCACCACACCCAGCTGAGATATGACATCTTTTAGGTTGCACAACTTGCCTTATTCAACACTTAAATTCCTGGTGTCAATACTGGCTCTGGCACCTAGTAGGGAGTCCTGCAGAGTTTGCTATGTGAAATCAAGTAAGCATTTAGAGGCTAGAACTCATGAATCTTAATCCCCAGGACTAGCTCTTTCTAGACCACCTTACTTTCTAGTGCTTGTGCTTAGAGGAACAGATTTTCTTTCTTAGAGCAGGGATGGGTGGGGGCAAACATGCTGTGTGTATCCAGATTGCCAAAGCCTCTGCACAGAGCCTTCTGAATGTCCGTAATTACTGACATCTGACTTCATTCTGGTGTGGTTTTTGGGCCTCAATCAGAAAAGTACCTACAGAGTCCTTGCTCTTGGCTCCAGCAAGTGTTAAGTTGTTTTGTATCTAAGTGGGACAGAATTAGGCTGCATTCATTTAACATGTGGCCTTCTGTGTGACTTACTGTTTAGAATATGGGTCTTTATCATTGTCTCAGGGCAGCCTAGTAAATCTCTAACATCACATTTGGTTCTGTGTACTTTCAACTATGGAATCAAAAAGAATTTTGAAAATGACTTGACCTACATCGGAGGCCATTTTTGAAAAGCAGGTGATTTTTATGTGCATTTTAAATGTTAGAGATCATTTGTCTCATCTGCTCAATGAGGGTCTCACTTCAGAGGTGTGTGTAGCAGAACGTCTATGCCCCTATAGTTTAAATGCAGCAAGGCAGGGAAAATCATGTGCTTTCTCAACTGTATCTTTACATACCCAATAAAAAGAGAGTTTTCTGGTTATGTGTGGAAGCATTAGAGAAGACAGACACAGAGAAGGGCTGTTCGTTCTCTACAGCTACAACTTTAGCCATGCTGTAAATATTGTTTCTAAGATTTTCACAGTGTTTTCTGGCCTCGGGAGCCTCTTTTAGTCTGATGTGGCTTGCACTTGGGTGGCGTTTCTTGTGTTGGGTTGTGAACACTGACCCCAATTTCACAAAATCTCTTGCAAAACGCTTTTGCTTGCTTATGCTTTGTTTTATTCCTTTTCTTGGAGACCTTGCTAGCACAGGCTCAGCGCCGACTTTCCTTTGCTGTCTTACCACTGTCAGCAGTTCTGTAACAGGATTAAAGGGATATCTCAACTTCCAAAAATAGAAGTTCAAGATGGTTAGTGCCCAGCAGAGGGAAGTCAGAGTAACCAGCCGTATGTGCTTTTGGCATACAGAGTTTCAGTTTCCAACACTGGGATCTTGTGTTTAGAAAATGAAAATAGTTACAGAATTTTCCTTACTATAATATTCTTTTGAAACTGATGCTCACATCACATGAGCTCTCCTCTTTTGAAAAGAATTTCATATAAGGTAGATTCACCGGGAATGTCTTCTAATAATTGAAATGCCAAGGAGCTCCCATGATAAAGTATAAATCAAGTACCCTAAGTGTGCTTACCATCTTAAAATTGAAAAGCATAGAAAGAAAATACTGTGGTTTGTTTAATAGTACTTTATTCCTACTTGGTATGCAGTTAGAAATCTGGAACTGGTTTTTTTGCTCCATTTGTAGAGTTTCATTGACAAACTGGATTACTTTGTGACTGGAGTATGGTAGAGTGGAAAGATTTGGGGTCCAAGCAAACCTGGGTTGAAGTTCTGTTCTTCTACGTTCTAGAAGTTTGCCCTAGGACAAGTCAAACTCTGAACTGCAGCTCACCCATCTGAAAAATAAAGATAACATATAATCTGCAAGGGTAGGATAAGGAGTAGAAGCCAGGTGTGCTAGTGCACACCTGTAACAGCACTTGGGAGGTAGAAGGAGGAGGATTGCAAGTTTGAGCCCCACCTGGGCTACATGGCAAGTTCCTGGCTAGCCTGGTCTATATAGTGACAACCTGTCTCAAAAAAAAAAGAAGTTGAAGGAGAAGGAGAAGAAGAGGAAGGAGAAGGAGGAAGAAGAGGAAGAGGAGGAGGAGGAGGAGAAAGAAGAACAAGATGATGACAGCAGCAATAGAGATGTTACTGGTACAAATTCCCAACATAGTAGCTGGCTTGGTACAGTTCCTTAATAAATGGTAACCAAACTGGGTGCTGTGGCACACACCTGTAATCTCAGCTACTTGGAATCTCAAATTTGAGGCTAGATGCCAGCCTGAGAAAGTTAAGACCTTGTCTCAAAAGTTAAATGGGTAAATTAATTAATTAATTAATTAAAATGGGGCTGGGGGTGCAGCTCAGTAGTGAAGTGCTTGCCTGGTATGCATGAGGCCCTCACCTCCCAGTACTACAAAACACAAATAAATAAATGAATGAATAAATAGTAACTGTCATTTATCATTGTGATGGTGCTGCTGATGATAATTAAGGTATCATCATGAAAATTACTTAATATAGCCGGGCGTAATATAGCACTCCTGTAATCCCAGCAGTCCGGGAGGCGGAGGCGGGAGGATCGCAAGTTCAAGACCAGAGGCAGTCTGTGTAGTTTAGCGAGACCCTGTCTCAAAAAGTAAAAAAAAAAAAATGGACTGGGGGAGCAGCTCAGTGGTCCAGCACTTGCAAAGCATGCAGGCACAAGGCCCTGGGTTCAACCCCCAGCACTGCAAAAAAAAAAAAAAAAAAAAAAATTAATATGGAGAGAATAAATAAATAATTACAGGGATCGCTGTTATTTGGGGGTATTGTGGTCCCATGATCATTTATTGGACAATCTTCCTTGATTGAAAGGCATAGTTGCACATGGAATTTCAGTATGTAGTTGCTCTTATTTTGTGTAGTCTTTTCCATGGAATAGTATAGTTGTTCATGTACCCCTTTGGCTTTATGTTTTACAGTTTGAGGGAGACTTGTCCTCCCTTGCTATTTTTCTTTTCTAGTATACTATGGACTTTAAATCAACTAGTCCCCTACCCTTAACTCTGGCATCATTTTTCTTTTTCATTGTGGTTAAATTAAACTAATATGTTAACCTATTAACTATACATAATATCTTTATCATGCTGTTGCCCTATTTAAGAACATGGTATGCCTCTCCATTTATCTTTTTTTGTTTCTTGGTAACATTGCATTTTGAAGTTTTCTTCATGTAGAGTGCGTATTTCTCTAATTTTTACATTTTCTATTGTTATCAGCGGGTACTTTATATCTTCTGACTTGTGCTCTTTTTGCTCTTCAAAATAATTAACTTCTGTACATTCACTTTGTAATAACACTATTCATAACTTGCACTGTAGTTACTTTGTATCAAACACTATTATATATGTGCACATATATGTGCTTATTAAATCTCCATAACAGTTCTAAGAAGTGAATACTGCTATTTTACAGTAAGGAAACAAGCTTGCAGAGATTAAATAGAAAATGGCTGATTCAGGGTTTCAGAGTCTATACTCCTAACTTCTATGCTAGGCAGTATCTAGTCACCTCTTATTTGCAGTAATATCATTTGTGAAGATCTTTTGTAATAAGTTTTCCACTGATTCTCCCAGATATTCTGCAGGAATAATGCATGTTTGTTTTTTGGTTGGTTGATTGGTTTAGGTTTTTTGTTTTTGTTGAGACAAAGTCTTGGTATGTAGCCCAGGCTGGCCTCAAACTCATGATCCCCCTGACTGAGCTTCCCAAGTGCTGGAATTATAGGTATGTACCACCTCACCCAGCCTTATTCCATATTTTTGATAGGATTAAATATTTTTTATAGAGATGTCAGGTTTCTTCAAATATAAAAAAAGACATTAATGTATTTCTAATTAAAATTTTTGAATTTAAAATATATTTCATTTAAAATAATTTCACAGTACAATTCCAAAATGCACATGAAAAAGCCAAGTACTGTGGAACACACCTGTATTCCCAGCCATCTAAGAGGCTGAGGCAGGAGGATCCCAAGTTTGAGGCCAGAGACCCTGTCTCAGAAATAAAAAAGGGGCTCGGGGTGTGGCTCAGTGGTAGAGTGTTGGTCTAGCATACATGAGGCCCTGGATTCAACCTCTAATACAGCAAAACAAACAAACAAACAAACAAAAAACATGAAAGAACAAACAGTAAGAGAGTAGACATTTTCTTTTTAATTGGAATTGTGTTGAATATAGAGCAATTTGGGAGAAAATGTTAAAGTTTAATTTTCATAAAGTTAAAATAATCACTTTCAGGCAAATATAAAATGAACATGTGTACAAGATTTCATTTGACTCATTAAATAAGGGAACCAGAAAGATGTTATGACCAGTTCAAAGGATATCTGGAAAACCAGAACATCTATAGGCAATTTAACTGGAATATTTGGATAAAATTGCTGAGTTTAATGGTCAGCAGGTCATAACTCTTTGGAGTTACCTGTTCCACTATATAGAAATTATTTGCATCTCTGCCGTACAAAAACCTACATATTTGCAAATGACTTCACTAGACCTGAGACCTTTATTCAGTAGTAAGTAATGAGGTGTTCTAAGGGCATTTCTGTACAACAGGAGTTGGCAAGGCATGGTTTGCAAACCAAATCTAGCCTGCCTCCTGCTTTGTAAGTACAGTTTTATTGAAACACCACCATTATAATGGAAGCGTTGAGTAGTTTCAAGAGAGACTATATGACCCAGATGGGAGAAGAACGTGGCAATCCACTCCCAAAGCAATCCTGAAACAATCAGCCATTGAAAACCCTATGAGAGTCGCTATGAATTGGACTCTATTCAATGACACCTATTCAATGTTCAACAACAACATATGACACAGAGTTTCTATTATGTTTACTCTCTGGTTCTTTACAGAAAACGTTTGCTGACTACTGGTTGAGACAATCCTTGGATGATGAATCTTATACATATCTTGTTAGGTTTATTCCATAATACTTCATGTTTTGGGTATTATTAGGAATGATACAGATTTTCAATTTTAAATCCAAATTTTTCATTATTTATAATAGGGAACATAGTTAATTTTCATATATTGACCTTGTAGTGTAACCTTGCTAAACTTATTACTTCTAGTATCTTTCTCAAATAGATTCTTTGAAATTTTACTATGTAGATAATCATATCATCTATGAATAAAAACAGTTTTGTTTCTTTCCAATTAGTATGGTTTTTATTTCTTCTTATTAATATTCTGTTTAGGACCCTTAGTATAATGCTAAATAAGAGAGTGGCAATGGAAATTCTTGCTTTTTCCCTGTAGGAAAGCATTCAGTTTTTCATCTATATATGATATTAGTTGTATGTTTCTTTCAGGTGCATTTTATTTGAAGGCATGGTGGCATACACCTGTAATCCCAGCACTTGGAAGGCAGAGGTAGGAGGATTCTGAGTTCAGGGCGAGCCTAGGTTACATAGCAAGACTCTGTCTCAAAAAAAAAAAAAAAAATAGAGCCTGGTGCAGTGGCGCATGCCTGTAATCCCAGTGGCTCGGGAGGTGGAGGCAGGAGGATCGCAAGTTCGAGACCAGAGACAGTCTGTGTAATTTAGCGAGACCCTGTCTCAAAAAAAATAAGAAAATGGGCTGAGGGTGCAGCTCAGTGGTCCAGCACTTGCAGAGCATGCAAGCGTGAGGCCCTGGGTTCAACCCCCAGTACCACCAAAAAAATAAATAAAATAAATAAATAAATAAAGCAATGCAAAAAAAAGGTGCATTTTATCAGATTGAAACTTTTCCTTCTGTTTATAGTTTCCTGAGAATTCTTATCATGAACAGACATTGAACTTTATCAAATGTTTTTTCTAGATCTATAGAGTTAATCTTGTTGTTGTCGTTGTTGTTGTGCTGGAAATCAAACCTTAGGGCCTCGCACATGCTAGAAAAGGGCTCTATCACTAAGCTACGCCCCCAGCCTCTCTTATTTTTCCTTTTTTGACATGGTGACCCAATGTTGAATCAACCTTGTATTGTCAAGAACCATCTTACTGTTTCTCTTATTAATTAATGAATTATATAAAATCTTTCATGCTTGTTCATTTTATATTTGCCTAAGAGTAATGATTTTACTTTTATGAAATTTGGACTTTAAAAATAGTAGTTATCCTCCAGATTGCTCTGCAGATTCAATATAATGCCAGTCAAAATGGATTTATTCATTTCTTTTAATGTAATGTCCTTTATTAATTACTGAATTGGGTTTGCTAATATTTTATCAAAGGCTTTTTGTGTTTAGATTTTTTTTTTGTGTGTGTGTGTGGTACTGGAGGTTGAACCCAGGGCATACACTTGTATGCTCTGCAAGTGCTGGACCACTGACCTGCACCCTCAGCCCATTTTTTTACGTTTTGAGACAGGGTCTCGCTAAATTACACAGACTGCCTCTGGTTTCGAACTTGCGATCCTCCTGCCTCCGCCTCCCAAGCCGCTGGGATTATAGGCATGCACCACCGCGCCCGGCTTAGAAAAGAAAAATTTTAAAAGAAGATCTTGTGGTGCTGAGAATCAAAGCCAGAGCCATGCTAGGCAGGCATTTTACTACTGAGCTATACCTCCAGCCCTCCATTAGTCCTTTTATAGTCCATATTGCTCATAGAGATACTGAAATGGTCGGACTTTTTGTTTTGATTCTTGAATCAGCACTTATTATTTAACCTATGTACCATATATTTTAGATAATGTAAATTTGCCATAATTATTTTGTACACTCTCATAGCACTTAACCTTAACTACTAGCCTGTTGAATGGATGAACTAAATTAATGCTATTTTTGAGTAATTCTAGGGTTTAATGTTATTTTCTTCTTTTCTTCCATATTTTACTAGTGGTTGCATTAGAAATAAGTGTTTCTAGGGTAACCTTGGGCTGGGATTTAGCTCAGTTGGTAGAGCGCTGCGTTGCAGTCTCTGAGGTACCGAGTTCGATTCCCAGCACCGCAAAAATGGGAGAAGGACCTGGCAATCCACTCCCAAGGCAATCGCGAAAACAGTTAGCCATTGAAAACCCTATGAGGGTCGCTATGAGTTGGATACCAACTCGATGGCACCTAACAACAACAACTAACAGGGTAACCTAGTGGACAGTTTAGGTATTTATTAGAGTAATGCTTTACTTTTGTCATACAGGTGGTTGGTCTGTCACTTTGAAATACAGTTTAAATGGCCTACTTCTTTTTTGAGGACCTGAAACAGGAATGCGGAAGAACAGAACAAGAAAACTCAGGCTGTAGAAACTCTTCTCTGTTGGTTGTTGATTTGGTGGGGACCTTTATACCCTATCCTCGAAGTTCTCCTAGTGGTAGGAACTCCTGACCTGAAACTCCAGATTTAATGGATACTTCAGCTCTCACCTCATTCATGTAAAAGAGTAAGGTTTTTCTAGATTGAAGAAGAAATCTCATTAGTTTGAATTTTATTATTTTAGGAATGTGGGGTTTCTTTTAATAATCTGACACTGGAACGACATAAAAGTTTACCTTTGTACATGATGTTTATTACAAATGAATCTTTGGAATATCCTCAGGTTTAGAACAGAAATAGCACTTAAGTCAGATGAGGTGGCACATGCCTGTAATCCTAGCACTTGGGAAGCAAAGACAGGAGAATTGTGAGTTTAAGGCCAACCTAGGTTACACAGCGAGACCCTATCTCAAGCAAAGAAACAAACAAAAGCAAAAGAAGAGAAGAAAAGAAACAGCCATTTGGGGCTTTTTTCATTTTTTTGTTTGGTTAGATAGTGGGGTTTTTGTTTTTGTTTTTGTTTTTGTTTATTAGGTATCAAGCCTTGGACATACTAAGTACATGCTATACCACTGACCTACAACCTCAGCCCTCAGTTTGTTTCAGTTTATGTTACTGACCACATTTAAATAATAAACTACCAACTCTTTAAAACTTTTTTTTTTTGCTTAAATTTCTTGTGCATTTAGATTCATTTTTTCTCTGTTATTTTATTGTTTCCAGGAATTGCTGTTTCTTAGATATTTTCCACTGATGAGTACACATTTGTTTAGCTGAGCACATAGTGACTGTAGCCTATCAAGGAAATTTATTGTGAGCAGGTGACAATAGGCAGCCAAAAGTTGGGAGAACATGTTTGGATGAGTGGTAACAAAACCCCAACATTTCAGGTGGAGTTATCTCAACCATCAGAAGGAAATCCAGGATAAATTGTATATGCTGGGCCTGGGTGTTATAATCCATCACTGGCTGGAGGGTTAGATATTTAAACAATGGGAAAAGTTAGCATATAAACATAGCTGCAAAATGACAAGTGATTTCTTAGCACACCAGAAAAGGGAATTAATAGCCGGCCCTCCTAGCAATTAAGTGGCCAAACTGGGTGTGGAGGTTTAGCAAACAGATGGAAGTAATTCAGTTCATGGACAGTAAAATAGTTTCAGTTAGAGCAACTGAAGGTTTGATTTATTTTGTTTGCCGAGGAGTCGATACAGTATTCAGGAGTGAGTTAACAGAAGAATCAAAGAATTTGAAGATGAGAATCAGCAATGTCTTCCCTTTGTAGCAGAAGATTCACATTTTGGTTTTCTTTGTTCTTTATTTTTGTAAAATCACGTTCTTTCTTCCTGGATCTTTATCAGTATAAAGAGATAGATTCACTCCCTCTTTACAAAAAAAAATGAGCATTGCTGTTTCTTAAATTATGAACAATTATAACCTACTTCTTAACATTTTAAGTCATTCTGGGAATTTTATTTAATCTCCAATTCAAAAGAATGTTATAATGCGCTTTTAAAAATAAACACAATAGAATAACTGTATGTAATAGAATTATTTGTTGAGTTCTGTTAGTACAAGTGTTAATTACTCCTATGTAAAAACTCCTAATGCTCTAGACTTCAGATTTGGCCCTTTAAGTTGTGTTTCAATTTACTTAAAAAAAATTAGGAATGGAGATTTATATACATTATAATACTATGAAGTAGATGTTCTTTATCTAAATAAACAAAGTTCCTTGAGGACTGAAACTTATGTGAATTAAAAACAGAATATTTTTAAAATCTACCTTGAAATCACTATGTAGAATATTGTGCGCAATTGAAAGTGCAGCAGCTAAAAAGAATATGTTGTGGGCATGTTTTTCGGCATTTACTTCAAAGCAGAAATGTAGTATTCATTAATCTTGTTCTTTGATGGTGATATTAGCTCTTTTGTTGCTGTGGAGTTTACCTTGGCCTGAGTGCTGGCAATTAAATGGCATAGTGAGGATTACTGGAAAACATTAACTTGTTATTGTTAGTTGACATTGTGCTGAAGTTGATAGGAAGTAGAGTTTATAAATAGCCTCGTCTATCGCATTGATTTTGCAATCTACTGAGTATCAGGGATGAATCTCATCATACAGACTATTCATTATTTACATTGGAAGCTTTTTATTTAATGGAGAATCATCTTATCCTTTTGAAAAATGTAATATTGAGCATAGCTGTGATACACCCATTTGAAACTTTTGTTTTCAGTATTCTAGAATAGATTAGAATCCTGTCATTTGCTCAACTTTATTTTTTTGGACATTATGCAAAGTGATCTTTCACTTTTTAGAAAGGGACCTACATTCCTTTATATTTGATTTAATTCACTTACAATTTAATCTAGAATTGTCTTCATGTTTTCAATAAGTACACTTTCAAATAAGCATCCCTGAACATTGCAGTGTTCAACATGAGACTTCTGTCCATATCTGAGAACGGTGTTCCTGTGTATCCTTACCTAAAAGCAAGCCTAATGCTTGAACTTTTTTTAATGCACTATCAGATGCCTGGCATGGTGGCACATGCCTATATTCCCAGCAACTTGAAAGGTGGAGCCAAGAGGATCACAAGTTCAAGGCCAGTGGCAGCTGTATAACTTAATGACACTATCACATAACAAATTATTAACTCTCTGGGCGCAGTGGCACACACCTGTAATCCCAGTGGCTTGGGAGGTGGAGGCAGAAGGATCACAAGTTTGAGACCAGAGGCAATCTGCATAACTTAGCGAGACCCTATCTCAAAAAAGTAAAAAAAAAAAAAAAAAGTCTGGGTGTGCAGCTCAGTGGTCCAGCACTTACAAAGCATGCAAGCGCGAGACCCTGGGTTCAACCCCCAGTACCAAAAAAAAAAAAAAAAAATTATTAACTCTGTCTATTAGGTGCCATGCTGTTGGGTCCAAGTTGGGGCCAACTAATAGCAACCCTTATGTATAATAGAACGAAAGAGGCCCTGTATCTGTCCGTAATTCTCTGCTGAACTAAACCCCAGATGTATTAACTCTTAGTTTTCCCTAAATGGTAGAAAAATCATAGGGTCAACTCAGTAACCCACAAGGGATTGAAAGGAAATTAATTTTATTATGAGAAATCTAGGCAATCAGACCAGCTATAACAAGTTTCTAGAAATCTGGCCAGATTGCGATTGTCTTCATCTTCCAGGCCAAACTGTAAGTTTTTATTCTCATTCTTCTCATTAACTGATGGTGAGGGAAGGATTCTGTACTACACAGGTGGGCTATTACATAAGTAGTCAAGGGCTAGGAATGTGGCTTGGTGATAAGAATTACCTAGCATGCTGGAGGCCCTGGGCTCAATCTCTAGCACCACCACCAAAAATAAATAAATAAATAAATAAATAAATAAATAAATATAAATAAATAAAATAAAATTACAGACATAGAGTTTTAATGAGTTTTAATTTTGGAGGTTTCTTTTCTTTTTCTTTTTTTTCTTTTTTCTTTTTTTCTTTTTTGGAGTACTGGGGGTTGAACCCAGGGCCTTGTGCTTGCATGCTCTGCAAGTGCTGGATCACTGAGCTGCACCCTCAGCCCATTTTTTTTTTTACTTTTCGAGACAGGGTCTCGCTAAATTACTCAGACTGCCTCTGGTCTCGAACTTGCGATCCTCCCGCGTCCGCCTCCCAAGCCACTGGGATTATAGGCATGTGCCACCATGCCCGGCTAATTTTGGAGGTTTCTTTTAGTTGAATGGTGCCTTTACTGAACAATCAGTAGGTATTAATTGCGTTCGAGGTAAACCTTCAGCACTGTCCTAATTAAGCACTAGATGGATGTAAAGCAATATAAATTTATCATTAGAATCTTACACCATAGCTGGGAGATACATCCAACAAAACTGGAATAGAAAAATCAGATCATACAGTAACATAGTATTAATTTTAAATCATGGCCTTAATTATTGGGGCCATTTGTCTATATGTCTTCAGACCTCTGGTATGTTAGGACACTGGCAAAAACTGGAAGATTTGCTAGACTGTCAGTGTTTCCCAAACTTCCCTGACACATTAGTTATCTGGGACACTGTTTAAAATATATAACTAAGCTACGTTCCTGGAGATTTTGATTGTGTCAGTCTGATGGGGGACCCCAGAATCTGCCTTTCTTGTAAGCATTCTACACAATTCTTGTGATCAGGGAAGTCTGGAATCACCAGATTAAGGTGAAAGAGTGGAATACAATGTGCAAAACTGGGTGAATATAAATGACAAGCGATTCTCATATTGAGTGCAAGAACAAAATATTTTCTCCCAAGTGTTAGATATTGAATATCAATAGGTAATTTGCCTTTGAGGTTAAAGGACCAAAAAGAACAATAAGAAAATATTGAAATTTCTAAGCCCAAACAATTTAATGGACAAAAAAAAATTTCCAGATTTCATTTCATCACTTATATTCTACCCCAAACCTATTCCAGTCTGGGAAGGGTGCCCCTAGTCATTCATGTGGAGAATAGGCAGGAAGACATGAGTAAGGTAGAAGCTTTTGCAATAACTCTTGGTATTAGGTTGGCAGATGTTAGGAGAAACTCTTCCAAGTTTAAAGGGCAGCTGGCAGGAGTGCCTGAGGCAGGCATGGAGGAGGTAGGAGACTGGGTGAGCAATTCAGTTACAGAATGTTTTTTCAGTCAAGATCAAGGAGCATGACGAATTTTGGGAAATGAAGGCAGAGATAACAGTAATAATTATAATTGTGCTTGCCATATCTTCTAAGGATCAAGGAGGTCAGTGGTGCACATAAACTCTTGATCCTGTTACATCCTCATCCTGTGAGCTAGAAGGATGATGATATTAGTTCAATGTTATAGCTAGAGACAGAGTTTTAGGGAGGTGTCTTGGCTACAGACAGTGAACTGGAGAAGTAAGAGGATTGGAGCCAGTAGGTTTTCTGACCTATACTGTTTGTTTGAATGAGTGTTAGTGGGCTAGAGAAGAGCAGGAAAAGACTGCCTTGATGTTGAGTTAAAGTGATGAGCAAAATTTTGAGTTAATTTCAGCACAAGTAAATGGGAAAAAAGTTGTCTGCCAGTGTAAAAAGTGGTGTGGAGTGGGGATGATAGACATAAAGGGCTGAAAATGTTAAGAGGGCTTTTAGCTGAGAGCAAAGAGAAGGTAGATATTATATGACAAGTAAAATCGATGGTTGAACACACTGTAATATAAAAAGGAACTTTTATACTTCCTGAGGATAACTTATAGGTGGCACATGGATCATAATATCCTCAACCACATTTTTTCTGGTAAGAATAATACTTTTTAAAAGTCTACAATGGAGAACTGTTTTGTAATTAACTTTTTCCTAACATTTTGGCCAATAGGTTTTCTCCCCCAAGATAGTAGTAGGGATACTAGAAATGCAATGGGCTTTAGAAAAGCAAAAGAGCTGGTCTTCAGCATCCACTCAGACATTCCACTGCCTCTGTATCATTTGAGAACTGTTCCTCCCAAAAGTTGTTGCTTCCTCTTCCTCTTCTTCTTCCTCCTCTTCTTCTTCCTCTTCCTCTTCATCCCCCTTCTCCCCCTTCTTCATCAGGCCCGACTCATAGCAACTCATAAGATTTTCAGTGGCTGATTGTTTGGAGATTGCTTGGGGGGGGCATTGCCACATCCTTCTCCCATTTTTGCAGTTCTGGAGATCGAACCCAGGTCTTCAGAGAGTGCATTGTGGCACTAGGCCAACCCAGCCCTCTTCTTCTTGGTTTCAGATTAAAAGGAGTCAAAATGGGATTCTAAGAGCATTTCATTAATTCAGGCTCACAGTACTAGTTTGTCCTCCAAAGTAAATGTGTAATTTACCCACAGGCTTTTTAATAGATAAAGAATTCTATAATCCGAGAATTTAAAACATGTCCCCAAATACTATTGAATATGGTATTAAAATATTGAATATTTGTGACTTGGATGTAGGGACATTTTTAAATTTAAAAAAAAATTTTTTAAGCCTGACATGATGGCATATGCTTGTAATCCCAGCACTAGGAAGCCAAGGCAGAAGGATCATGAGTTTGAGGTTGGCCTGGGCTTCACAGTGAGACCCTGTCTCAAACCAGCAAAAAATTTTTTTCTTAACTGTGATAGAGTACACATAAAATTTACCATATTAACCATTTTTAAGTGCATATGCTAAGTCTATGTTGTAGCATATGTCAAAATTTCCTTCCCTTTTTAAGGCTGAATAGTACTCACCTATGTGTACATATCACATTTCATTTGTTGACCTATCAGTGGACATTTGGGTTGCTTCCACCTTTTGGCTATTGCAAATAATGCCGCTATCAACTTGGATGTACAGATGTTGCAAGGCCCTGTTTTTAGTTCTTTTAAAGATATAACCAGAAACGGTATTGCTGGATCATGTGGTAATTCTTCCCTTAATTTTTTGAGGCACTGCCGTACTGTTTTCCATAGAAATATAAGGGATCTCACTTTCTTGTCTTATTGAGATGGCAGCTTTGTTGGTAACCTTGATGGTATGCTTCTTGACTTCAGTTTCTTCCAGTATTAGGAAGTATTGTACATAAAATTTTGCTTTCCTCTTTGGACTCTTCCACTGTCTTGTGGATACAACCTTCCTCTCTATTCCACTGTCATACCTCAACCCTATTGAAATAGTTAAATCTCTTGTGGTTTTCACTGAAATGGTTTGAAGATCTGGGAAATTGTTTGGAGACTGGAGACCTACATGGTCCTAGAGGGTGGCTACTGATTATACATGTGCAATTCCAGATTTGCACCAATCTCTTTATCTGTGACCTTTTCCTATTAAAATTCCACATCTTTCAGGCTATGAGCCTTTCCTTCTTCGCTTACCTACTCACCACTTTTACTAACTAAATCCGTAGGCATCTGTGTACAGTTTACTAGAGGGTAACATTCATTTGTTGATATTTTAATTTTTAAGTAAAATTAATTTCACTTTGTAGTTAGCAGAATTGCATAGAACCCATTTAACTTGTTGAGCCATTTTAAGAAATAAAAGAGAAAAACTACTAGCAGTTTCAATATTGCCTTCGCTCTTGGTAAGCATGTGCCTCAGAGTGAACAGGGACATGGGAGTTGGGAATGTACTGTCTCTTTAGCATCTCTGGCTATGCTGAATACAATTCAGTGGTAATTTTTACCATACACAATATTCACCTTAGGCCCTGACTTTAGAACCTAGGCCCATGTAGGATGTGATTATTATGCTTATTGCTGTCCCCTTAAGTAAATCATAAACGCACAGATGTAGACATTATCTTCCTGACATTGGGTAAGGAAATTATGCCTTTCTGTCTGAGCAAATGTAAACCAATTCCATTTAATTCCACCCCATGACCTAACCTTAAACTTGGCCCTTCACTGATCTTACCATTCCCAGCTAATAACACTACCATTTACAAATTTTTATCTTTACGTTTTCTTTAGCTTGGATTCTAATCTGCCAGTGTCATCTGCTTCTCTACTCAGTCTCTACGCTGCTATTCTGACCCACGTCATCTTCATCTCTTGCTTAGATAGCTGCGTTTGCCTCATATTTGGCCTTTGTTTATTCTCTTGATGCTACAATCTATTTTCCATATAAAGCAGAAGGACCTTTTTAAAAGCAAATGAGATTACTTAATTCCCTACTTAAAACCCTTAGTCATTTATCATCACACTTAGAATAACCTAACTTTCTTAACGGTAGTTTATATGTTCCAAAAAGACTTGTCCCAGCCTGCGTCTCCAGCTTCATCTCATGCTGCTGTCCTCTGTTCCTTCAATGCTAGCCCCATGGACTAATACCCAGGCCTTTTCCTGCCCTGTGACCTTAATAACTGCCATTCATTCTTCTTGGAAGGCACTTAAGTAAATGCCAACGGATACTTGCAGAGTGAATGAATGTGTCAGGAGCTTCATGAGGCCATAGACTGTACTGTTTCTCAAAAGTAGGTCTAACACATGGAATCAGTGTATGGACTGGAATGCTGAGGCCAGTGGTTCTCTGCTATAGGAGACACTAGCAATGTCTGGAGGCATTATTGGTTGTCGCAGCTGATGGTGTATATCAGTATGTAATGAGTAGAGGTCAGGGGCTGGTAAACATCCTGTAATACACAGGACAGCCCCCATAACATGGCCCAACATGTCATTAGTGCTGAAATTGAAAAACCTGCTTTAGACTCATATAATTGAGTTAGGGAAAGTCAGTTTTAATAGCTCTGCTAGGTCTCCAGGTCTATCACATTATGTGAAAAGCTCACTTAAATACTAGAAAGATGAGTCCTTCTGTTCTTCCATCCTCAAAGACTGTGTGCTATCTCCATAAGGGCAAATGCCCCTAATCCTTGGGTTTGTGAACCAAGATTCCCTTATGCATGGGTATCTTGCTCACTTCCTCATAGTCTTCACCTGAACTCAGTCTTTCCAATGATAAAGTGACTCACTGATCACCAAAGTTTAAGGCATCCCTCTGGATCAAGTTACAAATCTCCTCCTTTCTCATCTGCCACTTCAAATGTATCTGAGTAAACAATTTTTCTTGATAACTAGGATTCTTCCTCTTACAGAGACATATATACACACATATCTATACCCCTTTAAAATCAGACTATAGCAGTAAGGCCTGCAGTTGTACCACTGTGGCATCAGATCTCAGAAGCTCATCAGGGTCAGGCCTGGTTAGTACTTGGATGGGAGACCGCCTGGGAACACCAGGTGCTATAGGCATGGGAGAAGGACCTGGCCACCCACTCCTCAAAACAATGAGCCATTGAAAACTCTACGAATAGAGGAGAAGCACTCACAATAGTGTTTAGTCTGTTGTAAGTAGGGTCGCTATGAGTTGGACACCGATTTGACGGCACCCAACAACAACATAACAGTAAGATCATAAGCCTACACTATATAAATTTACAGATATCCACTTTGTGAGACTAATATGCATAAGGAAAACACTTCGTTTCTTTTGAATAAAATAAAAGTAAACTAGCCATATTCACCCAGGAAATGTCCAGAGGGGAAGTTAATCTTTATTTTAAAGCATTACCTGATTTGGGTCATTGAGGAAATACATAGGAAAATGAGAATGTGCTTATTTAGCATATTTTAAAGAGTTTGCATGTCTGAGAATGTACAAAGGGACTTGAAATTGTAGCTCTGAGTGTGGTATTTTATGGAGTGTGTTCACTTGGGAAGAGCATCAAGAATAACCCCCTATGGTAGTAACTAACAGAGCTAATACTTTCATAGATCACCAAATTATTCTTCTGTGATATCAAATGGCACAACTTTCTCTTAGATGTAAATCACAAATTCAGAAAACTTAGCTTATGACCAAAAGGGCAAACTCAAAAAGACTATCCTTCTTAAAGCACCTGAGGTATGATCATTATTTATCCTTACTATATACTTGTCATTGTTAGGAGCTGTAGTAGGACAATTAGTCAAAAAACACTTCTGGGAAAATCACCAGTGACCACTAAGGAAAGTACTACTAAGGAACAATATTATACAGGGCCAAAGTCCAACTGAAAACAAGGATTTGAGCAGATAGCACAGAGTGAGGAAGCGTCTAATAATGCAGAACCAGAAGATGCCTGGCTAGGAGGAAGATGAATCTTCTCTCTGTAACCAATATTGAAAGATGCTGTAAACTGCCTGGCAAAATGAGACATACATCCATTAATAAGGAGGATTAATTTGTTAAAGAGTAATTACAAAGCACTTTTCACATCAATTATTTTTCAGACCTCACAGTACCTTTGCGACATGAGTTGTCTTATTAGCTCCATTTTATAGGTGAGGAAAGTAGGGTTCAGAGAGGTTAAATAATTTTCTAAGGTCACCAGCCTAGGCTTGACTACAAAGCCTTCTCCCCTCAGCACTCCTGCCGTTTATGGCTGGATAATTCTTTGCTGTAAAGGGTTGTCTTGTGTCTTGTAGAATGCTTAGCAGCATCCTGGCCTCTACCTACTAGATAGTGGTAGCATCCTCTTTTACTTGTGACAGCCGGAAATGTTCTAGACATTGCCAGTTGTCCCTAAGGGGTAAAGTCACTCCAGATTTAGAGCCACTGATCTAAAGCCTGAAGTTTCTCAGTATGAGTCTGGTTGAAACCAAGGGGAGTGTCCCTTGTCCCACTGCAGTCAGTCCCAGTAATGGCCTGGGAGGACTCATTTATAAGGAAAACCCATGGCAACTTTGAATTTTTCCCAACTTTGTCCTCATAACCTTCCAGCAGTTAGAGTGAAAGGGGAAAGGCCAAAATGGTTTATGGGTTGGTGGGTGGGTGATGACTTAGAAAGAGTCATCGTTTCATTCAGCTATTTGTTTAACAAATAACTTAGCTCCTGGGAGAATGGCTTCAGAGGCATCAGTGTTGGAGCTGAAACAGAAAGGAAAGATTATGAGTTTCCTCAGAATGGTTTCTAGGAGTGATGAATTCATGTAAATAACATGGTCTGTCAGTAGGCCAGGATTAACAGGCTGATGGTCCCTTAACACCAGCATATTCCAGTCTTGAGGGCTTGTGTTCATTGGTTATCTTACCTTGTTCACCAACTCATTTGCACACAGCCTTGCTGTTTACTTTCACTATGGAGTTAACTATTGCCTTGCAAATACTGTTTATCTCAGCCCACATGGTAACTGCCTTAAATTTACAATCAAATCAACAAACTTTTGCACTCCAGCAAGGCTCTGTAGGAGATAAAATGACATGGTTTACATAAAAAGATAAATAGCAATCAAGGCAACATTTTTTAAGTGCCAAATGAGTGGTTCCAATAATAAATGCTATGGGATGAGAGGATGGAGAGATTGCCATGACCTGGAATTGTCAGGGAGAACTTCACAAAGAAGGTTGGTGTGCTCAGCCTTAATGGATAAGTAAAGATTATATGAAATCTTTGTAAAAGACTGAGAATTACACTTTGATTATTTCACGCAACCATGTAAAGAGGCCTTTTAAATGATTAATACCATCTGGGTCTCATTATCGTGGAATATGCCTAGTAACAGGTATGAAATCCAATTCAGAGCCCATGCATGGTAATCATCCAGAGTTCATTGTCAGCACACCAGGAAAACTAAGTCAAGTTTTTTGGGGATTTTTTTGTTTTTGTTTATGTTTTTGTTTTTTGTTTGTTTGTTCTTTGCTTTTTGTTTTTATCACTTTCTGGAATAAGAGAAAGCTCCCAGGATTAATTTCACTGGACCTTTGCTTTAGCTAGATTTTACAAAATCACTATTCTCTGGACAAAGGTACCCTCTTAGGAAACTGGACTCAGGATTTGGAGAGACCTCACTGTAACATGTCTATGTGACTTCGGATACCCATACTCTGCTGGATCGTGGGAGGCACAGTAATCAGTGAAGGCCTACAGAGGCCTTCATTTGAGACACTGTCTGGTTTATTCCACAAACCGCCAGCCATCCAGCAGGCTTTTATAATTCTGCATAAAATGAATGCAGCAGATGTTCCTGGTCTTTGCTGCTGGAGGTGTTGAGTGGAAAATGAACAAACAAACTAGGGGGAGGAAAAGGGGAGCCAGCCAAAATCTCCATTGCTAGGAGCTCAGAGGAATCGTTTTTTCCCCTTCCACCGTGTGAAAATATAAACAACCACTCTATAAACACTTGTCACTTTTTGACTTTTAAAAATTCTGTCTTTTCCTTTTGTTTACTTTGATGACCTTTGAAATAAGCTGCAACTGAAAGATTAAAAAAAAAAATCCATCTTCATTTTTCAAAAAGAGGAGTCTGTCCATTTCCACAGTACACAAGAAGCTAACGGATTCCTGAGGCTGGCTACAGCCTACGCCCAGGATTGTGGGGCTTTCAGGGGAGGTTGATTTTTATTGTTGTTGTTTGTGTGTTGTTGTTTTGAGGCAGATTCTTGCTATGTAGCCCTGACTGTTGTCAAACCTTCAATCCTCTTGCCTCAGCCTCCCACATGCTAGGATTACAGGCATGTGTCACTACACCCGGCTTTGGGGGGTTCTTCAATTCATTTGCCCCACACCTTGCACTGAGAGCTTGGAAATGTGCATTACCAGCTTGAAGACAAGATGACAAACTGTTTTCAGAGATTCAAACATTTTCTACAAGGCAAATTTTATAACTGCTTTAAAAGCTGGAAAGTGTAAATTAATATAATCACTTTATATATTCTTTGGCCTTGTTTACTAAAGAGACAACATCAGAGACATCACTGCAGCTCTCAGGAATGCTGCTCCCTGTCTCTCCCGTTGGTGGGCTTCTCTTCTGACCTGCTTTTCCAGCTCCACTGGGCATGGGACTGAAAAGTCATAGGTGGAAACGAGAACCCACGCTTGGTTGTGAATACTTGTAATCTACGACCTAGGAGGCCAAAGCAGGAGAAGCACAGGTTCAAGGCCAGCCTGGGCTATGAAGCAAATTGGAGCTGTCTTAAAAGAGAGAAAAAGAGAAAGAGAAAGAGACCATGGAGGAGACCTTGGAAAGCTCTTAAGATATTCCTTGTACTAATGCTTTGAAAAGTTCCTTTTCTTTGATTTCTGTCTCTTGGTGAAAAGTACCACACAGCCACCTGTTTTGAGTTTTCATTTTCAGTGTGGAATTCGGGAATCCATGATTTTATTTATTTATTTTTTAAAAAAGGGTATATTTTGGCTTTTACGATTTCTAATTCCAAAAGTAATGAACTTTTTGCTAATAGGAACACACTGTACCTAGATTGTGGTGATAGTTACACAAATCCATACATGAGATAAAATCGTACCACCGCCACCACCCCATGTAAAAAGTGGTAAAAGTCCAATAAGGTTTGTAGCCAGTTAGCAGTAATGTTCCTATGTCAATTTTCTGGTTTTGATATAGGGCTAGTTGTGTAACTTGTCACTATTGAGGGAAACTAAGTAAAAGGTATAATGACTACTATTTTTGTAAGTAAAATAAGTTTATAATTATTTCGAAAGAAAAAAATTTGTAGTAATACATTCTTACTTTCTAAAGCTTTCTAAATTACAGAAATATGCAACATTGATTGTAAAAAAAATCCCACCCCCACTGTTAATAATTTGACACCAATAAAAATAGGATCATAGTATCTTGAAGCTTCCTTTTTTCACTTGACAGTATGGCTTAGAGTTATATTTCCAGTTAAGTCCATGTAAGTCTGTAATATCCCTTTTAATGGCTATACATTTTGGCTATATATGATAGGTTACTCATAGGAATATCCCATAATTTTTCCAGCTGGTTTTGTGTTGGTCATTTCTAACTTTCCTGTTATGATCAGTGCTAGTGAAGATCATCCTTGAACTTTGGTATCTTTGCCCACACGTGGAAGTGTGTCTGCAAAATAAAGACCTAGAAGTGGACATTATACAGTTGAAACCACATGTTTTCCATTTTGATAGAGACTGCTAGACTGGGCATGGAGCTGCTTTGCCCAGGTCCATGGGGCACTATTATATAGAATAATATGTTGTAAATGTAACAGTATGGCTCTGCTGGTTCCCTCCAAAAAGACTGTGACAGTTTGAATTCAGTGATGAATTAGAATATTTATTTTCTTACCCAGTTATTAATTTGGTCTTACCCTTTAAAAAAATATACTGTGCCAAATTCTTGGGTTTAAAAATACATTGTTTTATTGTACTTCTTTAAATTATACCTGTAATTAATATCCTCTTCCTGGTAGTAGAGATACTATGGGTGCCACGGTAGTGGCACCTCTTGGGAACTTACCGAGAGCTTCCTAAGGAAACATCCTCATCTGATAAACAAGTTGAGAAACCAGGTGCCATGGTACGTGCATGTAATCCCAGTGATTTAGGAGGCTCAGGCAGGAAGATCACAAGCTTGAGACCAGAGGCAGCCTGCACTATTTAGCAAGACTTGTCTCAAAATAGAAAAATAAAAAGAGGGGCTGGAGATGTGGCTCAGTGGCAGAGCACTTGCCTAGCATTCATGAGACCCTAGATTCAACCCAACAGTACTGAGAGGAAAAAAAGACACCAAGCTGAGGTTTAGGAAAGGTACCATTTAAAATGCTTCTTAGCCTGCTTTCTAACTCTAGCATTGGTAGGTGAGTGTGGATGACACATACCCACCAAGACCTTCTAGGGAATGGCTGGATTGAAGAGCTCAGGTGTCTTCAGTTCCTGCCTCTAGCCCACGTTGACCTCTAAATCCAGTCACAATTGCACTGTCAATAAAAAACAGTTCATTGGTGACTCAAGAGGCTGAGGCAGGAGGATCAAAGGTTGGAGACCACAGGAAGCCTGCAGAACTTATTGAAACTTTGTCTCAAAAACAACAGCAGCAGCAACAAAAAGAGTTTGTAAGTTCTCTATACAGATGACATAGGCAGGTACATATGCCCAGGGAGCCTAGTGCCCTCCCTTTGGAAATCAGCAAGGAGGACGCTCCTGAGAAGCCTGTGGTCTAGTTAGGGTTCCAGTTAATATGCCGGAAGCAGAAAACAAATCCCAGCCTGCATTGTAATGATTAGCAATGACAGAAGCGAGAGAACTTTCTTGTGTTCCCATCCTGTCACCTACGCACAATAAATAAAATCTGCCTTTTAAATAATTTTTGCCGTATCCACTTCCCATCAGTTATGTGATTAGGCAGATTTCTGTGAATTAGAAAGCTTATATTCCCCCCTTAGCCATCCCATTCCTCGCCCCCCTTTTCAGGCTGACTTAAAGCCATAAAATACTTCTGCCTGCCTGCCTGCCTGCCTTTAGTTCTGTTTATATGAATTAAGTCGACAGGATAAATATTCACATTCCCAGCTACAGGCTGAAACAATGTTTGCCTGTTCTGCCCAGTGAATCGAGAAAAAAAGGGGACCTGACATCACCCTATACTGTACATTCCCGGCATAGATCATTTATTTAAGTCTCTGAAAAAATACAGATTTTTACCAGCCGAAATGAAATCCTGTATAAACACTGAGGTTGGAAAAACGCAGCACTGACTTAGCTGGGGGGTTGGAGCGATGCAGGGAGAAGACAAGGCAAAATGGCAGATGCAGAAAGTTTTTACTTGGCTGAACGCGACAGGGCCAGAAGTGTTCACCCACACAGTCTGTATGCTGCAAGAGGAAAAAGATTGAACTTGTTATTAAGAAAATCCAGTTGTAATAAGTAGATAGATCTGTCGATCTTCAGCTTTTGGAATTGTTAATGGTTACAATACACTCACCCTCTTTATATCTCTTTTCTTATTGGAATTGGCCTTTTTCATGGCCTGCCTACCCTTGTCTTGTTACTGCTGGATCCTGCTGGTTTCTGGAGCCCAGCTGCTGTTGATTTTCTAAGGGGGAAAGGTCCCTGGAAGCCATGCTTGGTGAAGAGGAAAACCCGTCTCAGCCTTGCATTCCCAAACAACCATCTATCATCTTGATCTTGTCTAAAACAAGTCACTATTTTAGTTTGGCAGCATAAACCAGACATATTTTACTGGTACAGTGTGAGTTTTTTTTTTTTCAGGAAACTGCCTCGTGACTCTTTTTAGACCCATGGCATTTATTCAAAGAGCATTACATTTGCTCTGTGTAGTCACTTTTAAGATTCTTAGCTGCCCAGATGGACCCCATGCTTTGCACAGATGCCTGGGGACCCCCTGAGTCTCTCTGTGTTTAGAGTGGAGGTGGGGTAAGGACAGAGGGTAAGTGCTTCTAGGTTCTCCGTGAGGAATTTCATTAAAGCTTGTGTCTCAAGGGCAAGAAATCCAGCACACTCCTGACCCCCTGCTGCATTGCGGTCCCTGCTCCTCTCAGCTGCTTCGGGGACCACCTCTCCCCAGGGGAGGACTGACCATCCCACTGTGCCTGTGATAGTCACACGTGATGCAATTGGCCTGCCCTTGGTTGGTTCCGGTATACTTTCAGTCTCTATCTGACTGGGGTATAACTGTCTTAAGGCAACAAAGCTTTCTTCTGTTTCTTTTGCCCATGACACCTCTGAACAGACTGCTAACACTTCTCCAAAGGACCTACTGTGGCTGGGGGTAACTCTCTGTCCCCTGGCAGTTCCAGTGTGGTTATTAATAGGATTCCCTTTCATCTCAAAAGAATTCCTGTTTTGTACAACAAATTACCCTAACTACAGCAGCCATCACAGATGTTCCCAACCCCTGTCTCATTCCATGAGATGTTAATCCCTGCTTATTAAATCCCCCTCCCTTGTTCTCAGTCCTGCTACCCATTTGCTTATGGTCCTTGTGCTGAAAGATGCCCTTATTCACCCGCTACCCAAATCTCTTTCCTAACACTCAGCTTCATGCCTGTAGCAGTTGCCAAGCCCCACTTCTTCAGCCTTGAGGAGGCCCACACAAATGTATCCTTTCCTCTCCAATCCATTGCTGCCAGAGTTTAAATGGGATACAATGGGAATGTCAAAAATCAGGAGCCTGCCCTGGCCAGACAGGTCAGGGAACCAAGGGGGATGGTGGAAACTTACAGTCTACTCTGTCCATTTTTTGCTTTCAAATTTATGTTAAAAGATTCGAGCTTAGAAAATATTTCATTTTCCTCTTGACTTTCCCAAAGTTAAAAAAAAAAAAAAAAAAGCACATGGGCAGTGATCAATACCATTAATACTCCATCTTAGTTACCAGAGTAACAGGCAGTAGTAGAGACAATGGTGGACCAGAGGGTGCACCTGTAATCTCAGGGGCCACCTGCTACTGCTCAGCTACAGCCAGGTGACTGTCAGCAAGCAGGAAGGTGGGCCTGCTATAGCTGGGTATTCTGATTTTTCAAAAGAAATTGGAAATAAGGACAATTTTAATGTGATATCTCCCCATTCATAAATGTTGGTTTAAACTACTATGAGGGCCAAGCAAAGCCTCTGCAGCCTCTCTTGGCCCACATCCTGTTGGTCTTGAGCCTCTCTTTTCAACTCTACCCACCTCTTCTCTAGTTTTCTGCCCCATTTGCCCCATCCCTGACTTCTCTCTCCAAGTTGAAGCTTCCATCACTGAAGTACTCCCTCTGAAGAGGTCCCTGCTGGCCACAAGATAGGACCTGTTCACTCAGATTGCCTTCGAGCTCTTTCTCAGTCTCACTCCACCACTCTGTGCATACCCTGGCTATGCCCTTTGCACACGAAACTACTTGCTGTCCCCTGAAATGTAGCAACACTAGAAATCCAACAAAAAATCAATCCTAAAAGGAACACCCAAAAAGAAATTACAAAAGTATAGGGAGAAATATCTTAATTAGAATCCAAAGAGATAATTCAAAAAATTAATAAGACTAAGAGCTGGTTCTTTGAAAAGATTAATAAAATAGACACTCCTCTGGTCAATCTCATCAAAAAGAAAAAGGAAAAAACTAACATAGTACAGATTACAAAAGAAAACGGGTTCATAACCACCAACTACAATGAAATACAGAAAATCGTCAGGGATTACTATGAGAGATTGTATTCCCCAAAATATGAAAATGCAGAAGAAATGGACAAATTTATTAACACGTATTACTTACCAAAGCTAACCCCAGAAGACATAACTGACCTAAACAAGCCCATTACATATACGGAAATAGAAAAGGTAATAAAAAGTCTCCCAACAAAGAAGAGCCCTGGTCCTGATGGGTTCACAGCAGAATTTTACCAAACTTTTAAAGAAGATATAATACCTGTCTTCCTCAAATTATTCCAAAAAGTAGAAAAGTAGGGAACACTCCCAAATTCATTCTACGAAGCTACCATCACCCTGATACCTAAACCAGGAAAAGATTCATCTAAGATAGAGAATTATAGACCCATCTCCCTTATGAATTTAGATGCAAAAGTATTTAATAAAGTTCTGGCAAACAGAATCCAGCAGCATATTAAAAAGATTATTCACCATGACCAAGTGGGATTTATTCTACAGATGCAAGCCTGGTTCAACATTCGGAAATCAATTAATGTAATCCAACATATCAAGAAACTGGCAAACAAAAACCACATGATCATCTCAATTGGCGCTGAGAAGGCCTTCTACAAAGTGCAACACATATTCATGATAAAAACGCTGGAGAAGATAGGTATAACAGGCAAATACCTTAATGTCATAAAAGCCATCTATGACAAACCTACAGCCAACATTATATTAAATGGAAAAAAACTGAAACCATTTCCTCTTAGATCCAGAGCAAGGCAAGGATGTCCTCTCTTTCCTATTCTTTTTAACATAGTAATTGAAGTCCTCGCCAGGGCAATCAGACAAGAGAAAGAAATCAAAGGGATACAGATTGGCAATGAAGAGGTCAAATTATCCTTCTTTGCAGATGATTCTATACCTGAAAGACCCCAAAACCTCAACCAGAAAACTTCTAGAACTAATCAACTCCTTCAGGAAAGTGGCAGGATATAAAATCAACACACAAAAATCAAACAGAAAGAGAAGGAACTTTCAGAAAAAATACCTTTCACAAAAGCCCACCAGAAGATTAAATGCCTTGGAATCAATCTAACCAAAGACCCTTCAGATCTCTACAAGGAAAATTTCAAAACATTAAAGAAAGAAATAGCAGAGAACAATGAAAAATGGAAGGACCTTCTCTGCTCCTGGATAGGGAGAATTAATATAGTAAAAATGGCTATCCTACCAAAAGCAATTTATAGATTTAATGCAATCCCCATTAAAATTCCACTGAATGACTTTACAGAAATAGAAAAAATGATCCAAAAATTCATATGGAACCACAAAAGACCACGCATAGCCAAAACACTCTTAAGCTGCAAAACTAATGGAGGTGGAATCACAATCCCTGACTTCAAGCTATACTAGAGGGCAGTGGTAGCAAAAACAGCTTGGTACTGGCACAAAAATAGGCCTGAAGACATCTGGAACAAAATAGAAGACCCAAAAATACCTCCTCACATCTATAGCCACCTTATTTTCGACAAACGAGCAAAGCAAGTAAATTGGAAAAAGGATAACCTTTTCAATAAATGGTGCTGGGAAACATGGACATCCGCATGCAGGAAAATGAAAACTGACCTGCATCTCTCAATATTCACTAGAGTTAACTCAAAATGGATAAAAGATCTCAATATAAAACCAGAAACTTTAATAGAAGACAAGATAGGCAATACACTCCATCATATAGGCATAGGAAAGTATTTCCTTAATAGGAATCCAAGTGCTCAAGAAATTGCAACAAGAATAGATAAATGGGATTACATGAAATTAAAAAGTTTCTGTACAGTAAAAAGAAACAATTAACAGAGTCAAGGAAATCTCCACGGAATGGGAAAAAATCTTTGCCTTTTATACATCAGATAAAGGTCTAATTACTAGAATTTATAAATAACTCAAGAAAAAAACTCCCAAGAAAACAAATAACCCAATACACAAATGGGCAAAGGAACTGAGTAGACAGTTCTCAAATGAAGAGGTCCATAAAGCCATGAAACACATGAAAAAATGCTCAGTATCCCTAGCCATTAGGGAAATGCAAATTAAAACAGCTCTGAGATTTCACCTTACACCAGTAAGAATGGCCAAGGTGAATAAAACAAATAACAGCAAATGCTGGTGAGGTTGCAGGGAAAAGGGAACACTCTTACACTGTTGGTGGAGCTGTAAATTGGTCCAACCACTGTGCAAATCAATATGGAGTTATCTTAAAAAACTAAAAATTGATCTACCATATGACCTAGCTATAACACTATTGGAAATTTACCCAGAGGGAGATGTGTCATCATGCCACAGAGACATCTGCATCTCCATGTTCAATGCAGCACTTTTCACAATAGCAAGGATACGAAATCAACCAAAGTGCCCATCAACAGAAGAATGGATAAAAGAACTATGGTACATATACACAATGGAATACTACTTGGCAATCAAAAAAATGAAATAATGCCATTCGCAGCAAAATGGATGGAATTGGAGAAAATTATTTTAAGTGAACAAACACAAGCTCAGAAAGAGAAACACCACATGTTCTCACTCATATGTGGGAACTGAATCAAAATTATAAAAAGGAAAAAATCCTGTACAGAGGTCAGAACATAAAAAAAAAAAGCTAAGAATGGTATTATTATAGATGGTCTAGAAAATGCATGTAGTAGTTCTGACAAGGTAAAAAGAAAGTTCACTACAGAAAAAGTTGCTATCTTAAACAGATCTGGAACCCAAGAATATATAGAAAAATATTACCATAAAAAGACAAGTAAATGGAAGAGAAGTCTTTGATGGTGGGGTGGGTTGGGGGGAAGAAACGCACAAGAGGGTAAGGGGGAACCTATATGTAAAATGTACAACAAAATGCATATATGGAAATGTCACAATGAAAAGCATGTCAGAATGAATCACATTAAGGTGTACATTAAAAATTTCTAATAAAAACATTATATAGGCTTTTTAAGAATAATTTTGGATGTACAGAAAAATTGAGTTGATGAATACTGGGCTTTCTTATATATTCTCCTTCTTTTTCCCCTTCCCCCAAGTTTTTCCTGCTGCTGATATCTTTATTAGTGTGGTGGATTGTTATAGTTAACAAACTAATATCGACACATCATTGTTAACTGAAGTCTCAGTTATATTGAGGTTCACTGTTCCTGTTGGCAATACCAATATTTTAATACCATATAAAATCTTTTTTAAATTCAGTTTTCCTTGCTTACACACTCTTTTCTTGGTTCTAGTCAGGACTAAATATGAATATCAATCTTTCTTCAAAGCCATCTCTGACTGTTTAGTTTTGGAATGGGGCTGGGATGGAGGGAAGAGAAAACACAGAAGAGAACCTACATGTTTATCAGTTGCCCAGTGTGTGCTAAGTAGTACATATGTTCTTTTAAATCTCTCTACAGTCACACAAGGTAGATGTTATTAGTTTCCATGATTTCTCTTTTCACAATTTCAGTTACCTACAACCAACTGTAATCTAAAAATATTAAATGGAAAATTCCAGAAATAATTCATAAGTTTTAAATAACTTTTATTACAATATATCATTCTATTTTATTATTGTTGTTAATCTGTTACTGTGACTAATTTATAGCATAGGTATGTATGTATAGGAAAAACATACTATTAATAGGATTTAGTACTATCTGACATTTCAGGCACTCACTGGGAGTCCTGGAACATATCCCCCACAGATAAGGGGGGACTACTGTGTACTCCATTTACCATGGGGAAACAGAAGTTAAGTAAGTTACCCAAAGGCCCACAGCTAGTAATTGGTTTACACCCATGTCTGCCGAAATCCAAAGTCTGTGTCCTTCTACACTCTCCCATGTGACAGAATTCTTACCACTGATCTAGCCTTGCTGCCTCCTCCATCCCATTAGAAGTCCACTGCAGGGAGGACCACAGTGTTTTTCAGTTCTGTGTCTCCACTCCAAATACATTGATCTCTATAGGAGCTCACTGAATCCATGCGAGTGTGTCCTGAAGAAGTTACTACAGGAGGAGGCAACAGATACCAATGTCAGTTCCATGTAGCAAATACTTGTTGATTCCTACTCTGCACTGTACTTGTGAGGGTGAGGTCATGCATAGCAAGGCAAGTGATGGTGATGTGACTGTCCAAGTAATAATTCCTGAGCAGGCTGCAGCAGGGAAGCTGTTGATTTTCCATTTACCTATGACTGGAATGTAAGCTGCAGGAGACTAGGGACTGTTTGGTCTCTGATGCAGCCACTAGGATGGTGCCTGGCAATAATACCTGCTTAATAATATTAGTTGACTGAATATTTGAATCCTGTTACAAATCTGAGCACTTAAAATGACACTAAACGTCTCACAGTTCCCATGTGTGCTCAGTTAATCCTCCTCTGCAAGTCTGGCAGTTTTGGATTCTCTGGACTTGATTCAGGCTGTTTGCAGATTATCCGAGGCTGGGGCCCAATTATGCTTTTAGCCTAGAAGTTCTTCTGGGTCAGAACTTGAGGCAGGGGGGAAAGGACCAGGACTCTTCTTTCCTCTGTCAGTCTTAGGAGCTGATGAACAAATGACCTTTTCCAAGAGCCACCTAGAGTGCCTGAGCATAGATTAGAGTCCTAGAGGCTTGGCCTTATGCCTGGACTTTGCACCATTGGGCCTCGTTTTTCTTGAATCCAACACTAAATATCATGTGAGGGTAGTTGTGTATTAAAATGTTTTCATTAATTTTCTAAAAGAGAAGTATTATCTCAAAAACACTCAGCTATTTTGTAAATCTTCTTGTAAAACCTTTCTTCTCTCCTTCCTCTGTCTTCTCTTCTTCCCTGACCCATTTTTTCCCTTGATTTCTCTGGTCTTGTGCTTCATTTATATTGCTCTGTCTCTTCTACTTGCTCATTTCCACCAGAGTCTTCTACCAGAATGTACCTGTTTCCATTTGCCCTATATAAACAGATTGCTCTGTGCTTCTAGTGAGCAATCAGAATCACAATTGCTGTCTGGTTTGTGGCCCAGGTAACAGAATTGATGGGCCTGTAGGCTGACTTTCACAAACCAGAGCTCCCAAGCGTTTCAAAAACAGTCTTGTTTTTGCCTAACAAGGTGAACAAATATAGGACTAAGTTTAAACATCCATCAGAAGCATTTGAAAATCTCACAGCTTTCTTTACAAGTAAATTACAAAGTCACGTTGTTTGCTGGTGTCTGCTGATTACTTACGATCCTATGACACTATGAAAAGGTCTGGTAGTTGGTTTTATACAGCTGTGGACCAAAAAAAAAAAAAAAAAAACCAAGGCCTGGTAACTTTGCCAGCTCGTTCAGGAAAATGGGGCTTGAGGCCTAAGGAGGTATTTTTCCCTCTGGCAGTCACCACAGAAGAACAGAAGCCCCAGCCAGACCCAGTTCTCCAGACTCCACACTGGGTGGTTTGGGTCCCTGCAGGAGTGTGGTGAGAGAGCCACGTCTGATCTGGAGCTTCTGAAATAACAGATCCTCTATTAGAGAAAGCGTTGGCAGTGTCCACATCAGAACTTCACACACTCTCCTGTGCAGTCAGTTAGGCTTAGGACAAAATAGTAGTTACACATAGCAAAGTAATCGAAATTTATTTTTTCTAAACAGTGTGCTCAGCATGTTTTTGTTCACAGTGGTTGCTGATGTCTAACCCAAAAAAACCTGCCAGCTCACCTGTTAAGGGGTCTGATGACCCGGAATCTATTTTATCTTGCGCTTTTACTTATTCTCATTTCTCCCTTCCAAATCTCACTCACATTTGTTTCACTGCTGTAAACCCAACCCTTCATTGGCAGGGGAGAAAGAAAAGAAAAGGTTGAATCTGGTTGCTTAGGAAGAATCATCTGCAACTCCAGCAAAGGATACAATAGAGAAAGGAACAAATCTTATTAAAATAGACTAGAATTCTTGCTGTGTTTATCTGTACTTGCTTTCTTCCACCCACATCTTCCTCTTGATTTAAATGAAGGACCAAGATCAAAGGGTTTCAGTGATATGAATCTTTCTCCTTGTCACTTGCTAAGGTTAACAGGGCTTTTTTACTCCTGTTCTCTCTCATTCTCTGCTGCAGATCTGTGCTCCTCATAGAAGCATTGTGGATGTCATTGCTGACCGTGAATCCAGCATACATACTAGCACATGGCCTGTGTTGCTTATTTGCTGAAACAGTGGCCATCATTCTAAATATAGGTGCTAGAGAGATAAGATCTGTCTTGCTCTGCTTAATTCTGGTCTATCGTGCCACATATGAGTAACAAAGCAAGGCATATTTACTTTGCTGTCCCTACTTCTGCCTTCTAAAGGGAGACGTGCTGAAAAATCCAAATTACAAACATTACCACCTGGCTGGACATGGTGGCACACACCTGTAATCCTAGCACTCAGGAGGCTGAGGCGGGAGGATTGATGTAAGTATGAGGCCAGCCTGATCTGCATAGTGAGTTCCAGGCCAGCCTGGGCGATACAGTGAGACCCTGTCTCATAACAAACACACACACACACACCTTGGGGGGGGGGGAACCTTAAACATTACCACTCACTATTTGCAGAGGCAAGCACTGTTGTGTGTGTTCCTTTAGCCAACAATGATCTGATGAACTCAGATACGTAAACCAGTTCAGACTCAGATATTTTTGTTATACAAAGGCTTTGACTTTAAAAGGCACAACTGAAACTGCTAACATGAAGGATGTTTGCATTTCGTTGCTGAAATAACTTTATACGTTGTTAATACCTAATAAGCTCTTGAAGCGAGTGGTTGGTCACAGAGTACTCTGCAAGGTTCAGAATTGTGTGAGGGACCCAGAGCATAAGTAGAGACGGAGGTTATTGATTTCTCACCACTGCTCCACCTCCCCAGCTGCCATGTTTTTCTGCAGAGACCAGAGCCACATTCTTCAGGTGTCTGTTTTCTTTGAGGGGAATATTTTTAGGAAACCTAAAAGAGAGGAACTGAGCATTTAGGAAAAATACATTTTTCACAGCAGGGTTTTGCTTTTTCTCTTTTTTGGTCTAGGTTTTTCATTTGTTACAAGCCTACACAGATGCCAAACACAGAACGAATTCAGACTTTCAGCAAGAGCTGACTGACATCACCGTTTGTACCAGAGCCAAACTGTGGCTGGCCAAAAGGTATGTTAAAACCCCACAGAGCAAAAAGGTATCAGGGGTTAGCAATACATTCAAGAATTGCTGTTTCTATTGGTGGGGGTTTTAAAAGTCATTGGCATGAGTTTTCTAAACTTATTGGAGTATTTATCCTTTTAGAACTTTGGGTTGTGGTAAAGAAAGAAAAATATTTTCATGACAAGTTTTCTAAAACTGCTGAGTTACTAGAGGACATGTAATGTGGCTTTTTATCTGCCCACCAATCAGCTGGTTTTTATTAATACCTGCTGTGTGCCCAGCCCTGTGTTAAACATCATAACAATGAAAGTTAGTAATTAACTTGGTCATGTGGTACGAACTTTTAGGTGCCACGGTAGCTCAGAGATTAGAGCTTGGCATCTAACTTGAGTAGGCACTGAGGGAGAAGTAGGACACAAACAGGAAGAAGGGATGGAAGTTGCTGTTTTTAGGTAGGTAGTATGATAGCTTGAATAAGCAAGGCAAAGAAAGGTGGATATATATTTTCTTATCCTTACCATTATTTCCTCTGGAACTTAGAATATGGAAGATGAAGGAGTAAAAAGAATTCTCTATTCAATTATATGTAGGGAGTGTTTACTGTAATACTGTGTTCAAAAACTGTGTTGGAGTCTCCTGGTACTGGTAGGACTATGTAACTGCCAGAGTGCCCGATACATGTCCTGTAAGTTCCAGCAGAGGAGGTCCAGAAGAGGCCCACATGCTGCCTTACCACGGGCCATATCATGGTATGCTGCATCTGATTACCAATCAGTATATTGGTTGTCTAATATAGCAACTTCTTTTTAAATTTTTTAAAAATATGATTCTATTCACTTTGGTTGGGTCCACCTTATGTGGCAAGTCAAGTCATGGGCAGTGTGAGGCCTACAATCAGTTTATTCAACAAAGTATTGTGTTGAGCACAGTCTGTATGCCAGCCTTTGTGTTAGGAGAGGTGGGGGCATAATGATAGAGAAGAACTAGCACTGGCTTCCAGGATGAGAAAGATGTATACACAGATGATTTTCATTCAGTACATTCAGTGTAATAACAAATACATATATAGTGCAGGAATAACCCAGAGGAGGGGCAAGGGAGAGCTGACACCAAATCAACTATCAGGAAATGAGTATAATTTTGCCAGATGGCCAAGGCAGTGAGGAGAATTCCCATCTTAGGTCATAGCACATGCAGATATGTGGCAGTGTGAAATGGCAGGATAATTTTAGGGAATTATAAGAAGGATCGCCACCTTCGTAACAGAGAATGAGGCTGAGGAAACGGAGGGCACAGTGATAGCTCTAAAGGAAACGTTTTGGTGAAGGGGAGCCTGTGGCGGATAGTCTGCCATGCCGGGGTGCTTGTCTTGAGGACTGTCTCAGCACTTTTAGCTTTGGATAGGGATATTGAGGGGGAAATTCTCTAGTGTCTGAAATGCCAGTGAGGTTTTGATGAGCCTCTTATTTTTAGTCTGGTTTTTGTTTCCTCCATGTTGTTTTTTCAGTAAGAGTTGTTTAACCATAAACTGTCTTCCTAAGCCCAGTACTGTTCACCTCCTTAGCCTTAAGACACTTTCTCTGGGAGAACAGAGACTCGTCACCTTTGTACGCTCAGCTGATTACCAATTAGCAGGCCAAGCCCTCCTAGTTATTATTTCTGTGGATGAGGAAGTAGGGGCTCTCCAAAAACCATCCTGTTGAAACCCTGCTTCCAGCCAGCACTGCACAAAGAATCCTAACTCTCCAGTGCTTAAAATGCTGTAAGGAGGAAGTTTCTGGCTACTTAGCTTGCTGCTCCGTCATGGGACTCAGAGAAAGTCATTACCCACCTGCTTTCTGAGCCCTACTTGTTGGGTGGGATGGAGAAGATGGAGTGGCAGGCCAGCCATCGATGGGCCTTCATGTTGAACAGTGCCCTGAGCCTCTCTTCCTCCGAAGAAGTCCTTCTGGCCTTTTAAACCTCCCCTGCAATCCCTGTTGCTATTTTTCTGTAATCAGACTCTCCACCATCATCATGCCTCCCTCTCTGATTTTTCTCCCTGATTTTCCAGCCCAGGAAAATAAAAGCATGAATCACTGCAATTCACTGGATTTCTACTTTTCTTGCCAGAATCCGGGAAAGCCATTTTTCTGTCTCCAAGTGCAGTCAACTCTCAATTATCCAAGTGTGAACTTTCCACTTGATGGGTGGTCTGCGGATGGTTCCTGACACCAGATTTCCTCTTACTCCCCAACACATGTTTACAAGTATTAATCAACCTGAAATAGAGTTTGGAAGGAAAACATGCCGCCAAAGCACAATGCATTCCAAAGCTTCCTCTCGGTCTTTCTATCTTATCCCCACTATTGACAAGAAAGCCCCAAAGACCCTGAATAGGAAATTGTAGAATTAGGTATAGGTGATGAAATCTCAGTCTGTTTCATGCCATGCCTGCCCTCCCCCCTGAGCATCTCTTATTCTGGGAGGTGTTTGTCTACACCAGTTAACTCCAGGTTCAGATAAGTCCTAGTTATCTCCTCTCGAAGCTGACCTGTCTTCACATTCTCCCCTTGCCTTTCCTATGAAGATGCTACAGTGCAGGGTATTCCAACTGCAACTGCTGAAGAGGCTCCTTTATATCCTGGTAATTTACACATGAAAGAAGATAAATGTTCCCTGGAGCCCACAAAGAATTTTCTGTGTTTTTTTAGTATAAGCTATGAAAAAATTAATGTTATTGCAAAAAGAAAATATTGGTTTAAATTGTAGCAGCAATATCTTTTTCCTCTTATTCATCTGATCATTAGCCTGAGTTCATTCCGTACAGTTAATACAAAAATTTTAGTGGATATGTCATTTATTTGTCCTTCTGTTGCCAAAGAAGATTTTAAAACAAATCTGTTGGAGCCATGGGCTAACCAGTTCAGTTTTTAAATTTCGACTCTGAAATCGAGGGTACATAAAGACTTTTGTCCTATATTTGTGTTTTGACTTTTGCAAGATTAATAAGGATTTATATGAGGTGGTTGAGCAATAGCCACGGAGTTGTTGGGGAATTTTTGGTGATGAATGGCCAGCTGGCCACATGGCCTCCGTAAAGGACTGGGTTTCTACTCTTAGAGGCAGCTTTTCATTCCAAGATGTCAAAGCCTTTATGGAAATCAGCTCATTAATCCTTCAGGTCCTTTCCTTCCCCTTTTTCCTCTGTCCCTCCCTCCTCAACCCAGTTTACTGTCTCTCTCACGGTGCAAAGGCAGTGTACCAACTATCACAGGAAAGCTAAGCTGACCCAGGCCAGGAACCGAGTGAGAACAGGGGTGAGCTGCTGGCCTGGAAAGGCTGGCTGGGTGTGCCATGAAAGAGGATTCGGCCCAGCCTTGTGGATGGCCTTGTCTGCCGACCTTGCTACTTGCAGATTTCAGCATAGTTGTCCCAGCTGGATCACAAGCCCTGTCTGAATAGGAAGGAACTTTTAAAAGCCCTGTCAAGCAGGACTAAGAAGAAAAAGACTTATTTGCTTTGATTGAGAGTTGCCATTACTATTATATTGGGCTTAAATTTTTTCAGAAATGAATTCAATTATCTAGTATCACCTTGTTTGGTTATGAAAGGGAAAAAAGAATGCATGCTTGTGCATATGTGTTATGTTTTCCTTTTAGTGAACTCAGTGTACTAGTCAAAGTGCAAAATGTAACAAAAAAGAAACACATTTCCTACTATTTGTTTGGTTTTTTTCTTGATTGGCAGTGTAGTGTGTGCTGTTTTTGTTTTGGGTTTTGGCTTTTTGTTTTGCAGTACTAGGGAGTTGAACCTCCTGCATGCCTTTGGCAAGTACTCATCGACTGAGCTGTACCCCTCACCCATTTTTTACTGTGTATTTTACAACATGGTCTCACTAAATTATGCAGACTACCGCTGGCCTTGAACTTGCAAACCTCCTGCCTCTGCCCCGTGAGACTCTGGGATTAAAGGTGTGCACCACCACACTCGGCCAACAGCAGTGTATGCTTATCATGGAAAAGGGTGATGTACAAAATTTGGAAAAGAATAAAAGTCTACTCTTACAACAGTCCGCTGGCAATCCACTCCCGAGGCAATCCCGAAACAGTCAGTCATTGAAACCCTATGAGGGTCGCTATGAGTCAGATACTGACTTGACGGCACCTAACAACAACCTAACTTACAACAGCCCAGTGGAAACCACTATTATTGATTAACAGTTTTATGTAGTTCATCTTTTTTCCTTTTTTTTTTTTTTTTGCATAGTTAAGGTTTTACTATTTATATGTTACTACTTCCTTCTTTCATTTGACACTATCATGAAAGCATTTGCTATTATTATTAAAAATTCTTTATGGTACAGTTGCTATGAAAAATAGTATTGTAAAGCTGGGAGCAGTGGTGCACGCCTGTAATCCCAGCGGCTCGGGAGGCGGAGGCAGGAGGATCGTAAGTTCGAGACCAGAGGCAGTCTGCGTAATTTAGTGAGACTCTGTCTCAAAAAGTAAAAAATAGGCTGAGGGCACAGCTCAGTGGTCCAGCACTTGCAGAGCATGCAGGCCCGAGGCCCTGGGTTCAACCCCCAGTACCTCCAAAAAAAGAAAAATAGTATTGTACTTCTTTAAAAAACTGAAAATAGAATTTCTGTATAACCCTGCAGTTCTACTTTTGGGGACGTACAACAAAAAATTAAAAGCAGAGACTTAAAGCGATATTTGTATAGCCATGTTCATAGCATGTTCACAGCAGCTAAAACATGGAAATGATTCAAGTTCATTGATGAATGAATAAGCAAAATATGGTATATATGTACAATGACATTATTCAGCCTTTAAAAGGAAGGAGATGCCTTTGTTTTCTTTTGTGTTTTGGGGGTTTTTTTTGTTTGTTTTGTTGTTGTTGTTCTCCTGGCGATAGGTAACTCAGGGCCTTGCATATACTCAGCAAGCCACTGGGCTACATCCCCACCTAGGAGGGAAATTCTGATGCATACTACAACATGGATGAAGCTTAGAAACATTATGCTAAGTGTTATGAACCAGTCACTAAAAGAAGATGCTGTCTGATGCCACTTACAGAAGGTGTCTACAGTAGGCACATTCACACAGATTGAAAGTAGAATGTTGGTTGATAGAGATGAAAGGAGGAAAGAATGCAGAATTGCTATTTAGGGAGCATAGAATTTTAGTTTTATAAGATGAAAGAGTTCAGGAGTACACATGCTAAAATTTATGATTAAAAAATATAATGACAAATATGTAAAACAAAAGACTTTTTGTACCCTATCACTCCTTCAAGGTTATCATTGTTTTGGCTTTCTATGATAATTTTCTGCTTTTCTTCCTAGTTTTACCACCTGTGCATCTCTAAAAATAAAATATTTTCCCTGTTTTTGAATTCAGAAACAAATCTTTGAGAATACCATTTGTTGAAGGTAGCATGTATTCTTGTCACCTGAATAATCATTACATTTACATAACCATTGCTGGCCATTCAGTTTGCTTCTGATTTTTTAGTGTTATAATTAATGTTTGAGTGAAAATCTTTGTGCATGATTGGAGAGGGGAGATTGATAGGGGGTTATGGCCTTAGATTTGATTTCTAGAAATGGAATAAATTGATTGGGAGATATGAAAGTATTTAGAAATCTTGATATCACTGCCATATTGTCTTCCAGAAGGGAAACTTCAGTTCATCTTTCTGCCAACAGTGCAATGAGAGATTTCCACCAAAATTTTAAGGAGGATTTTTAAAATTAGGGTAGGGAAACTTACTTTTTAAATTCCTACTTTGTGCCAAGCTCTGTATAAGGAGATTAATAAATGTATTCCATGAGCTCTTCTTAAAACTCCTTAGTATGGGCCGGGCGTGGTAGCACATGCCTGTAATCCCAGCGGCTTTGGAGGCAGAAGCGGGAGGATCGCAAGTTCGAAACCAGAGGCAGTCTGCATAACTTAGCGAAACCCTGTCTCAAAAAGTGAAAAAATGGACTGAGGCGCAGCTCAGTGGTCCAGCACTTACAGAGCATACAGGCGTGAGGCCCTGGGTTCAACCCCAGTTTAAAAAAAAAAAAAAAAAACTCCTTAGTATAAGATAATTAACTTTTCTGCAGAGACAAACTTTGTGTATAAGACAACCAATGTAGTTTGGCACAAGGTCCCAGATAAGTCAAACAAGTACAGATATATTTTCAGATTTTGCTTCCCGCATTATAGCACAGTAACTGCTATGATTTAGCCTTGTATTATGTCTGCTTAATAAATCATCTTCTCCTAGGCCTTCTGCAGGATGCTGTTCAGGCCTGGGCACACTGTGCATTCTCAGCAGAGGGGGCAAACTGACAGTGCATTCAGATCATATTGACCATCGATGTGTTTTGTTTGGCTTGAATAGGATTAAAATTTCTTTTTTTTTTTTTTTTAATTGGTAGTTTTTAAAGATCAGGAAACTTCAAGCCAGGTGCGGGGGTGCACTCCTAGTAATCCCAACAGCTCAGGAGGTAGAGGCAGTAGGATCGCAAGTTTGAGACCAGAGGCAGTCTGCATAACTTAGCAAGACCCTATCTCAAAAAGTAGAAAAATGGGCTCGGGGTGCAGCTCAGTGATCCAGCACTTATAAAGCATGCAAGCGTGAGGCCCTGGGTTCAACCCCGAGTACCGCTTAAAAAATAATAATAATAATAGATCGGGAAACTTCATAGTAAATCAAGATTTCCAGCTCTTTTGAAAAACTAGAAGATCTGGCAATACCAGGCCCATATTCTTACCAGTCCACAATGGGCCAGAGCTAAGTACTAGCCATCTTTTTGTGGAGCATGCTCTCTGCATCTCACCACTGTCTCTGCCTGGCCACTTCTCCCGTTAGGGTCCCTGCTGAGCTCCCACAGTGACTCTGGGTGTTGGCATTTATCAAGTGCCAGCTTAGCTAATAGTAAGTCCTTGCTCCACACAGTAATTCCTAATGTTCATGGCTGTGAGTTAGAATCATCTAGAGAGATTTTAAACCTACCAACATCAGGCCCACCACTAGAGTTTCTGATGTATTTTAAGTTATGTTCTTCACCCTCAAAAGTGCCATTTAAACTCAACACTCTGGAATGGTCGATTGTCCTAGAAGCTCATGACACATTTTCATTTTTTGAGGCGAGGCTTACATAGAATAGACTATACCTGGATCATTTCATTCAACAACTATTTCTTAAGAACTGTTATATGCCAGGCTATGTTAGACATTGCAACTATTTTATTAAATCCACTACTTCAGTATGAAAAAAGCAACAAAACGGTCTTCACAAGTAGACTCACAGGCCTAGATTTTAGATCTGGAAAGAACCATGAATTTATTATTGTTCACTCCCGGCTCTACGCACATAGAAAACTGCAGCCGACTGAGGTCAGGAGATCTGTCTGTTTTTTACACAGCTCACACCCAGAGTAGACCCTACTGGCAACTATGCATATTTGTTGAGGACTCCCAGCTTCTTGTCCAGCTCTTTCTCCTAGCCACACTAACTCCATCTATCCTTTTTATGCCAGGGTTTTGAATGCCAGTAACTTAAGCATCAAGTAGAACAGTGCTTCTCAGAAAGATAACATGCACATGAATCACCTGGGGAGCTTGTTAAAATGAAGACTCATTCACTAGGTCTGAGATCCTTCATTTTTGGCCAGCTCCCACGTGATTCCACTGCTGTTGGTCCCAGGACATAATCCATACTACCAGGAGCAAGGACCAGAGAGCCAAGTCCTGTGATTGCCCAACCCCCAGTTAGAAATCCGCTCACTCTCGTGGCCTCATGCTCAAGGGTTTGAGGCTGGGGCTTGGAGCGCAGGAAAGAGCCTGAGGCTGCTGAAGGCAACGGCCCAGAATTCTTTCTCCACCCATCTGGGGTGACCAGCACCGCAGGGCTGCATGGCTCCCTGTGGTAAGTCCATACTCCCTGGTCCGCGCAGCCTTCCTCATGGCCAGAGTGCCTGGGGCAGTACCAATGCTTTGTTGGCATGCAGTGAGTATCATCTGGATATATAACAGTCTGATACTCTGGTGAGAAAAACAAGTTCTTAGGAATGCAAGAATAGGTTCCAGAGTTACTAGAAAATCAACCTTGGGAATCAATTTTTGAATAAAGTAGTCTTGATGAAGGGAAGAGACGATAGTGGGAGCTAATGTTTGCTGAAGACCTACCCCAGGTGGCAAACCTAATGGTCTACTACCACATAATTCCCATTTGCAGACTGTGAACTCTGTGATCCATCCATTTCCTATACCCCTTCCCCCAGTGCTCCTCACACCGCTCTGTGCTTTTCATTTGTTCCTCCAACTTCTTAGCACAAATATCCAGCCACTTCCCTGTCTCCTCTCCTGTCTACCCACCCACTATCTACACACCCATGTCTTCTTTCTTTTCTCTTCTGTCCGCCTTGAGGCCCTGTGGACTTCAGTGTGTCAGGGCAATATGCTTCTAGAGACAAAGGTGAAGCTGGCTTTTGTGTGGCAGTCCCAGTGCTTCCCTAAGTGGTCTGTGGCCAGTTGTCGTGGTTCTGGTTTAGGATCCTGTTTTGCTCCACAATAGCTAAAGAGAGCATTTATTTTCTAATCACCAGATTTATGCACACAAGAGATTAGACTTCCCAGGCAGAAATACTAGGGTTTAAGTCTGGCTCCACTTTCCACTGTTTGCTCCTTTCTAATTCCCTCCTGCCTCCTGGACTGCTCCTCTCCCTAGGAAAGAAAGTCTTTCTTTCATGATGACTTGAAATAGAGACTTCATCCCTCTGCTAAGCTGCAGGTTGCAGTTTTACTTCCATGACACCAAAATGAACCCCATCCAATTCAATTGTTAAAATATTCAGATGATCATGTGGCATTTTAAGGCTACCACATGTGGTCTCTGCCAAAACTTAAAGGACACAAGTCTTAACAGGATGTTGTTGTTGTTAGGTGCCATGGAGTCATGTCTCACTCATAGCCACCCTCATAGGGTTTTCAATGGCTGTTTCAGGATTGCCTTGGGAGTAGATTGCCATGTCCTTCTCCCATTTTGTGGTACTTGGAATCGAACCTGGGACCTCAGAGACTACAGAGCGGTGTTCTACCAACTGAGCTAAATCCCCGCCCCTTAATAGGATAGTTAGTCACAAAGCAAGTTTCCAGGCATTGCTGATGGTTGTGTTTTACTTTTTGGTTTGTCTTTACTTGCTGGCTTGCTCTTTCTTTCTTTTTCTTTCAGAAGTTTTCCTCCCCTTATAATTTCCAAAAAAAAAAAAAAAAAGGAGAATGTGACCACTGCTTCTCTGTCAACCCTCAGATTTTGTGGGGGGAAGAAGGAACTTATTAGGACCCCTCTTTAACCCACCAGCTTAGCCTATTTGAAATCATCTTGAGCCTAGTGAAGAGTTGAGTGATGAGCAAAATGGAGGTGGTATATTTTTTGACCTAAGCTTGTTGACATTTGTTCCCTTCCCTTTCAGACTTCTCAGGAATGTTTAAGGTCATGGTATCTTGGGATGAGATCCTGTTTATGTTATTTAAAAACAGAAAGAAACATTAAGTTATCACATTTCAACCCAAACCAATGGAACAAAGTACAAAACATTTTCTTTATTAAATATCCCTTTTGAAAATAAAGGCTCAAGTTTTAAAGGAATAAGCTGTTGAAGAAGTTGGAAAATATATGAAGCATTTCTTGTTGACAGACTGGCTTATGCAAACTAATTTGGATAAAAAGTAATGAAAGGAGGGGCAATAAGAAGGGCTGAGAGGATGAATATCATCAAAGTACATTATATGCATGTGTGGAAATGTCAGTGAAATCCCTTTGTGCAATTAATATATGCTGCTTTTTAAAAAAGCAGTGGAAAGTGATCAATATGTTAAACTGAACCTTTGAGCAAGTTATCCAAGATCAAAGCTGCTTCATATTGCAGCAAGGAATGAAAATAGCGCTTTTACACAATTGCACGCCAAGAGTTAAGCCCCCAGTTGCTGATGCTTTCTACTTTTTAAATACAGTAAACTATAAGCTTAACCTGGATATGGCAGTTAGTTCAATAGAAGGCTCAGAAATATCTGTCTTCCCCCAGTTGTAGCTGTTGGCTTGTTGCAATGTTGCTGTTGGAAGATTTGGGCAATGTTGTCATTGCCTAGCTTGCAAGGGAGTGCAGGCTTTAAGTGTCCTCAGCACATTCTCATAATATTATGTAAAGCCCTAATACAGTGGGGTGTTTTTTTCCTTTTAGCATGTAACATGTTCCATCTTCGGGATAAATCAACACCTTCATTGAGCCTTTTTCAGAGAATTAAAGCCAATGCAAATCCACAAATAGTACAAGGCAATGTCGTAGAACAGAGGGGAATGTAAAGATGAATAATATTGTCTCTGTTTCAAACTACATGAGTAAGACAGTTTCAGATTAAATTAACTAAACAAGTAAGAGTTTAGTAAACACTGGAATAATTCAATGTATGTTATACCAGCTGGGAAGAGAGAAATAAATGCTAGCTTATGGAGGAAAGGGGTCAAAGAAGTCTTCGAGGAAGAGGCAGAAGTATTTATAGGCTAGGTGAGATTTAATTATTAGCTAAGGTTAATTTTCTTTGGAGACCAGGGGAGGCTACACTAATATGGAGCCTTTGTTGCTAAGCATCTGTCATGGTCCCATTGTCCAAGGATCAAGAAGGAATCTTAGTATATAGCTCAGCATATGTAATAGAGCCTTGGTAGGGCCTCCGTTGTTGGAATTTGTATGGTCCACTCTAACAGAAGAGAGAGAAAGAGATTATCCATGTGAAACAACCAACAATGAAGCCAAATGGAGGTACATCTAAGAATTCAGAGAAGAAGTGGGTGTGGTGGCTCAGGCTCAGGATCCCAGCACTCAGGAGGTGGAGGGAGAAAGATCACAAATTGGAGGCGACCCTCAGTTATGTATAAAGAAAAAGAATGCCAACTAGGGTAGTCAGGGAAGGTTTTCTAAAGGAGGTAGGTATTTGAAATGGGCCTTAAAGCAAGGGCATGATTTTTACACATCATAAGTGGTGGGGAAAGAGCATGTTGAGATGGGGGCCAGCATGGGCAATGGCACACTGCAGGCAATGCCTGTAGAATATTGTGGACAGTAGGGAGATAGAGCTGAAGAAGAGGTACTGTTTGGGAGAGTAGTGCAAGATTTGATAAAAAGACCAAATGTGGCAGTCCTTACATGTCAACCACAGGAATGTGGACTTGATCCAAGACTTACAAGGAAGGCAGTGAGCTCAGGCTAACACCAATGAGAGGCTGCTGTCTGTATCCATGTGAAATGCACTGAGGGGAGTGTAAGGCTTTCCAGACCCTTGAGTTGGTCAACGAAATTGCCATTTTCTCCTGGTGGTTAACCAAAAGCCTCATAGTAGCAATCTGCCAGCTGTGTGTCCCAGTCACCTCAAAGACCAGGGTTGCCTGCCTGAACCCCTAGTAATGGAAATTGAGGCACTTGAATGTACTTGAGACCACATGGCCATTGTCTTTCCAGCATTCCTAGGAGGACCATTGTTGTTGTTAGGTGCCTTGAAGTCATGTCCAACTCATCGCGGCCATCATAGGGTTTTCAATGGCTGATTGTTTGGGGATTGCTTTGGGAGTGGATTGCCAAATCCTTCTCCCATTCTTGCGGTGCTAGGAATCAAACCCGGGACCTCAGAGACTGCAGACCAGTGCTCTACCAACTGAGCTAAATCCCAGCCAAGAGGCCCATAGAACCACAGAATTTATTGTAAGATAGAGAATTTTGAGATTATCTTAATCCAGTGGAGGAATTCTTTTTTCAAACAGAAGCTTTTTGGAAATTCAAGATGCTGACAGTAGTATAGTACAAATGGTAAATATGGTTCAGGCTGGGATGGGGACTTGGAAACCCACTGCATGGCTTCCCTTTCATTGGGAGCCCCAAAAAGAACTAAGGGAAGCACTCTAACTCCATATTTCAAGTAGTAATCTATTCCAAACTGATATTTGCCAAAAAGGTTAAATAGACAAGGGGGAACAATCACCCTTCCTAATTAGCAGATGTGGCTTGCCCAGATGTTAGGGCTATAAGTAGCAAGCGTCTTTTTTGACTCTTGACCTGCTTCCTTCTCCTGCTGCCTTATCATCCCTCTATAAAATCCTACAGTGCTATTCCCAAGGGCCTGCCCTGAGCCTGCTGTCAAGAGCTGGCTTCCCTGGACAGGTCCCAACTCCAGACTTTTTTGCCACCAAACTTATATTTAGGTGCATGAGTCAAAGCTGATTCATGACAATTCTATGTACAATAGAATGAAACACTCTCCAACACTGTGCCAGTAGTGATCTTTATGTTTAAACCCATTCTTGCAGTCCACTGTGTCAATCCATCTAGTTGAGGGTCTTCTTTTTTTCCATTGACCTGCCACTCTCCCAAACATGATGTCCTTCTCCAGGAATTGGTCCCTCCTAACTACATGTCCAAAATACATAAGATGCAGATTAGCCATCCTTGCTTCCTAGGAGCACTCTAGTTGCACTTCCTCAAGGATGGATCTGTTGATTCTTTTGGCAGTCCATGGTATATTCAGTATTCATCTCCAACACCATAATTAAAAAGCATCTATTCTCCTTTCTCCCGTATTCAATGTCTAGCTTTCACAAGCATATGATGCAAATACCATGGCATGAGTCAGGCACACTTTCATCTTCAATGTGACATCTTTACTTTTTCACACTTTGAAGAGGTTTTTTGCAGCAGCTTTTCCCAAAGCAATGTGCCTTTTGATTTCTTGACTGCTTCTTCCATGGGTGTTGACTGTAGGATGAAGTAAAGCAAAAAAAAAAAAAAAAAATTTTTTTTTCGGTGCTGGGGGTTGAACCCAGGGCCTTGTGCTTGCATGCTTTGCAAGTGCTGTACCACTGAGCTGCACCCCAGCCCATTTTTTTTACTTTTTTTGAGATAGCGTCTCATCAAGTTACGCACACTGCCTCTGGTCTCGAACTTACGATCCTCCTGCCTCTGCCTCTGCCTCCTGAGCCACTGGGATTACAGGCGTGCACCACCGCGCACGGCTAGTAGAGCAAAATTTTGACAACCTCAATCCTTTCTCCATATATCGTGAAGTTGTTTACTGGCCCAGTTGTAAGGATTTTTATTTTCTTGATGTTGAGGCACAACCCATACTGAAGGCTGTGTTCTTTGATCTTCATCAGTAAGTGTTTCAAATCCTCTTCACTTTCAGCAAGCAAAGTTATGTCATCTGTATAAAACAGGTTGTTAATGAGTCTTCTTCCAATTCTGATGCTGCATTCTTCTTCATAAAGTCCAGCTTCTTGGATTATATGCTCAGCATTGAAATTGAAGAGGTATGGTGAAAATATACAGCCCTGACACACAATTTTCTTGACTTTAAGGCAGTATTTCCTTGTTCTGTTTGAACAACTGCCTCCTGGTCTACAGACAGATTCCTCATGAGTACAATTAAATGCGCTGGTATTCCCCTTCTTTGTGATGTTATCTGTACTTTGTTATGATCCACACAGTCAAATGCTTTTGCATAGTCAATAAAACATAGATAGGCTTCTTTCTGGTATTCTCTACTTTTGGCTAATATCCATCTGACATCAGCAGTCATGTCCCTGCTTCCACACCCTGTTCTGAATCTGGCTTGAATTTCAGCAGTTCTCTGTCAATTTACTGCTATACTTTTGAATGATCTTTAGCTAAATTTTACTTGTGTAAAATATTACTGATACTGTTCAGTAATTTCCCCATGGTAGACCATATGATTATCTGATTCAAAATGGCTCATACCAGTCCATTTGAGCTCACTGATACCTAGAATGTTGATGTTTATGCACTCCATTTCCCTTTTGATAATTTCTAATTTTCCTAGATTCATACTATGAACATTCCACATTCCAATTATTAATAGGTGTTTACAGTTGTTCCTTCTCATTTTGAGTCATGCCACATCAGCAAATGGATTTCCTAGGGGCTTTATTTACTCCATTTCCATCATTAAGGTCAACTCTACTTTGAGGAGGCTACTTTTCCCCAGTTGTTTTTTAAGTGCCTTTCAAACTGGGGGGCTCATTTTCCAGCTTTATATCTGACAGTGTTTTTCTACTATTCATAGGGTTTTCAGTGGCTAATTGTTTCAGGAATGGGTTAGCCATGACCATTTCCCTAGTCTGTTTTAATCTAAAAGGTTAGCTGAAACCTGTCCACCATGGGTATTGGTAATACCAGAGGTATAACTTTCAGCATCACAGCAACATGCAAGCCTCCATAGTACAGCAAACTGACAAGACAAGTGAGAGCCAACAAACTTTGTTATCTAAATCTCCCTTCCTCAGGGAGCTACTCTCCACTACCTATGATCAACAAGTCATGCCAATAAGTTCTAAGTTCTTTTTTTATCTATTTTATTTATTAATAAATGTTGGTGGGGTACAGAGTAAAATGTCTTTTGCAGTGCCCATCATACAACTGTTAAATCACTGTTGCTTCCACATCCCTCAACTTACATATTTTAGAGAGCCATATAAACTAAAGAAAAGAAGGAAAGAAAAAAGTAGAAATTTTAGTTAATATGTAATAAAAATCATATACAGTCATGGGTTATATTTTCATTGATTTTTTCCTTTCCTCTATTTTTACCCATGTATTCATGCAGTTGCATCATATATTTTGAGATTATCCTCTCTCCCTTTAACGCTCTACATTATTTCCCCTCCCTTGCCCACCTTCTATTCTCCACTAGTCCCCTCTCCTCTTCTTTCTACTCTGCTTATATTTTCCCTTCTTAGATAAGTATGATTGTTCATTTTTATGTATCTACATATGTACTGGGAGAAGGGCATGGCAATCCACTCCTGAGGCAATCCCGAAACAGCCATTGAAAACCCTATGAGGGTCTCTATGAATCGGACCCAACTTGATGGCAATTAACAACAACAACAACATATGCATACTTTTTTTTCTTCCTTTAAGTTAGATTTAACTCCCATATATGAGTGAGAACATATGGTATTTCTCTTTTGAGGACTGGGTTCACTCACTTAAGATGATGGTCTCCAGTTCCATCCATTTTGCTGCAAATTACATAATTTCATTCTTCTTTATTGCTGAGTAATATTCCATTGTGTATGTATACCACAATTTTTCTATCCATTCCTCTGTTGATGGACATCTTAGTTGATTCCATACCCTTACGATTGTGAAGAATGCTGCATTAAATATGGAAGTTCAGGTGTCCCTGTGGTATGACTTACCTTCCTTTGGGTATATTCCTGGGAATGGTATAGCGGGGTCATATGGCAGTTCTATTCTTAGTTTTCTAAGGTATCTCCATATTGATTTCCAAAGTGGTTGAACTAATTTACAGTCCCACCAACAATGTAAAGAGGTTCCTTTTTCTCCATATCCTTGTTAATCTTGGCCATTCTTACTGGAGTGAGATGGAATCTCAGTGCTGCTCTGATTTGCATTTCCCTAATGGCTAGAGGTAATGCATAATTCAGTGAATTACCCTGGGTCACATAGCTGTTTTGCAGCAATGATCCTTTGGAGATAGTACCTTCAACTGAAATTAGTAACTCTGACCATAGGCTTTCTGACGATGCACAGACCTGGCAGAAGTACTGCCTTGCTTCATATTTAGCTGATTTGGCCCTAGTACTTTTGTCTTGTGTAGCCAGGCTTTAGGCCACCTCCAGGAGGGTGTGTGGGAAGGTGGCTGGTCTATGGGAACGGGCCAGGTTTGGAGAGAATCCCTCCATAGCCTCATTTGTCTCTCCTCCCTCAGCCCCCCCCCCCCCATACCTAGGCTTCCTTGGAGATTGGACTTGCCTGCAGGCCTGTGAGAATAACTCCTTCCCAAGCAAGCCTCAGGGTCTCATTCCAGGACTCCTTGAGCCAGAGGGGCCCTCGCCAGCCTGTGGGCTCTGTGTTCCAGGGAAACCACGTGGAGGGTTGCTTCCAGAGGCCCTTGGTAAATGGAAAAAAAGCCTCTAGCCTGACAACAGGTGTTTCATGCTGGAGTTAGGAGAGACAGTGCCTGTGAGGCAGCGGCTCTTATTCTGGTCCCTGCCCAACTTTTCACCAGCATGGTGTGGCCTATACAGTCTTTAGGCTTCCATTTTTATCTGCAAAGTAGAAAGTTCTAAAGTGAGGGTGTGAAATAAACAAAGATGGAAAGGACAGAGTAATGGCTATGAAAAGATGAAAGAGCTAAGCTATTGTCAAACGACTAAGTCTTTATAAACATAATCAGCCATGCTGGAAATACACCTCATGTTGGTCCTCACTGAAGGTGCTGTGATTGGAGCCTTGTTTTTCCTGGACTGGCTACCAAGCCAAATACCAGAGCATGTGGGAGCACACCAAACATGCCCTACTTGCTTGGCAGAATGTCTTGCTTTTCATCCAGTTGTGTTTGAAGCACATAGATACAATTTGTTTGTCTAGAAAACCTCAATTCTGTTCTTGGCTTTTGCCCTGATCTTGGGTAGGTCACTTGAGCTCTATCAGCAACTTTGTTGATTTGGAAAAATAGGAATAATAATGCCTATTCTTTCCCCTCTTCAGAGTTTTCTAAAGATAAAATGAGACTATATTGAAGATAAAACTTTAGTAAAATGTAGTTTATCATCATTATTACTATTATTGCTGGGGCTAAGGTTCCAGTGTGCACTTTGCCAAGTCCACATTACCACAGTTAGGTTGTGCATGCTAGGAGAAATTCCCACCTCAATATGTCGAAATTTCTCATCAACATCAAGAAGTTCCCATTCTTATTACTTATTTGTCCTTCCCATGCTCCAACAACAACAGCAGCAACAGAAAGTAAAGTTGTGGTTTAGCTCAGTTGGTAGAGTGCTACTCTGCACTTTCTGAGGGCCCAGGTTCGGTCCCCAGCACCACAGAAACAGGAAGGATGTGGTAGTCCGCTCCCAATAGAATTCCAAAACAATCAGCCGTTGAAAACCTTATTAGGGTGGTTATGAGTCAGACTCAACTCCAAGGCACCTAACAACAACAATAAGACAGAAATTAAGCTTAAACAAAAAAGAGACTTCTGTTAGCATTCTAAAGAATAATTGATGCTATGTATTCTCTAACCCCCAAACTGTACAGTAAAAATTTTCTGGGATACTACTTTTCTCCCATAATTCCTAGCACATAGCTTATTAAATTATTAACCAGTAATTTCTCTGGCAGCATATTAAACTTTACTTTAAATAAGTCACAGAGGGAGGGAAACATGCATCTCTCATAAAAGGAATAAAAAACATACACCCTCTAACAGTTTCCCCAGGCTTTGAACAAATCCCAAGCCCCACACAAGGTCTCTTTTTCATCATTTCTCTGCACATAGCTTGAGTGTTAGTGCATTAATGAGAAAAAGGTGCCTAATAGCAAGATGGTAAAATATGAAGGCTTCTGGGGGTATGGGAGGTTCCCTGGAGGTTCACTGAGGAGGCAGGTGAGCCTTCTCAGCAAAGCCATGGTTTGAGGCTGCAGGCTTCTTGAAGAATGACATTCCTACAGGAAGTAGAAGAAGCTGTGGCTTTGAGCCTGCCCTGAGATGGAGACCCCAGTGCCTTCTGCAGACTGAGCCTGTGGAATGCCTCCCCAAGGTCCTGGTGAAGGATGAAGTCCCTCTGCTTTCACAGAGCCCATTCCCCAGTAACAAAAGCTGTGGCTCCAAGCCGGTGTCATGTCTGCACACCTGTAATCCCAGTGATTTGGAAGGCGAAGGCAGGACGATCTCAAGTTCAAGGCCAGAGGCAGCCTGTGCAGCTTAGCAAGGCCCTATCCCACATCTCCCTTCCCCTGCAAAAAAGCTTCTTCCCCAAGGGAAGCCCACTGTGCCCTACAGTGTGTGACCAGGGTCTTTGGTCCCTGTGCCCTACAGTGTGTGACCAGGGTCTTTGGTCCCTTTCTGGGCAGACTCACAGTTCGTGGTCTACCCTGTGAGAATTCCCTGGAAACTGGCCCACCACCAGAGCAGGGCATGGAGGATGGTTTCACTTTAAAAGGAAAGTCAAGTAGGAGGGCTGTGTGGTGGCTTATACGTGAAGGCATGAGTATAAACACTTGCAAAGCTCCAGACCGAGAAAGGCCAGGCCAGGGGGTGGGTGGGATGTTGGAGCATACTATAAAAATGCAGCCTGCCATTACATCTCCCCAGGCAAGGGCAAGGTAAGCCTGCAGGTCCAGGTAGCCCGCCAGGCCCTGCATGTTGCTGCCAGCTGGCCTGCCTGCAGATCTCAGTTCTCACTGTTACAGTGGAGGGAAATAGCTTGCTTATAAACATATATTCTGCAATTCATGACCATTTGGCATCTCAGTTTTAACAAATCCCCTGTTGTTTCTCCAAGAATGCCATATGATGGTTACTTGGCTGGGGGCTGTGGTAAAAATAGAAATCAGAACAGGAAAGGGGGCTTCTTTTCATTTAATTTGCACTTCCACATTTATAGGCTTAATGTGGCCTGCATCAAAGGATCTCTGAACTGTAGCATTTCTTCCTTTTGTAATGAAACATGAGGAGAGGTGATGTCTGTTCTGTGGACAGCCATCATGGCAGTGACCAGAACCGCCAGGATTACAGAGATGGCCAGTGGGACCTGTGGGAGACTAAAGGAAGGCCAACAAAATATCTTGGGTGAAATCAGCTGTTCAGATCGCCCTCAGAGACTGATTTTGGTGGGTAGTCAGGGGAAGTTTCCTAGGGCCAGGCTTTGAGGAGCCTTTTAAGTAAAGGAAAGGGTGGGCGTGTGTCACGTGGGAGGTCACAGCAACATGTGGGAACATATAGATTCTTCTCACCCATTCTCTAGCCTCTTCCTTTCTCTGAACCCACCCCTCCTTTCCCTGCCTGCTCCCCTGACTCCACAGCCTTCCCCTCCTTTCTTCTGGACATGCTCCCTCTTCCTTGGACTTCTCCCCAACAGCCCCACCTATGTGGGCCTGCCAGTTGCCCAGGATGCTGCTTCCCAACTCACTGCTGGCCCCAGGCAAGAAGCCACTGCTGCATCTCCTTGTGGCCTGCATGTGAGCCATGACTAGATGATCCCAGATGCTGTGATGAGCCCCTGCTCTGACTCCATACCCCAAGTCATTCCAAGCCATCAGCCTGTCAGCTGCACCTGTTGGGTTTCTGGAATTCCTCCTCTTTCCTTTCACCAGCCCAAATCTTTCCATGTCTCCAGACCCTTCCCTCATGACATCCCCTCTGATTGCTTCATGGGTATTCTGTTTTCCTCATGCCCCCCAAACCATAAACTCTACAAGGCCAAAACCTTGTCTTCTCCCTCCCCTTCCCAACCAGGAAGGATACTCCCATGGTGCTCAATAAAGTTTAGCTGTGGTTCTCCTCAGGGTTCTGAGGGTGTAGTTTCTTGGGCACTGTGTGACCCACACCTTGGCCGTTAAAGTCCAGATTTAGTTTCTTGACTTAGAGACCTTAACAGATACCAGGAGCCTAAAGCTAGAACAGCTATTTCCAGGCCTCTGGAGATGGCTATCAATTCTTCTGGAAGAGTTTGCTATGCCCAAAGTGAATTGTCTCTTCTAGGCAGCCCACCTAGCTTCACAGTGTTGATTGGTGAGCACCCAAGCCTTTCAGTGTGATTTGAGCTGGTGAGATCCCACTGGGGTCTTCAATACTTTGGAGCTCTTGAAACACCTAAGCTCTCCCATTTGGGGCCCCTTTTCCCCCATCCTGCATCATTTCCTGCTGTCCTTCCATTCGTCCCATCCCTTTAGCACTTGTTAATCTCTAAACCTGTCATATACCCAAGTCTTTGGACCTACTGCTTCCTGTGCTGAGATTACTGCCTGTGTCCTGCCTCCCAGCTTCCTCCCCAGTCTTTAGCTGTCCCTCAGAGCCCCTCTTGACTCACCAGGCAGGGGGCCCCCTCCCCCCATATTTAGTTGACTCCTCCTTCAGGGCATTCATCAAACTCTGGTATGATTGGCTATGTGTTTCTCCCATAAACTATTGGCTTTCAAGTTTTTGTGATGGCCACTCACAACAAAAAATACTTTTTATATCTGACCTAATGCATATGTATGATTGTGTGCCATGAGTACATATGTACATACAGACAAGCTAGATATACATCAACTCATGAAATCTGGCACAGTTTGAGGTCTAATAGCCATAGAGCTGAGTGTTGTGGCACATGCCTATAATCCCAGCACTTGCAAGGCTGATGTAGGAGAATTGAAAGTCTGAGGCCAGCCTGAGCTGCATAGTGAGACCCCATCTAAAAAAAAAAAAAAAAAGTAAAAATACAGAAACAGAGAAGGAATTTACTCAAGACTTACATATTTAATTTCAGGAATATTATCTTTCAACATATCCACCATCATTTTGGACATCAAGTATAACCCTGTTGATACCATTTAGTATAATGTTGTTGTTAGGTGCCATTGAGTTGCTGTCCAGCTCATAGAGACCCTACGTACAAACAGGGGAAACACTATTGTCAGTGCTTCTCTGCTATTCATAGGGTTTTCAGTGGCTGATTATTATTTGGGAATGGGTTGCCAGGTCCTTCTCCCAAGCCTACAGCACCTGGTGTTCCCAGGAGGCCTCCCATCCAAGTACTAACCAGGCCCGACCCTGCCTAGCTTCTGAGAGCTGATGAAATTGGGCACCAGGGTTGGTGCAGCAGTAGACTCATAATGATAGGAGTGTAGTGATTTTTTTCCTAACATTTTATTACATAAATTTTCAAATATGAAGTAAAGTTGGAAGGATTTTTATGGTGAACATCCATATTTCTACCTCCTATATTATACAATTAAATCTTTAACTTGCTTTATTACATAAAGATGATGATTTGATATCAGTGATTATTATCAGATGCCACAGTGGTATGAGCTGCAGGCTTTTTACCTGGAAAAGTAAAAGACTGAACAAATCAATTGATAATTTTACTTAAAATTGTTGGATTTTATTGATTATATCTCATTTAAAGGTATATAACTTATTAAAAATTCATTTTGGGCAAAGACTTTCTAGAAACCCTGTACAAAACAAACAAGCTAATAAACAATGTTTACCCTTACTACTTTGATACATTCTGATTTTATTTTTCTCCTTCCTTTCTCCTTCTCTCTCTCCCCCTACCTCCTTTCCTCCCTTCTTTTCTCCCTTCCTTTCTCTTACACTGGTTGCCACCCACTAGCTGATTTCATAACCAGCAACATGAACCATAACATGCAGTTTGAAAAGCACTATTCAGGATTCTAAGTTCCTTGAGGGCAGTGACTCTGTCACTGAATCACTTCATCTTCCTATTTCCAAGCCCTGGCATTATTCCTGACTCTCAGTAGCTTCTGAATAAATGTTTTCTGAATGAATGGGCCTCAGTTAACAAGAGCTGCAGCCACTGGGATTCCAGGAGGGCCAGAAGTACATAATTTATCACAGACTTCCCAGAGCTCCCGCTGTCCTCTAGACACCAGGACCATTGTGGACATGTCTGAGAAGCCCTGCTCTCTCTGCCCTACTTCTGCTTTCCCCCAGCTTTCCGGAGAGAGGGCAGGAGGCTTAATGAAGTTCAGAGATTTTCCAAGGCAAAAACATACTAATAAGGTTCTCGGGTGGGTATTTCTCAAGGGGATAAATTTTTTTAAAAAGACAGGGGAGGGAGCAAGGTTCCTAAAAAGACCTTCATTTCATTTCATATATATATATAAATACAGTCCTCATACTTGACTCCTTCTAAAGCCACTATTATTCTGTTTTCCAGCCCATCTGTTAGACCCCGACCACTTCTGACTTTTTTCAAACACTATAAATCTTCATTAGACCATGCCCCATGCAAGAATTTTTCCATTTGAGGGTAAAAAAAAAAAAAAAAAAAAATCCCCAAACCCACCAAAACCCTGTGGCTTGGTTTCCTGTCCAGCTGGCTTGCTATTCCTTGGGATTTTATTCCCATCATCAAAGTGGTTTGACAGACTGAGAACAAACCTCTGGCTCACCCTGAACTCACAGTGTACCATTTCCAAGTCCGAACAAACACCAAGTAATATACCAAGAGAAAAATAAAGAGAAAAAATTATTTTCCTGACTTAGAAGCCAGTTCAGAGAAAGCCCAACTCTGTGACTCCAGACAGGGGCTGTTATGTGGCTGTCCTGGAGGGCAGAGCCATGAACAGTGGGCTCCAGGCCCAAATTGCTCTCCGAGTTACCTCGAAGCCAGGGATGAACTCCCCTCCTCCCCTGAATCCTTCCTGGAATCTAAAGTGGCAGCATTTGAAGGAGCCTCTATCATACTGTTGATTGCAAGGGCTTGGCCCAGAGCCTCACAGTCATGGAGCAGCCAGTGTGGTTCCTTAAGTGTCCCAGGAAACCAGCAAGGTCGCCGGCCTGCACCCTGCCGAGGGGAGATGCAGGACACTGTAGCTTGGCAGGAGGCTCTAAAAATTTCAAACCTTTCCTCTGTTCATTTAGAAATTTTTCAGAAGATGTTAACCTAGCTAAAAATCTCATGGAAACTCTGCTCCTTAAAAGACTTGAAAGGTAAACCATCTTTCATTTATGGTTTTGTATGCCTCCATAGAAAAACATCCGAAACAAGCAGCTCTGACTCTAGGAGGCCACATGGTAGCAGGCAGTAAATCATGCCAGTAACAAACACCCAGTCAGAATAGCCCATCTCTTGACATCCAGCCTGCCTTGCTCTTGTTTGTGCCTTCTCCACACATCCTTGGGTCCTTGGGGAGTCCTTTCTCCAAATAAATCCCTTCTCACATCTGTTGCCCCCTCTTAAAGTGCCTTTCTTTGTCAACTTTGTCAATCTCGATTCTTCCCATCATACCCTACCCAGTTGGAATTACATCATAAACCCTTGCCATTTCTCCAGTCCACCATAGTACATTTTTTCATGTCCCAAAGTTTTCTTTGTTTTTTGTTTGTGTTTTTCTTTCCTGCATAACTAGGCAAAATTCTCAGTGGCCAGAAATCATCTCCTTCCCATACCTGGCCCAAAGTTGGATGCACTGGTGGTTTTCTAGCTGTTTTCTGGGGCCATTTGTTCAATCCTGTGCTAGATATCTAATGGTCCAACCCACTGTGTTGGATTTTGTGGCTTTCTTCCATGAGTGGCCCTTTACTTAGAAGGGAGAGGTTGCAGCTATTCAACAGTAGAAGCTCCAGAATTGAAAATGGTATCTTTAAAGAAGTTTTTATAGACTGTGGGCTTTCCAGAGTGGATGGAAAAGTGACAATCAGAAATTATGATTGAGAAACCTGAGAGAAACTAAAGTATAGGAACAAGATTGGAAAATAAAAATGCAAAACAAATTTCAAGTAGATTTTTTTTTAAGTGAAATGTAAAATACTAGGAGAAACTACAGGAAATTACAATATACATGTATAAATCTTAGTGAAGAGTTGGACTTTGTAAGCTAACACAAAATCCAGGAACTATAAAAAATAAATTTGCATAAAACTAAGCATTTCTGAATTTCAAAAAAATGTAAAAGCAAAATGACAAACTGTAAAACTATTGGCAGCATATGACAAAGAGCACATTTCCTTCATATCTAAAGAGCTCCTACAAACCATTACAAAAAAAACAACAGGATTTGAACCCAGGTCACAGAAAGGAAATTGAAATATCTTTTTTAAAAAGTATTTGAAGAGGTGGTCATCTTCCTTCTTGGAATTTTAAACAATGAGATAATCATTTTTCACTTATCATCTTGGCAAAGGTCAAAAAGTTTAATAATGGACTATGGTGGTGGGATTGTGGGGGAACTGGAGTTCTTAGACATGGTTGATGAACATATAAATTGGTACAGACTCTTTTGAGAATATCTTGCCAAAATTAAGTGAAATTGATCCAGCAATTCAACTTCTAGGAATTTTGCCTCTGAGTAAACATCCATATGCACAAAACTATTACACAAATATCTTTATTACAGTATTGTTTTTAGTAGCAAAGTATTTTAATCTGAATTCTGTCAAAAGTAGACAGACAGGTCCCTGAAATGGAGCAGTTTCCTGCCATTAAGAAAATGAGGCAAATCTCTATGTCCCTAATGGAATGGTATCCAAAGACATTTTAGTGGAAAACTAATGCTCAGAACTTAGTATATAGTAAACCACCATTTATGTGAAGATAAACCAGTAGGTTATAAATGAATAGAAGTTGCCTAGAAGGATGCTAGTAAGTACTAATAGTGGTTTCCTCCAGAAAACAGACTGTGGGCAGAGGATGGGGCCATGGAAAGGGACCTCATTTTCACTGCATGCCCTTTTTGTACTGTTTGATTTCTTTTTATACCATGTGCATGTGTTACCTATTTTTTACAACTGGGTTTTAAAAATAGTTTAGCATAGTTATAAAATTAGGACAGACCTGAGGTATACTATAAACTAGCAATTTTGGTAGGTAGGAATCAGAGAGAAGGCAGGTACTATGAGGGAAGAAGTTAGCGGGGCTGGGACTAAAGGGTAGGCCAGCAACCAAGAGACCATGATACCAGACAGTATTGCCTCAAGTCAAAGGTATCTGATACATGGTTTTGAAATAAGGTCTTACTATGCAGGCCAGCCTCGCCTCAAACTCAGGATCCTTCTGCCTCCACCTCCTGAGTGCTGGGATTATGGTCACCCATGCCTGAGGATGATATACTTTTCATGTTAGAGTACATGCCAGCTCCAAGATGTGGGCAATTCAGGACATAGGTGAGATTAAGCTTGAGGGAAATGGTAGAACAGTTCGTGTACAGAAAATGAGAAGGTTGAGTGTAAGAAATCCAGCCTTGAGGTGAGCGTGGTGGTACATGCCTATAATCCCAGCGCTCAGGAAGCTGAGGCAGGAGGATCGATACAAGTTCAAAGCCATCCGGCTCTACAGAGCAAAAGAAAAAGAAAAAAGAAAAGAAGAAAAAATAATAATAAATCCAGCCTTCTCAGTTTGGGTGCCATCCCCAGTCTTCTTTCCTAATCTTCACTTGGAAGTAAAGGAGAAGGATAAGGGATGAGCATTCCTGGAATGCTTGTCCCAGCGAGGCCCAAGGTGACATTTTCAAGTTCACTGTGCTGCCTTGAACCTCTCGGTGACTCACAGTGAGATGATAATGTCATTCCCACATTACAGGTCAGGAATCTACTCAGGTTGCAAAGGTAACAAGTGACAGAACCAGGACTCAGACTCATTTGTGTCCTACTGTTTTACCGCCTGAGCCACATCATTCGCACACCAGAGTCTGGCCCTCTCTGTGGTCCATGGTCTGTATGAACTGAGACTCCAAGCCAGGGCCCTTCAAGCAGTGTTCTCAAGGCAAGGTCCTTCTTCCCTTTGGATTAGACCTCCAGATCTAAGCTACTCACTGTCTCTATCATGTGTTTCAAAAGAGTAATATGAGCTTCTTACTGAAAGAAGAAAAAATTCCGTTTATTGGGAAAATGATATCAGCTCCAGTGTTTGTTAATCTTGTATTTATTTTTCATTTGGCTTTTTTTTTTCCCCTGGTACCGGGGTTCAGACCAGGGCCTTGCACCTGCATTCTTTGCAAGTACTGGACCACTGAGCTGCGCCCCCAGCCCAGTTTTTATTTTATTTTTCAAGACACGGTCTCGCTAAATGATGCAGACTGCCTCTGGTCTCGAACTTGCAATCCTCCCACCTCCGCCTCCCAAACCACTGGGATTACAGGTGTGCGCCACCGTGCCCGGCTTCATTTGGCTCTTTGGAATTGATACATACCGTTTTTCATAAGCAGGTGTGATTTTCTTTCTCCAAAGTGTTAAATCTGCGATTTTCATAACCAATAATTTTTCTCAAAAATTTCTCCATTAAGAGGGGAATAATAGAATATCATCTCTTTTACCCCACTCTCATTTTCAACTAACCAGGATAGGGTCTTGGGTTTTGCTTGTTTTCAGTTTATTTTATTCAAAGCCAGGGCACAGAATTGTATCTATCTGTTTGGTCCACACATAGCCCCAGCCTCTATCATATGCTGTTGGATTCATTTTCTCACTTGAGTTGCTGGTTTTCTTACCTCTCCTGATTGTGCATTGCTTTTAGCATTTGCCATTAACTGCTGGGTCTTACGACTTGCCTAGGAGAAAACACCCATTTTATCCTTCCTGTGACCCAGGCTTCAGGGAGGGAAGATAGCAATTCATTCTCTTTTCTTTACCTTTCTAGGCAAAATCCGTGTTTGGTGACCAGAGCTGTATATATTGATATTCTCTTCCTATTGACTTGCTGCCTCAACAAACACACAAAGGGCAAACTGCCAGGTATGATTCATAGTTACATCCTATTTTGGAATGGTTAAAGGTCTTTGAAATGTAGGGGAGGTTTTGAGCACTTTTACCATACACACTCCCCCACTGTCTGCTTTTGTAAGACTAACACATCAAAATTCAACAGAGTGTCATAAGCCTCCCTCCTAGAAGCTCTTCAAGAAAACTTGTCCTTGTTTGCTTCGGAAATTTGCCCTTAAATATTTTCTATTTGATCATGCAGGGAAGAGTGTGAACTGTATTCAAATACCCCCTGTATTTTGGAGACCTTGGCTTTTTCCTATTTTATGCATTTTCTTTGAAAAGTCATTTTCAATAACTGATTATTTGCCGTAGTCCATCCTGTGGAGATAACAGAGTTGGCTCATTTGGCATTGTACCCAGGACGTTGGAGTGCCTACTCTCAAATCCACCTCTACACCAGTGCATAGAGGAGCTAGGGGGTCTCAGGCTCTGACTTCATACATGTTTCTAGGTCATATGTTTTTAGGTAGTACCCTAGGTCCACATAAAATTGGTTCTATTTTAATCATGATTCACAAAGTGTTGGGTTTTTTTTTAAGAGAGGACAACCCAAATAAAAAATTTTTGATGTGTTTATATAGGAGGCCACAGGAAGTGCTGTACATGAGTTCCAGACCACAGACTGAAACTGATTTTCATCAACACGAACTGGAATGCAGGGTAATGAGCCTGCAACTGGTTAAAATCAGCCTTTTCTAATTGATTAGGCCTGTCTAAAGGAGACTATGATTACAAAGTCAGATTCTGAGTACAAACAGGCCAGGCCTTTCCTATGTTACATTTAGTCTGTCAATGATTTGTTGTCTTCAGTAAATGCATTCAGGCTGTCAAAGTCCAGCTCTGTCCACATGGAATCCTGTTGCCAAATTCAAACCAATTTAAAATGCTTTGCAGGGGAGTAGGAGTTGGGGGTGTGAAACCACCTCACCCAGATTGATGTATGTTAGCCCACAAAGCCCCTATGGCCATGCAGAGGTAATCAGAATACACTAGACTCCTCCACTCCACATGCCTGAATAGGGGCAGCTATTGAATACATTCAGCCAGCAGTATAGGATCATAATTCTACAGCTATAAAGTCCCAGTTAAGCTGGGCACTGTGGCACATGTTTATAATCCCAGCAACTTGGAAGGCTGAGGCAGGAGGATCACAAGTTTAAAGCTAGAGGCAGCTTGCCCAATTTAGCAAGACCCTGTCTCAAAAAAATAAATTTAACAAGGGACTGGGGGTGCAGCTTAGTGGTAGAATACTTACCTTTTTATTTTAGTGAGTGTCTAGATTTGCACAAAAAGTATGCGTCACCCTAGCTACAAGGGACCTCAGAACTACCTCCATTTAGTTTACACTTGAGTTAACTCGTGTCCTCGTTACTAAGATTATAAATCAGACCTTCTCAAAGAAATTGCTTTAGGTTTCCACCATCTCTGTATTTCACTTCTAAATCCCATGTATTTATCAATTTATGAGGTATGATCCAAAGATATAGTGAATTTTTGTTGTTGTATTTATTTATTTATATATTCATTTATTTTGCAGAATGTGGAGATTAAACACTTTGTAAGTGTTCTACTGCTGGGCTGCACCCCCAGCCCATTTTTTAATTTTTCATTTCGAGATGGGGTCTCAATAAGTTATGCAGCTTGTTTCTGGCCTCAAACTCTTGATCCTCCTGCCTCAGCCTCCCTAGGCGCTGGGATTACAGATGTACATCACCACACCCTGAGAATGTTTAAGTTAAAACATATATATATATAAATTTTTTTTTTAACAGTAAAAGACACATTGCTATTAATCTCCCTCAGAATACTTACCCTGGCTTCAAACACTCTTATCCCAACATTCTTGCCTCTTTCTGAAGCAGTTTTGGAAGTCTTCTTTCATGAATGTCTTTAGTTGTGCTGTTGTAACTGCCTTGATGTCCTGAATTGATTCAAAGCCTTTAATTTTCAAGGTCATTTTGACTTTGAGGAAGAGCCAGAGATTGCATGGAGCTGAATCTAGTGAATAAGGTGGATGAAGACCCATCATAATGTTTTTGACAGAAATTTTTATACCATAAGCAATATGTGGCACCAAATGTTGTCATAATGGAGGATGAAACTAAAGACACTCACAAAAGAGGACTTCCAGAACTGCTTCAGAAAGTAGCAAGAATGATGTGTGTTCAAGCCAGGGGGAGTAGTATGAGGGGGTTAGTGGCAACGTGTCTTTATTGCAATAATTTTTTTTATTTAAACATTCACACTTCTTTTACAGTCACACTTCAAATGATCTAAAGGGCATTCTCACAAATCCATTCATTGGAATTCTGACAGAGTTGTGTGGTTGACTGTAATCCTTAGTTTATTTGAATTGTGTTTTTCTTGGCTCATTTAGTCACCATTATTCCTGGTCTAAAAGGGTTAACTCATGAGCATTGCAAAATAATTTCACGTCCCCATCTTCCCCACCTTGACTGATATGCTGGGCTCCACGACAACGGCTTTGGCTTTTCTCGAATCACTCTTTCCTACATACTCTTAACATTATTTAAAGTTTATGCTCCCAATTACATGGGATAATGAGCTGTCTTTATTACAGCAGTGTTTCCTTGCATGCATGCGTTACTCGTCTTAGCATCCTTACTTTGCAGAGTAAGATGTGATGGGAACAAGGCACTTACCTCTTACTCCAGTATGATAGCCATACGTCTAAGTGTATTGTTCTGCCCTGTCCAGTTAGGCAGCTACTAGACACATGTGATACTTGAGCACTTGAGACGTGATTGGTCCAAACTGAGATGTTCTTAAGTATAAAATGTACACCAGATTTCAAAGATTTTCTCCCAGTACTCGAGACGTTGAAGCAGGAGGATCACAAATTAAACAAACAAAAAACAGATTTCAAAGACTTGGTATAAAACAAAAGTAGACTTTTCTCAATTTCTATATTGATTACATGTTAGAATGGTAATGTTTTTGACATCAGGTTAAAATTAATGTCACCCATTTCTTTTACTTTTTATTTAAAACGTGACTACTGGAATAGAATAAAATAACAAAGGAAAAATAAAACTATCATCTAAATATGTGAATTTAACTTGTGTCAAATGGAGAGATGTGGAAAGTTATTAATGAATTATCATAGAAACCAAAATGGTACCTTAGAGTAACATTATTGATGAGGAGAAAAACACAAGGCTGCTAGAAAAAAAAAATTATTTTTGAACATTTCAAAGTAAATTTATGGCTCATATTATATTCCTCTCGGACAGCACTGATTTTGTCCAGACTGTTGGGAATTGTCCTCATAAACCACAGAATGCATATGTATGTATGTATAGCAATCTATGTCAATGTGTGTATTCATATAATACATCAACACAACAGTAGTGAATTTTCCTCCTTTGAGGATGGACTAGATTTTTAGAACTATTAGACAAAATAGTGATTAAGATGGATAGCATTCTTTAGGATAAAAATAGAAAATGTGACCTAAAAGTTATTGTTGTTGTTGTTGGGTGACGTTAAGTCGGGTCTGACTCATAGTGAACCCTAAGTACAACAGAACAAAACACTCCTTGACACTTGACTGTGCCATGCCCAGCACTATGTCAGTGCTTCTGTGCTATTCATAAGGTTTTTTTGTTGTTGTTTGTTTGTTTGTTTTTATAAATGCTGGTGGGCTACAGAGTAGTAAGACTTTTGCTATCTCCTTTATATAACAGTTATATCATTTTTGTTTACATATTAATCAACTTACATGTTTTACTGAACCGTACTTCCTACATAATGATATAGTTGCATCATGTATTTGGAGATTTTCCTCTCCCCCTTTTCCCTTCTACTTTATTTCTGCTCCCCGTTCACTCTTCCCCAACCTCCAATACCACCCACTGATCCTCTTCCCCTTTCTTTCAACATTTTTCCCTTCTTAGATACATATAGGATTTTCAATGGCAGGTTGTTTTTCAGGATTGTTTTAGGAATGGACTGCCAAGTCTTTCTCACACTTTTTGCGGTGATGAGGATCAAACCCAGGGCCTCAGAGAGTGAAAAATCACATTCTACCAACTGAACTAAGCCCGAGTCCAACCTTAAAGTAGTGAAATGTATTTTTCTGTGTTTCATAAATTGTTGTTTCCAAAGGCGGTTTGAACAGTAGGTAAGCATATCATCAAATAAGATGATCACTTACTTTAGGATGTGTAGATTTTAGTATGTTTTCCAAATAACGTCCTGATATTATTGTTTTCCTTTCTGAGCTTCTTGAAAGAATGCACCATGTCTTAAGTTCCTTATCACTCAGCTAAGCACATAGCAGACCCTCATTAAATAGGTTTGTTTTAAACTGATTGATTGACATGCAATTTTCCTCAGTTTTTGGTATAGTATAGTAGTTATCAAGATATAAGTCTTATTCAGGCATGGTGTCTTATGCTTATAATCCCAGCACTCAGGAGACTGAGACAAGAGGATTGATGCGAGTTCAAGGCTAACTTGGTCTACATAGTGAGTTCCAGGCCAGCCTGGGCTACCTAGCAACACATTGTATCAAAAAAAAAAAAAAAAAAAAAAGTTATAAATCTTATTTAAACTCATGCATCAATCTGATATGAAGTGAATTTATTTTCTGATTTTAAATGAGATGGTTATATCCATATATATATATATGTTTATAAATATATGTGTATATATTATGTATATGTTGTTGTTGTTAGGTGCCATCGAGCCCTGTCCAACTCATAGTGACCCTCGCAGGGTTTTCAATGGCTGATTGTTTCAGGATTGCCTTGGGAGTGGATTGCCACATCCTTCTCCCATTTTTTCGGTGCTGGGAATTGAACCCAGCACTTGCAAGACTGCACAGTGGCGCTCTACCAACTGAGCTAAATCCCAGCCCTATGTATATGTGTGTATGTGTGTGTGTGTGTGTGTGTATGTATATATATATGTCCATTATTTTCCATAAAACTCAGCATAAGTAGTATACCACACAGACTCTCAAACCAGATTCCTGGGTTTGAATCCAAGATCTGCCATTTATTTTCTGAACTTAGGCAAGTTATTTACCTTCTTTTAGATACTTTTTCCTCAATTGTAAATGGGGATGATAAAAGAACCTATATGGTAGAGTGGGCTGGGATTTAGCTCCGTTGGTAGAGCGCTGCACTGCAGTCTCTGAGGTCCCAAGTTCAATTCCCAGCACCGCAAAAAATGGGAGAAGGACCTGGCAATCCACTCCCAAGGTAATCCTGAAACAGTCAGCCATTGAAAACCCTATGAGGGTCACTATGAGTCGGATACCGACTCGACAGCACCTAACAACAACAACAACAATATGGTAGAGTGATTGCTAACTTTATAAATATAAAGCTTTATGTTAAGATTGTGCTTTGCATGACTAAGTGTTCAATAAATATTGACTATTATTAATAATAATATCATCATCATTAGCTGGATACCATGCATCTAACATAGTACCTTGCAGCCTGGTAGAATTGTGTTCAACCTTTACATTGTTTTTCTCATAGTCTTTAGGAAAGAAGAAATGCTTGCATTGTAGGACCCCAAATTAGGATCTTCGAGGAGAGAGGCCCCAGAGAGACACCAAGTCGCAGATTGATGCAATAAACATGAGGCTTTATTTCCAGTACCGGGGTCAACCCTCCGTAGAGTCTCCCTAGCAAGGGAAGGAAGGCGACCCTGAAGGAGAGGGGCTTGGGGTTTTTATACAGTTTAAGGGGTGGCAGGAAGACACAAGAAAACTAAGTTTCAACCCTCCGGGTCCAGATGTTCTATGGTCAGTACATTTTTGTTGTTCCTCTTCAGAGAACCCCCCACCTAGGTCAGGAAATCGAAACTTGAGCAGACTTAATTATACAGAAACTTTAAACAAGCACTGTAACACTTCAAGTAAACATTTTGAATCTTTGGTGAGCTCCAAGCATTCATAGGGAGGGGGAGGAGGAGGTGGTAGCGTTCTTCAGCATATCTAGCATAGGTTGTCAGATATTCCCTTTGTTGGGATTGTCTCCTAGCCCCCTAACAGTAATCAAGAAAAAGATTTTTTCCCTTTTTCATTTAATTTTTCATTCATGAAACACATTAGCATAAGACATATGTTGAGCATTTATACCTGGAGTTAGGATGAATGTGTCTTGGGCTTTACCAAGGGAGCTGCAGGTGCTGTGTAGAAAGCCTGTATGGGATACATTTGAGACAGTAAAGGAAAAAAGATCATTTCTAGTTGGGAGGACAGGAAGGGCTTTGTAGAGAAGGAGGTGATTGAGCAGATTTTGACAGAGCAGATATTCACTAGATAGGCAAAGAAGAAGTGGGTATTACCAAATGAGAGGAGAATCATGGGCAAAGCTACAGGGGCACAGATCAGCACAGCCTTCAAAGAACTAGGACAGGGTATCTGGAATGCTGGGTGCAAGCCCAGGCAGATGTGACTAAAGGTGAGGGTACAGAGTCAGAAACTCAGTCCTGGAGAGCCCCATAGGTCAAAGTATAATGAGGTTGGACTTGGCCCTACAGACAAAGGAGATTATTGGAGGGTATAGAATAGAAAGTGAGAGCATGTGGCTTTTGAAACAAAGTAGCATTTCTTTCTCTGTCTTCATCCTCATGAATTCTTAGGACCCTTGTGGAGCCAAATTCCTGTTGTCATTCAAAAAGAATATAAATGAAAACTCATTCACTGAATACCAGGAAGATTCGCTCAGTCATTGTAATTACCAATGTTAGGCGATTCGGAGGTAAGATTTGGAGAATGGAGGACCAGACTAGAATGAAAGACAGCATACTGCTAAAAATTGTTGTTTAGAATGGTGGAATTATAGGGGACCACTTCTTTTTTCAGTACTTTTGAACTGAACCCAGGGCCTTACACATACCTTGCAAGTGCTCTACCACTGGGCTACACCTGCAGCCCATTTTTAATTTTGATACAGGGTCTTGCTAAATTATACAGGCTGCCTCTGGCCTTCTGAGTCGCTGGGATTACAGGTGTGTGCCACCATGCCCGCTTATTTTCCATTTTATTAATTTTATGCAATGTAATTCTGTTTCATTCATGTGTATATACCTATATTTAAGCATTAAATCTATTTAAATATGAATCTTGAAGGGGAATAATTCTTTCAAAAGTAGTGAAGCAATAATTCATGGGGGAAATTTTTTTTTTTGCATGGAGGATTAGCTCATTCCCTCTCAAACCTGTTCTATAAGTGACCTTGGAAGGATATTTCTACTTCTAAAGTGTTTTAGAATGTAAAAATTAAAGGCTAGGGGCATAAGCAATGAGAAAAACAGTGAAGGAGAAAGGCAAAGAAGATAATTAGAAAAGCTTATGATAATGGTGTGTTTTGTATAATTCAAACTTTTATCTTACTACTTCCCAATCATTTGAGGTTTCCTCAACCATTAACTAGGTTTCTAAAAAGTCCAAATCTAGGGGTTTTGTTTGGATTTTTAAAGTGATTTAAACCCACAAGGACTCTCTGTCCCCCTTATTCTTTTCCTCTTCTGAATCCAGCTGTCATCATTAGTATATGTCAGTTTCCTGTAAGAAGGAAAATTATAGTCTCTAGTTGGAGCTGAGGGTACAAGGAAGAAAAGGTCTACCTGCCACAGACACCCAAGAGCTGGATTACAGGCCTGGACAGGGACATGGAAACAGCTTGAATTCTAATTTTAAACCCATCTTACGTTATTTGCTCTCAGATTGGAAATTTTCCATTGAAATATCTATTTACTAAAATACTCTCTGAGACTTATCTAAATATTTACCCTTTTTACTGTGAAAGATGGACTTTCAGTTTGTTTCCATGTCAATCCCCTTAAATTTGGGTTTTTCACAGGTACTGAGTTGAACATTTTCTTTTCAAGTATTTAAACAAATATCATACCTAACTTACACATTCAGACATTCATTTTAAGCTCTCTTGGTGGGCTTCTGAGTGATTTTTCCTTTTCTAGGCTCCATTTTACTAATTTTATGCAACCTAGTTCTTTTATAATTACATATATATGATATGGGAGAAGGACCCTGTAGCCCACTCCCAAAAAACAATCGGCCATTGAAAACCCTATGAATAGCAAAGAAGTGCTAATAATACTGTTTTGCCTGTTATATGTAGGGTTGCTATGAGTCGGACACTGACTCGACAGCACCTAACAACAGCAACAATATATAGTACATTGAAATATGAATCTTGAAGAGAATTTTTAAATCTAAAATATATGACAACAATTTCATAGAAATGTTTTAACTAGAAAAGGATTTATTCATCACACAGCACCTCGTATAAGTGAGCTCATAAAACTATTTCCCTAACCTCTGAGATGTATATGTATATGTTGTTGTTATTAGGTGCTGTTGAGTTGGGTCTGACTCATAGCAACTCTATGTACAATAGGATGAAACACTCCCTGACAGTGTGCCATGCCCCAGACTGTCAGTGCTTCTCTGCTATTCATACGATTTTCAATGGCAGGTTGTTTCGGATTGTTTCGGGAATGACCTGCCAGGTCCTTCTCCTATTTTTTGCAGTGCGGGGAATTGAACCCAGGGCCTCAGGGAATGCAGAGCAACATTCTACCAGTTGAGCTAAACCTCACCCCAAAATGTATATAGGATTCCCATTATAGTATCATATCTTGCTGTTGTTGTTAGGTGCCATCGAGTCATGTCCAATTCATAGTGACCATCATAGGGTTTTCAATGGCTGATTGTTTTGGGATTGTTTTCAGGAATGGACTGCCACATCCTTTGAAGAACGCTACCACTTCCTCCTCCCCCTCCCTAAACCTTGCAATGCTTGTTTAAAGTTACTGTAATGTTTCTTAGAGTTCCTGTCTAATTAAGTTTGCTCAAGTTTTAAACTTCCTGACCTGGGGGGGGGGGGGGTTCTCTGAAGAGGAAGGACGGTTGAAACTTAGTTTCCTTGTGCCTTCCTGCCACCCCTCAAACTGTATAAAAACCCCAAGCCCCTCTCCTTCAGGGTCGCCTTCCCTCCCTTGCTAGGGAGACTCTATGGAGGGTTGACCCTGGCGCTGGAAATAAAGCCTCATGTTTATTGCATTGATCCGTGACTCGGTTTCTCTCTGGGGCCTCTCTCCTCAAAGACCCTAATTTGGGGTCCTACTCCTTCTCCCTTACTATCATTTCTAGGAAACATTATTTTCAATATCATCTGCCTTGTAGGAGTTAATAACAGTGGCCAACATTCACTTAAGTCTATGCCAAGCACGGTGCCAAGCATTTTGTATGCATTAATGAAGGAGGTACTACTGTTCCTTCATTTTAGACATGAGGAAAGTAAGGCAGAGGACTGCCCAATGTCCCGTGTGTACTAAGGTGGCAGAAACTCAGCTCTCCAACCATCCACACTATGGCCTACAGCACAACCAGGGCCACATCAGGAAATACCAGTCACTCTCTAAGTAAGGGTGGGGAGCCACACAACCCTCTTTGTGGATCCACGTTTCCAGGCTTCTGCCCCTGCTGCAGAACCCCCAATTCTCAGAGAGAAGTCCTCTTTATAGTAGCTTCTAAACCAAAAGCTTTTATGGAGCCTTTCCTGCCTGTTTTTATGTTTCTCATCCCAAGGGTATGTGGAATAATCAGAGAACAGAGCTGGGACTGGAATGTGTTACTAGAAAGAGCACACTGAATGCTTCTGGGTCGCCACCTGCCTTTTCTCCCCTTGAAAGTGGACATAGGGCCACTCCACCAAACACTTCCCAATACCAGGCTGCTGGGGACTGCATTTTGTGGCTTCTTTGTTAAGTGGGGATTTATAGCTCAAATCTCATCAGTCTGCCAAGTGCAATAAACATTTTGTTTTAACTGGAATGTTACTTTTATTATTGTTATTATTTTTCTTCTAAATGCCTTAAAAGTGACCAGCCTGTGGGAGTGAAGTCAGAATCCCTAAATAGTCTAAATGCCAAGTCAATGTGCTTTGTAGATCAGCATAAGATTAGAAGACAGGCTCTCATTTATTACTGCTTATATTTATATAATGGGAGTTAGGTAATGTAAGCCCTCCCACAGGCCAGTTTAGATGTTGGTGATTGTTAAATGGTAAAATCTGTGAGAAGTGTTCAACAATGCCTTGTACTTGTACTGCCTAGAACATGAATAATATATGTGTGATATAAATAAATATAAGGTCAGTGATTTTTTTATGACATATTAACTTCCTTTACTTAAGTTCTTAGGAAATATAGCTGAACAATTATGGAGAATGAAAACATTGGCAACAAACACCTGCTTTGGCTGTTTGCTCTAATTAGGTTAAATTTAACCAATTCCATCTGAACAAATTGAAAACAATCTTATCTATTTTCAGTCATGCACTTTTATCAGTGTTGGATGCAGATGTGTTTAATATGACACAGTTGGTACAATTCCCTCAGCTCTGGGTGGAAGATGAAAGGGAATTGAGAACATATTTTTAGTCTTCTGGGGACTTGGTATTTCTGGGCCTACAGCTATGAAATTTCAAGAGAAAATTTTTAAAAGCTTCATTGTCAATAAATTAGTTGGTTTTCTCCAAAACACCCAGGCTGTCATCTGAGCTGTTGCTTTTGCCAAAAGTATCTTTCCCAGGGAACAGAGAGCTCTAAAATAAGCAGATGACTCCTAGCTGTCTTTCGGAAGTCAGAACCACACAGGGTGTTATTAAATTGCTAGGTTAATGTGGTGTTTACTCCCTGTTAGTTCCAACCCGATGCTGAGTACACAGACCCACAATTCTTAGAATTTCAGAGTTTAGAGATCTTTTAATCAGTAGGCAGAGTGGATATTGTAACAATTAAGTGACTTGCCTAAGGTCACACAGCTGGTTAGTGGAAAAGTTGAGCTTTCCTGCCTCCTGGTCCAGTGGCTCATTTCAGCAACCAAAATTAAGGGACTCATAATAATGTGAAAGTTGGACTTAGTGTCTGTGGACAGAATCATGTCCTAAAACTTTCTGACATACATTTCTACTCCCAGGAGTAAAACACTGTTCAAATGAGCAAGAAGGATCTCAGAACATGTGACTGCAGTGTTTGCATGTGTTCCTGCCTCTCCCCACTGCAGCCCCTCATCACAGATAATCTGAAGCTAGTTGCCCATGTCCATTTAATTCTTGTACATGTGGTTTGTGAAAATCTATTCTAGAAGTTTCACATAAATGGAATCACACATTTGTGGCCTTTCGTGTCTGGGTTCTTTTGCTTGCCACCATGTTTTCAGCTGGGCACCATGGTGCACACCTGTAATCCCAGCGACTCAGGAGGCAGAGGCAGGAGGATCACAAGTTCAAGACCCTGTCTCAAAAAGTAAAAAAATGGGCTGGAGGTGCAGCTCAGTGGTACAGCAAAGCATGCAAACACGAGGCCCTGGGTTCAACCCCCAGTACCGGAAAAAAAAAAATCATGTTTTCAAACCAGGTACAGTGGCACATGCCTGTATCCCAGCTACTTGAGAGGCTGAGGCAGGAGGATCACGAGTTCAAAGCCAGAGGCAGCCTGTGCAACTTAAGGAGACTCTGTCTCAAAATAAAAAATAATACTAGGGGCTGGCAGTGCAGTTCAGTGGTAGGGCATTTGCCTAGCATGTGTGAGGCCTTGGATTCAGCCCCTCCCATATTGCAAAAAAAAAAAAAATGATGTTTTCAAGGTTCACTCATGTAATATGAATCAGCACTTTATTCTTTTTATGTTGTTGTTAGGTGCCATTGAGTCATGTCCGACTCATAGCAACCCTTATAGGGTTTTCAATGGCTGACTGTTTCGGGATTGCCTTGGGAGTGGATTGCCACATCCTTCTCCCATTTTTGTGGTGCTGGGAATTGAACTCGGGACCTCAGAGACTGCAGAGCAGCGCTCTACCAACTGAGCTAAATCCCAGCCCCATTCTTTTTATAGCAGGATAATATTCCATTGTGTGGATACCACATTTTATTTATTCATTTATCAGTTGATGGGCATTTGGTTTGCTTCCCTATCTGGACTCTTGTTAATAGTACAGTTGTGATTATTCCATGAATATTCAAATTTTCATGCAGACCTATGTTTTCACTTCTGTGTATTTACCTAGGAGTGCATTTGTTGAGTCATATGCCAATTCTAGCTTTAACTTTTTAAAGAATTGCTAAAGTGTCTCCAAAGAGACTGTACCATCATCTTGCAGTCCTACCACCAATGTGTGAAGTTCCCAGTTTGTCCACATTCTCATCAACACTTGTTGTTCATGTGTTTTTATGGTTTTTTTTTAGTCATTCTGGTATGTGTGAAGTAGTTAGTCATTGTGGTTTTGGTTTGTATTTCCCTAATGAATAATATCAGGTATCTTTTCTAGTGCTCATTGGTGGTTTGCACAACTTTAGAGACATGTCTATTCAGATCTTTTATCTTTTTTTTTTTTTTTTTTTTTTTTTTTTTAACTTTTAAAGACAGGATCTCCCTATGTAGCCCAGGCTGACCTCAAACTTGTAATCCTTCTGTCTCTACTTCCCAAGTGCTGGGATTTACAGGTATTTGCCATCATACCTGGTGCATTGCCCATTTCTTTTTTAGCTGGGTTTTCTTTTTATTTCTGGATTTTAATCCCAAAGTTTACAAACACTTTCCCCTATTCTTTAGGTTGTCTTGTCATTTTTCTTGATAATGCCTTTTGATGGGAAAAACTTTGTTTTTGCTCAGGTCCAGTGTATCCATTTATTCTTTTGTTGCTGTGTGTTTGATGTCATATCTAAAAAAATATTGCCTAATAATCCAGAGTTTAAAAGATTTGCACCCATTTTCTTCTTAAAGTTTTATAGTTTTAGCTGCTATGTATATGATCTGTTTAGGGTTAATTTTTATATTTGGCTTGAGGTACTGGTCAAGTTATATCCTTTTGCTCACTGTATGTTCAAGAGATTGTCTTCCCATTAAATTGTGTTGGCATCCTTCTTGACCATAAATTACAAGTTTATTTCTGGATTCTTAATTCTGTTCATTGATCCATTTGTCTGTCCTTATACTAGGAGCACAATCTGTCTTCATTACCACTGCTTTGTAGTAACTTTTTTAATTTTTTGAGACCAAGTCCTATAGACTGGTCTGGAACTCACCATCGTCCAGCTTCCACCTCCTGAGTCCTGAAATTATACAGACCTGTTCCACCATATCCAGCTTTGGTAGTAACATAGAAAATTAGGATTTGTGAGTCCTCCAGCTTTGTTCTCCTTTTTCAGATTGTTTTGACTACTCTGGATTCCTTCCATATGAATTTTAGATCAGTTTATCAATTTCTAAGGGGGCATATAGGGTTTGTTAAGGATTACATTAAATTCATAGATCAATTTGGGAGTATTGCTGTCGTTACAACGTTATGTTTAAAGATTCATGAACTCAGGATCTCTTTTCATTTATTTAAAAGTCTCTCAATTTCTTTCAGTGATGTTTTATAGTTTTCAGTATACACATCATGCATGTCTCTCATATACTGATCTTCTATCCTACAACCTTAGTCATTTATTAACTCCAAAAGGTTTTTTTGTAGACTCCTTGGAGTTTTCTGTACATTTTTACTTCTTCCTTCCCATTCTGGGTGTTTTTGTTTTTGTTTTTGTTTTCCTAACTACTCTGACTGGAACCTCCAGTGCAATGTTAAATAAAAATATCAGGAACAGGTATCCTTGTCTTGTTCCTGAACTTAGAGAAGGAGTTTTTAGTCTTTCACCATTGAATATAATGGTAACTGGGTTTTTCAAAGATGCTCTTTATTGAGTTGAAGAAGTTCCCTTCTACTTCTTATTTGTCAAATGCTTTTATCATAAAAGGCTGTGAAATTTTGATAAGTGCTTTCTCTGTTGTCTGTTGAGATGATCATGTGATTCTTTTTGTCCTTTATTCTATTAATATAGTGTGAATGGTGACTTTTTAATTGCTGAATAGTATTCTGTTATGCGTATACCAGTAGTTAGTTTATACTAATTCATCATTTGATGGACATATGGGTTGTTTCCACTTTTTGGAAATTGTCAATGATGTAGCTTTGAACATCCACATAGAATTGTCAAGCTGGAAGCTGGGCACAGGCACAGTGGTTCATGTTTGTAATCCCACCAACTCGGGAGGTGGAGGTGGGAGAATTGAAAGTTCAAGACTAGAGGCAGCCTGCGTAATTTAGAAAGACCTTGATTCAAAAAATAAAAAGTAAAATATCAACTGGTGGTGTAGCTTAGTGGTAGAGCACTTACAAAGCATGCGTGAGGCCCTGGGTTCAACCCTCCAGTGTGAAAAAAAAAGTGTCAAGATGGGTGCGGGAGTGCATGCCTGTAATCCCAGTGACTTGGGATGTAGAGGCAGGAGAATTGTGCTTTAGAGGCCACGGATAGTCTTGAAACTTAGTGAGATTCTGACTCAAAAATGAAAAATAGAAAATGGGCTAGGGGTGAAGCCCAGTGTTAGAACACTTGCAAAGTATGTGCAAGACCCTGAGTTCAGCCCCCTAGTACTGCAAAAGAGAAAAAGAAAGTGTTTGGTCAAGTGTTTTAATTTCTCTTGGGCAAAAACCTAAGAAAGGGATTTAGGCAAGGGTAATTTAATATATTGAAAGAACCTGCCAAAATGTCTACCAAAGGGGCTTTCCACTTTGCATTCCCACCAGCAATATATTAGAAGTTCAGTTACTACACATTCTCACCTAGACTTGGTATTATTACTCAAGTTAATCTTAGCCATTCTGCTGGGTGTATGGTAGAAGCTCATGATTTTAAGTTACATTTCCATAATGACTATGTTGAACATCTCTTTGAAAATCAAGCTGGATTCAGAAGAGGGCGGGGAACAGGGGACATCATTGCTGATATCAGATGGATATTAGCCAAAAGCAGAGAATATCAGAAAGATGTCTATGTTTTATTGACTGTGCAAAGGCATTTGACTGTGTGGATCACAACAAATTATGGACAATTCTGTGAAGAATGGGAGTGAATACCAGGGCACCTAATTGTACTCAAGAGGAATCTGTACATGGACCAGGAGGCAGTTGTTTGAACAGAACAAGAAAATCCTGCTTGGTTTAAAGTTGAGAAAGATGTGCATCAGGGATATATCCTTTCATCATATCTCTTCAATTTCTATGCTGAGCAAATAATCCAAGAAGCTGGAGTTTATGAAGAAGAATGAGGCATCAGGATGGAAGAAGACTCATTAACAATCTGTGTTATGCAGATGTGACAACTCTGCTTGCTGAAAGTGAAGAAGATTTGAAACATTTACTGATGAAGATCAAAGATTATAGCCTTCAGTATGGATTGCAACTCAACAGCAACAAAACAAAAATCCTTACACCTGGGGCAGTATGCAACTCCACAATAGATGGAGAAAAGATTGAGGTTGTCCACAATTTTGCTCTACTTAGTTCTAAAATCAACACCCGTGGAAAGCAGCAGTCAAGAAATCAAAAGACACATTGCTTTGGGAAAAGCTATGGCAAAAGGTCTCTTTAAAGTATTAAAAAGTAAAGATGTTATTAAAAAGTAAACATTGAAGACAAAGGTGCACCACCTGACTCATGCCATGGTATTTTCAGTTGCCTCATATGGTTGTGAAAGCTGGACATTGAACAAGGGAGACAGGAGAAGAATTGATGCTTTTGAATATGGTGCTAGAGATGAATATTGAATATACCATGGACTACCAAAAGAACCAACAGATCTGTCCTAGAAGAAGTGCAACCAGAGTGCTCCTTGGAAGCAAGGATGGCTACACTGCGTCTTACGTATTTTGGACTTGTAGTCAGGAGAGACCAATCCCTGGAGAAAGACATCATGTTTGAGACCTTAATTGTTAAAGAGATAAGCCGTAGTGAAGGAAAGCCTTGACATTTTCAGCAGGGACAAAAGAAATTCCCTCGGGACACAGAACTTGGCCAGATCTCTCCCATAGAAGGTCCCAGGGCATGAAAAAGAAGTGTCTGAAAAGCTGTCTCTGGGCATCCTGAAAAGAGGCCACCTAGGGGAATGATTTTTCAGCCTGGGCAAACAGAGCAAGACTGGAGCTATGGTTCAAAAAGCTACCTCTCAAACTGGCAGAAAAATTTGGCATCATCCAAGTAGTGCTGGTTTTATAGGCATACAGAATGCAAGAATTAAGGGGTTATGGAGGCTGCCACTAAGGTTCTGGAAGATAGCCTGGGAGGCCAGACATTGTGTACAAGGTGCCCTGAGTAGAGCTTGTGAAGGGCTGATCTGTGAAGCTTTGAGAATAGTGCCTATGCAGCAGTGGAGACCCCAGCATGCTGGAGAGTCCAGCAACATGAAGCATCTGCCAAGGGAAGCTGCTGGCAAAAAAGTAGAACCAGGCCAAAGGGGTTTGTAACAAGGCCAGAGGGGCAGAGCCACCCAAACCTGTTCAAACCCAGATGATACCAGATGCCAGGTGGTGTCACATGTGCCAGATGCTAGAGTCAAACCAACAGCTGGTGGAGCTGTTCTGAGAAGTTGGGGAACTTTGGGAGGCAAGTGTAACTTGGCTAAGTTAGCTCACTGGGAGTGGACCTTTGAAGGTTTTTACCCTAAATCTGCAGCCCAGTTCTTTTTCTGTACTTTGGTCTGCCATGCTATGAAGTCCTTTGACATAGTCCCTGCTGCCATGCCCACACTGCCACCGTTATGGACTGAATCATTCTCTCTACTCAATATCTATCTATCTGTCTGAGGGCTGGGGTTTAGCTCAGTTGGTAGAGCGCCACTCTGCAGTCTCTGAGGTCCCCAAGTTCGATTCCCACCACCGCAAAAATGGGAGAAGGACGTGGCAATCCACTCCTGAGGCAATCCCGAAACAATCAGCCATTGAAAACCCAATCCGGGCCGGACGCTGTGGTGCACTCCTGTAATCCCAGCGGCTCAGAAGATGGAGGCAGGAGGATCGTAAGTTCAAGACCAGAGGCAGTCTGTGTAACTTAGCGAGACCCTGTCTCAAAAAGTAAAAAAAAATGGGCTGGGGGTGCAGCCCAGTGGTCCAGCACTTGCAAAGCATGCAAGCGTGAAGCCCTGGGTTCAATCCCAAGTACCACAAAAAAAAAAAAAAAAAAAAAAAAAAAAAAAAACCCTATGAGGGTTGCTATGAGTCAGACACTGGATGACACCTAACAATAACAACATCTATCTATCTGTTTATCTCTGTGTCTGTCTGTTCCTCTCTCTCTCTCTCTCTCTCTCTCTCTCCCTCTCTCTCTCTCTCCCTTTTTTTTTTTTTTTTTTTTTGAGACAGGGTCTCACTAAATTGTACAGGCTGCCTCTGGCCTTAAACATGCAATACTCCTACCTCAGCCTCCTGAGTCACTGGGATTACAAATGTGCACCACCACACTTGGCATATACCAGTTCTTCATACAAATAATTGTTTTACATATAGTTTTTACTTGTCTTTGGCTTACTTCTTCATTTTCTTAACAATTTCTTTCTAAGAGCAGACTTTTTCCTCAGTACTGGGCAGTTGAACCCAGTGCCTTAGGCATGCTTTTTGCAAGTGCTGCACCACTGAGCCATACCCCAGCCCATTTTTTTTACTTTATATTCTGAGACAAGATCTCGCTAAGTTATACATGCTGCCTCTGGTCTCAATTTTTGATCCTCCTGCCTCCACCTCCGAAGTTACTGAGATTAAAGGTGTGAGCCACTGCCCTTGGCCCATTTTTAATTCTGACAAAGTCTAGTTAATCAATATTTTTCTTCTGTGTTTTATGTTTTTTGTACCCTAGATAAGAAGTCTTTGACTAGTTCAATGTCACATGATATTTTCATGTTTCCTTCTAAAGTTTTATAATTTTAGGTTTTACATTTAGATTTTCTGATCTACTTCCATCTAATTTCCATGTTGTGTCGTGAGATAAGGTTGAAGGTCACTTTTTGGGTTTTTTGCATATGGGTATCAGTTGATCTAGTACCATTATTTCTTGGAATATTTCTTTTGTCTCTTCCCCTCTTTCCTCTCTTGTAGGGATTCCATTCACATAAGTTAGGTCAGTCACAGTTATCCCACAAATCACTGATTCTGTGAGTTCCTTTTGTTTTGTTCTTTCTTTTTAATCTGCATTTCATTTTTGATAGCTTCTACTTCTGTGTCTCCAAATTCTCTAATCTTTTCTTTTGCATTTTCTAACATGCTGTTAGAAATCCTGTATATTTTTTTATTTCCGATATTATTCATCTCTAGACATTTTCATTTGTGTCCTTCTTATATCTTCCATATCTCTCTTCATGTTCAGTTTTCTTTTAGAGTCTTGACCATGGGTATCCTGCAGCTGTACCAGTGTGGCATCCTATCCCATCAGATCATAGAAGCTAAGCAGGGTTGGGCCTGGTTAGTACTTGGCTGGAGGACCACCTGAGAGCATCAGGTGCTGTAGGTTTGGGAGAAGGACCCAGCAACCAACTCCCAAAAAACAATCAGCCATTGAAAACCCTATGAATAGCAGAGAAGCACTGACAATAGTGTTTTGCCTATTGTAGGTAGGGTCACAATGAGTCAGACACCAACTCGATGGCACCTAACAACAACATTTTCATGTCTTTGATTCTAATTACGTTACCATTGTTATTTCTGGGTCTCTTTCATTTTATTAATTTTTCTTCTGGTTATGGGTCATATTTTCCTACTTTGTATGCTGGTAACTTTTTATTAGGTACCAAAAACTGTTAATTTTATGCTGTTAGATGTTGGATTTTTGTTTTATTCCCCTAAAGTGTTGGACTTTGTTTTTGAATACACTTAAATTACTTAGAATCAATTGGCTTCATCCAAGGTTTGCTTTTAAGCTTTGTCCTAATGGGTTCAATCTGAAGTGTAGCCTTTAATTTAGGACAAAGCTAGTTTCAATTATAAGGCAATGCCTTTTTGAGGTCTCTACATAATGCCCCATGCATCACAATCTCTCTACGCTGGGTCAGGGTCAGAGATCACAAGCTCATGTGAGCCTGTATGTGCTTCGGTAATTGTTCAACCCACTGACTTCTTGTTTTTTTCCCCAGCCTCATGGAGTTTCATCTCATGCATGTAGATCATTGTTCAGCTGGAAGACTCAAGGGGTCCTTTGATCTGTAGATGTGCAGGTCACCAGTGCCCTTTCACTTTATAGATTCCTTCTGTCCAAGTATTGTGTCCCACCAATTCCAGATGCCTTAGTCTTCCCAAACTCTGATCTTATCATTTCATCACTTCAAATGAGCCAGACCTCTGTGCTGTGGGTTCTTCTTTGTGCTGGGGTTTAAAAATTACCTCTCAGCAGTAGACTGGAACAGTCATAAGGCTTACCTTGCCCTTTCTCTCAAAGATCTTCAGTCCTGCACTGGCCATGCCAAATATTTTAAAACAATAATTTTAGGCCAGCTGTGGTGGTGCATGCCTGTAATCCCAGCAACTTGTAGGCAGAGGCAGGAGGATCATGAATTTGAGACCACAAACAACCTGCATAACTTTGTGAGACCCTGTCTTAAAATTAAAAAAAAAAAAAAAAAAAGTTTTTTAACAGGGGCTGGGGATACAGCTCAGTGGTAGAACACTTACAAAGTATGTGCAAAGCCCTGGATTCAATCCCCTAGTACCAAAAAAAAAAAATTATTTTGCGCAGTTTTCTAGTTGTTTACGGTAGAAGGGCAATTCCTGTAATGCTTAATTCTTCAAGAGCAGAAACAGAAATCACTTCCACTACCTTTTTTTGACATCTTCAAGTATAAAATGGAGATAATACCCTCAAAGAATCTGGTGAAGGCCATATAAGAAAACTATGAAAACTTTTTAAAGTCATATTTCAAGAAAGAAAAAAATCTAATATGGGGAAAATATAGCTATCAAAAGGCTAAACTGATAGCTAAAACTGAAAAAGCAAAAAATAGGCTACCACATCCAGGGTAGGGGCAGAGCTTCCGGGCTGATGTCTGGGTATCTTAGTCCATATTCTGTTGCTATCACTAAATATCACCAACTAGGTAATTTATGAAGAAAAGAGGTTTTTTTAGCTCACTGTTCTGGAAGTCCAAGTGTGTGGCACCAGCATCTGTAAGGGTCTTCTTGCAATGTCTACATAGCAGAGGGCATTACATGTCAAGACAGAGCTTTCTTGCTCAGGTGTCTCTCCTTATATAGCCACGCTCCCTTTGGAATAGGGCCCTAGCCTTGTTTAACCTTAGTTAACTCCCAAAGGTCTCACTTCCAAATGTTATGGTGGGATTAAGTTTTCACCCTCTTAAAATGCACAATGAGGATTAAATTTCAACATGAGTTTTGATGGGAGCATTCAAATCCATAGCATTGTGTGCACTTTTCCCAGGCTGACCACCATGTTGGAGCTAGACTTCACAGTCCAACCAGATCCTGTTGGATTTTTCCAGCTGTGAACCGTACCTTGCAGCATTGCTCCCACTGATGTAGGTCTACAAGCCAGTGGTACCAGAAACCTCTTTGGTCTTAGCTTCTGTTTATTAAAGTGCAGACCCTGGGACCAGGTTCATTCCCAGAACCGTCAGTTGTAGCACTGGCGAGGTGGTCCTATCCCCTCATTACACAAGGCAACAGAGGAAGGCCTCAGGTTATTTAAAGGAAACTCCCCAGCCAGCTCCTGTTCTCAGGTTGGTTTCATACTATATCCTGTTGCTTAAAGATGTCAGAGAAACCCTAGGTCCTTTGTGGGTGAAACATTAAATTAAACCGGAGTAGGAGTGGGAGGATAGTGAGGATTAAGATGTGTCATTGGGGAAATTTCTGATTTCCAGTCTTGCCTTTCAGAGCAATCCATTGAAAGAAGTAGAAGCAGTATATGCCGAGAAATAACTTTATATTTGTCTCTTTGGGTCATCATGTGTTTATCCACAATATTTCCTGACTTCCTCCTTGTGCTGGGCAAAGGCCCAGTGGGGTGGTGGGTGGAGGCAAGAAGTATAAAAATGTTGGTCCCTCCCAGTGTCTGATGAGCTCATCTTCAGCCTACCCAAATCCTTTCAGGGCCCTTCTAATCACTATCTCCCAAGCCCGAAATTTTGTGCTCTTATTTTATGAGTTGCCAAGATAGCCTTCAAATAGTATTTTCAGAAGCATGTTCTCTCCTTCCTCTGCAGCAGGTAAAGAACCCTATGCTTGAAAATACATGCTTCTGAGAACATGCTGGTGGCAAGGAGAAGAGGGAATGTTTTCAGAGGAGTGTGTGATGGGGACCACACCTGTGTATGCAGCTGTGAGGGAGTTCAGAGGACTAGAAACAAAAGTAGACAAGAAATAAACAACCAGGACCAGCTCAGGGGGAAACACAGATAGTCTGCAAATCTTCCACAAGGTCATTCTACATATTTATAACTGGAAGGGCCTCTGAGGTCAGGATTACAGTTTACTGGGAGGAGTTGAGGATTAAATAGAAAAATGGAATTTCCCTTTGATAAGAAGAGGCCAAGATTTATTAAATCAGTTGACTTTTGTTGTTGTTATTATTGTAGTTCCTATGGTTTCCTGTTCTGTACAAATATAATTTTTATTCAGAAATTGCATAACAAATCATTAACATTCACAGAGAGTACAAACTATCAGCTGTGATTATTTTTAGAATCAGTTTATCAACTATTTCAGATATGAACTTTTGTTGGATCTCATTACAGATCTCTCTGATCACAGCTATAGTCCTTTGAAATAGAAAAAGCAGGCCATCCCACTATATGCTACAAGGGAAATCTGCTTTAGATTTTCTTGTCCCCTCCTTTTTTTAAGGAGACTAGATGTGCTTACAGAGAGAAGGAAGAAAGAAGAAACTCTAGAACAATTATGTCTGCAAATTTTTCTTGACCTACAGGCATCAGAGAATTCAGAACCGTTGCAAAGTATGAAAGATAAAATTCATTCATTAGTTGGTTTGAGGCAGAAGGAACACCATGTACAAGGTCAGGCAGAGTAAAGAGCCTTCTGAGGCTCAGTTGCATGTGAGCCTCTGGAACCGCACAGTCAGCAATTGCCCTTCACACAGTATCCCCACCAGTGACTTATTTCACAGCAGTGAAATCAGGGCTTCAAACTCACGGAAAACTGGGTTTGAATTCAGTTCGCATTTAAATCATATGTTTAAATAGCTTGACTTCAAACCAAACCCAAACCCAAACCCTGAACCCATTCTGGTTCACACATTTTTAAAAATTTTTATCATTAACTTTTTTATCATGCATAAAAGTTGAAAGTGTTGGAACAAATTTTATTCATCTATCTGCACATAGGATTAAAATTTTAAACCCAAACCCAAGCCAAACCTAGACTCTCTTAAATTTTAACATATTGAACCTGCATCCGAACCTGAACCCAATTTTTTGTGGGTTTGAAGCCATGAATGAAACCTTATTTCTGTTTGATCGGCCTCTTCAGTTCTGAGGAGGTTCCCCTTCATGGGTATGGATTGCTTGCTGCTTGTAAGTAGACCGAGTTTGCTGTGAGTCCTGGGGCTTTTGCCTCCCCTTTAGCCGTCTCTGCTGGGACCGTGAAAATGTGTACACTTTTTCCTTCTTGCCCTTTGTATTTTGGACAGTTCAGCACAAGACTGTTGGGCTCTCTCAGAGTGACATCACAGTGAAGACCAAGAACTATATAATGCTCAAGAGCTCTGTGGCTGAGCACTAGATGAAGGGGTTGACTTACAATTAGGGGCCTTGTTGTGTACAAACAAACACACCACACTCTAGAATTACACACATTTAGCATGGCAAGGTGTTTACCCTAAGAAGCAGAGATGATCTCAGATGGTCTGATGTAGAGCGTGTGTGGTCCCAGCACCAGCAGCATCAGCATTACCTGGGAATTTGTTAGAAAATATTATTCCATGGGTGCCTTGCCCCAGATTTATTAAATCAGAAACTCTGAGGGTGAACAACTGAAGTTTGAGACTCTCTGATTTTCGGAAGTAACATTGTCACTCTCTAGGACATTGCTCAGAGAGACCACCCTCCTCTTTTAATTCTCACCTAAATTAAATGCTCTTATATTATAACTCCATGGGAGAAGGGCCTGGCAATCCATTCCCAAGGCAATCCCGAAACAGTCAGCCATTGAAAACCCTATGAGGGTCGCTATGAGTCGGGTACCGACTCGACGGCACCTAACAACAACAGCAACATATTATAACTCCACTGTATCTGTACTTATGTGGCAATATCACCTGCATTTTTTCAAAAAGTCATTGTTAAAGCAATCTAGATTGATATGCAGTTTTTAAATTATATTGACAAAAGAAATATTGAGCCAGACACAGTGGTGTATGCTTAGGATCCTAGCTACTCTGGAGCCTGAGGTAGGAGGATCGTGAATTTGAGGCCAGCCTGGGCTGCACAGCAAAGTCCTGTCTTGAAAAGGAAGGAAGGAGAGAGAGCGGGAGGTAAAGGAAGGAAGGAGAAATTTTGCAAACACATTTGAGTAGCTCAAAAGATCAAAGGTGAATGACGCACGGGCCTGCCACTGGGGTTATGCTCGTCTTCTAGAACTTGCGGGGTATGATGCCATCCCCTGCTAATACCTCTGTCAGCAACCTGGTCAATGTTAGCACCCTACCTTGGTAAATTAGGGAATAACAGCTTTGAGATCCGAGGTTAACTTCAGCTACCAGTCTTCTTGGTGCAAGCACGACACTGAAATCTCCAACATGCCTGGGAACTGACAACTGCTAAGATGGCACACCTGAGGTCACTAGAGGACACAGTGTGAAGGGCCTCACACAGACATAGCTCACTGACTGCTTTGGTTCCTTCTTAGGAAATTTCAGTTCATGAGAGTGGACCTTTCCAAACAGACCAACCTCACGAAGTTTTTGTGAACTACTTCAAAGCTACTATTCCCAATAATGCTCCTTAGTGACGTTTTCATCAGCCCATGGCACATAAACTTTAAAGAATTGTCCTTTATGATGACACTAGGATTCCATTTCCTCCATCTTTGGTAGGGAGATATCCCTTCTTTCATGAAATGATAATAGTTTGCAAGATTAAAAGTTGGCAACTTCTACCTGTCTGCCACATTATTGGGAATTATTTCTCCAGTGAGTCAGGATATAACACAGTAGGAAGTATTGTCCTTCCATGTGAACCCAGCCCTTAAGCCATTCCCTTGAACGCCAGAAATATACTTGCTCTGGAGAAGAAGAAAAAAAATTTCCACAAGTGAAATCAGATTGGATGTTCAGCATTAGTCGCTCATACTTTGGTGAATGAGGTGACTTCACTGGTGGGAAAATGCAAAAACTTTCCCAATGAGGAGGGCTGGGGAAAGCACCACACAGTCTAGGTTTACAAAAATTATCCAAACTTATAAGAATACAACAGGGCCATTAAAGCAGGGACTTGATTGTTTTAGTGGAACTCTTCGCTTCCCAAGAAAGAAGAAACCCTAAGCAGTCAGTTGAGGTTATAAGTAGGAAAGTTAAGGTTTCCTGCTAGTGAAAAAGGGGCTACTAAACTTCAGGCTGAGGAGCTGATGTCAGTTCTTGGTGTGCTGCAGACAAAAGGCACCCACAGAAACAAAAGTAATTACCACCTATTGAGCTAGACTTCAAATTGCATTTGATGAGGCAGGATATACAAGCATTGCTTCACCAGGGAGAAGTCACAGTTGTGAAACCACTTGATGAATCTCCCTGCAGTGAGTATAGAGCCCCTCAAAAGGAACTGTAGCTGTGAATGGCAGCTTCCCCCTAGAATGACATTGGTCACTTTAAAATCAGACTTCCAAGCCAGGCACAGTGGCACATGCTTGTAATCCCAGTGGCTCAGGAGGCAGAGGCAGGAGGAGCACGAGTTGAAGGCCAGAGGCAGCCTGTGTAACCTAGTGAGACTCTGTCTCAAAAAGTAAACAATGGGCTAGGGGTGCAGCTCAGAGGTAGTGCACTTGCAAAGCATGAGGCCATGGGTTCAACCCTCTGGTACTGCAAAAAATAAGTAAATAAGTAAAAATTAAAAATAAAACCAGACTTCCAGAGCTGGACATGATGGTACACTCTTGTAATCCCAGTAACTGGAGCCTGAAGCAGGAGGATTGCAAGTTCGAGGCCAGAGGCAGCCAATGCAGTTTAGCAAGACTTTGACTCAAAATAAAAAATAAAAGATGAATGATGGAGTGGGGGTGCATCACAGGAGTGGAACACTTGCAAAGTATATGCGAGGCCCTGGGTTCAACCCCCCAAATACCACAAAATTAATTATTTAATTTTTAAGAAACCAGAGTTCCAGGACTCTCCAGAGACACAATCAACTGTCTCCAACATATGTGTTTTTGTAAAGCTCTCAGCTGAATTTGATGTGCTCCCTAGGCTGAGAACCACTGTATGAGAGGAAAACGATACTTCTTTGTTAGTCACACAGCTGCTTATGTTGAAGTACAGGGTGCTTCTACCCCCAAGCACCTGTTCCACCTAGAGACTCCTTCCCTTAGTACCGAGGTGCAATGGGGATGGTTTCTTGGGTTCTCACCCTAATGGGAGCTCTGTGATATCAGAGCCTGGTCTTTCTAATTCATTGCTACATCTGAAGCCTAGAAAAGACCTAAAACATCTAATGAGCCCATGCTGACACTGTCTAAGGCCTGCCTGCCAGCAACACTTGACAGTGCGTATGCATTCTACATTCTTGGTGACTCCTCTCTTTGGTGTTTTCATTAGTGAGAGAAAATAGACTATAGGGAATTATCTAGTTCTTCTCTACTAATGAAGAATGGAGCTATCATCAGCTGTAATCTGCTTGGAACTGTACTCACCCATAAATCCAATGAACCCCTGCGAAAGTTGTCCCTTCAAAGTGTGGCTCTCAGATGAGATGCAAAGCAGAATTACCTGCCGGCTTCTTACAATGGCAGTTGTCTGCACCCAACTTGAAACTAATGGAATCAGAATCTACAAGAGTGAGATTCAGGCATGTATGGTGAGGGCAGTGGTTTTCAAAGTACCTAAGTCAGCAGCCACAGCAGCACCTGTGAGTGTTGGAGATTCGTGTTCTTGGGCTGCCCCTGAACTCTCCTGAGTGAGAACTCTAGAGTGAGGCTTGGTGGCTCTGTGGTTTCACAAGCCCTGCGAGGATTCTGAGGCACACTCGCATTTGAGAAGCTCTGCTGTAGGGCATCCGTTTGGTTTGTAGTTGCTGCACAACAGAGAATGCTTTTTCCATGCAGCAGTTTAGGGAAAGTGCCTAAATCAACATCTTTTGACAGTTTCTCCTTGCAGAACACATCTGGCACCTTCTGTTCTCTTTTGTTGGTGCAGTAATTCGTGGTACCCTTGGAAGTTCTCCCTGGGTCTGTTTTCTCCCAACTCTCCCAGGTGGGGTTGCCTTTTCCTCTCCTGGCCAGATACCTGACAGCCTTCAGGGTCCATCCAAAATGTTGCACCTTCCTCATATGCCTTTTAACTTCTTCTAGGAGAAGAGAATTGCTTTCACTTTGGTTTTTCTTAAGCTTTTGTGTTTCCTTCATCTACCATTTCATTTGTGACCTTGGGCAAGTAATTTAACCTCTGCATTTCCTCATCTATAAAATGGGAACACTAATAATAGAGCCTACCTCATTAATGAGTTGATGCTTGTCAAATGCTTAGAATAATACTCAATAAGTGTCAATTCTAAAATAATTTTTATTTATAGCATTAAATAATGGAATATTCTATAACCGAATAGTACATGGCACATAAACACTCAACAAATGTCAACTTTAATCACAGATAACTTTAGAGAACTAGGCATTTTGCAGTTTTTATAGTTGTCTTTTCAGTGTTACTATTTTTTACTTGGCTTTTATCCTCCTATTTGTCTTAAAGGCCTTTGACCATAGATCATTCTCTTTGTCAACTCTGAATCTCTGTCTCCCCCCAAAGTACTTAATATGTGTTTGGATAATGTGTGTGGAATTACACTGAGTCCATTGGCAAAGCTGCAGTCCACACACCTGAAAGGGAAAGGGTCTTCCTCAGAATTGAAAAGGCCAACCAAACAGAAAGACACTTGTGGGCCCCTCCCTGACCATGCTCCTTAACTCCCTCTCCTTTGCGGTGGTGCCTTTGGTTCCTGGTTCTTGGTGATATTATATCTTTCCGAGCTCCCAGAGGAAGCCACTGAGTCACTTTGCGTGGAACATCTTTGTTTCAGATAACAGGTTCCTCTGAAAATTATCCAGAATGGCCTAGACAGTTCTTCCTGTTTTTGATTATGGTGTGATTTGGTTTTTTGAGACAGTGTCTCACTATGTAGCCCAGGCTGGGCTCTAATTTGTTAATCCTCCTGAATGCTGAGATTACAGTAGTGCACCTTCATGCCTGGCTCTTAATTACATTAAAAAATTTTTTTCAGTACTGGGCATTGAACTCAGGGCTTCATGCATCCTAGGCAAATGCTCCACCACTGTACTGCACCCCCAGTCCCCCTCAGCTTTTTTATTTTTGTATTTTGAGACAGGATCTCACTAAATTACACAGGCTACCTCTGGCCTCAAATTTGTGATCCTCTTGCCTCTGCCTCCCAAATCGCTAGAATTACAGTTGTGTGCCACCATGCCCAGCTCTTGATTACATTTTTAACAGCAGATCTTTGGGACCTGTTTCTGACCAAACAAATGAAATTCCTTTCTAACGCAGTGTTGTCCTTGGGAAAAAGTTAGTGGGAAGGATGGGAAATGACACATGAATACCACAGCAGTGCAGTCTTATCATTTCCTCACTGTAAATGAGATTTGAGTTTTAGGCACTGAAAATAAAGATTGACTCGAAGGTTAAGGATCCCAGCTGCCTGGGGTTTCTCTGCTGCTTTGAAAGATGGCTGTCTCTGCTTTAGCTAGAGATTTGGAGTCTGAGTTAGGGGTAGAGGTGTGGCTGCAGCTGCAGAAAGCAGATGGTGGCCTCCATGGTACCTGATCATATTAGAGCCTGCCTCCTAGGACAGACTGCATTTTGAAAGAATTTGATGTGTTACATAAATATCCCATATTTTTAATACCTAGAGTATCACAAACCTGTATAGTTTTTTAATTTCAAAAACATTTTCCAAGTGTTAGCTTAATCTTTTATATTTCTATATGTTTATGATAGTTCTTTAGAAGTCAGCAGAATTCACTACACTATAACGAGATGATAAATATAAATAGTACTTTATATCTCAAATGCTCCCTGGTAAGCCACTCTAAGATAAGCTCATTAACTTGGGGTAGACTTGTTAATCAGGGATTATCAGAGAATGCTATAGGTATACTATTTAAATTGCAGCAAGGCATTTGATGAAATCTCCCTGGTGTTCTCGTAGATAGAATTCTGTGGACAGAATGGTATGGTTAGGAAGCTTTGTAACTGGGAATGACTAGAACTACAGCGGGCTGGTTAATGAATTGCTGAGATCTTAGCATGGGATAGGAGGCTGGGGCAGACAGAATAACTGGAACACTCATCTAAGGCCTCTGTCATCCATCTGGCCCAGTAAACCTGCCAGAAACAGTGCAGCCTGGGATACTGAGGTTTATACAGCTTCTGTTGGATGATGAATGTGTCATATAAAGAACTGGTTCCAGAGAAGTACCCAAGACTCCCCTAAGTCAGTCACCCCAAATCCTGCCAATTTTATCACTTTAGTCTTTTTTAAACCCTCCTTCTCCCTATTCATTCTCTCTTAGTCCATTTTCTGCTGCTGTAACAGAATATACAAACCAGGCAGAGAAACAATTGACATTTATTCAGCTTACAGTTCTGGAGACTTAGAAGTGCAAAACCAAGGGGCTCCATCAAGGCAGCCTTTCTGTGTCATAACATGTCAGAAGGACAAGCAAGCATCCACAAAACAGAGAGAGGGCAAGAGAGGGTTGAATTTATTACAAATCTGCTCTTGCAGTAACTAATCCACTCCTGCAATAACAGCATTAGTCCATTCAGGAAGACAAAACCCTCATGACTTAATCACCTCCTAAAAGTCTCACCTCTTAATGCTGTTCCAATAGCAATTAAATTGCAACATGGGTTTTGCAGGGGACATTCAAACCATAGCCCTTCTTTGCTTTAGGCCCCACTATTTCTCTCCTGGGCTTCTGCAGTAGTCTTTTAACTGGTCTCACTGCTCTAATATTGCCCCCTCTGCAATAAGAACACTTCAGTGAAGATGTTCAGCTGGCTTTGTTATTTAAAATAACTGCTCAAGAAAAATATTAAAAACAATAATAACACCACAGAAGCTGGGCACTATGGTACACACTTGTAATCCCAGCAACTGGTAGTCTAAGGCAGAGGGATTAAGAGTTAGAGGCCAGAGGCAGCCTGCACAATTTAGCAAGACCCTGTCTCAAAATAAAAAAATAAAAAAGAGTCTGGGGGTACAGCTCCATGGTAGAGCAGTTGCTTAGCATGCCCAAGGCCTTAGGTTCAACCCCAGTGCTGAAAAAACAAATTAACAAACAACTGCTCAAGTCAGGCATGATGACACATGCCTATAATCCCAGTAGTCTGGAGGCCAAGGCAGGAGGTTGGTGAGTTTGAGGTCAGCCTGGTTTATATAGTGGGAACCTGTCTCAAGCAGCAACCACCACAACAAAAATAGACACTTAGTGGCATTTTCTCGCCTACCAAAGAATGTCTGAGCCCCTTCACATGGCCTAGGAGTGTCTCTGCATCCTGGCCATATTTCTTCTCTAGCCTCATCTCCTTCTCTTCCCCATCTTGCATTTTGTGTTCCAGTGAAATGAGGCAGCCTGTAGTCCCCAGGTGGTCCATTCTGTTCCATGCCTTTGAACCTTGAGTCTGGTGGTTCTTGTGCCTTAGGGGGTTCAAATGCATCCTCACCTGTCCTCTCCTTTGAGACTCAAATTCTCATTTATAGCACCACATTGGAATTATCTGTTCATGCATTTCTTTCTCAAACCAGACTACAAACTTCTTGAGGGCAGTGATCTTATCTCACTTGTCACTTAGCACATAGGAAGCAGGCAAAGTATTTTTGGATCAGAACTGAGAACACACACAAAAAAGTCTCAACAACTAAAAAGACAGACCATAAAACTTAACAAGCAGATAAAATTCAATAGGGATACACTTAGAATTAAAACCAACAAAGAAAACAAATCTCAACCTAAGTACTGAGTTATAAGGTAGGAGGAACGTGACTCATCCCTCTCGGTAGACCATGTGAAAAAAGAAGAGTTGTGGTTCCAGCTGACTTCATGCTCCGTGTGAGTCAGCAGTGTGACCAGTAACCCAGTGTCCAGAACAGGGAAAGTCAATAGTTCTGCTGAGCAGATGGTGCAGGAATCATTGTCTGCTCTATCGTTTGTGCTTTAAGAGAGGATGAGGCATGTTCAGAGCAACAAGGTGGAATAGTGAGAGAACATGAACCCCATCATATGGGGAAGGATGTAGGTATGTTTTATCTGTAGAAGGCAGAGGACACAGTATTTATAACCAGATACCTACGAGCTGTTGTTAGGAGCCTCACACTGCAGAATTAGGCCAGTGAGTGGAAACTCCAAAAAAAGGACAGTTAGATCTACAAGCCATGGAATAAGCTGTCTCACAAGCTCCCAGTCACTGTAGAGTCAAACCCAGAGCCTTTGGGAAGAGGAGCGATAGAGGAATCTGAGCCCCTGGAGGAAGTTTAGACTTTTCCCCTGGTTGCCTCTGAAGCTCCACGGTTCAGGAGGTCACTGAGTTCATATTGATTGAATGTCCAGGTGGGGCGCCAGGAGCGCATTTTCTGATAGCAATAGCTTCATCCCTGAGGTTGGGTGGGGCAGAGGGGAGGGTTTTGAATTACCTGAATCGAAATTGCTGCTGGGCCCAGAGTCCCATCCTTAGTGGGCTAGGGCTCACCACCTTGTTTGTTTGAAATCGGTCTAGGAAGGACATCAGATAGTCCTGCCAGTGTATTCAGAGCCTTCCATTTTCCATTGTCCTTCATTTGAATAAAGTGATTACCTCTTTCCCTCTGCTTTTTTGTTTTTTAGTTCTGGAGAGTCCTGGCTTCTGGGAAGAAATCAGAGGGATCATTTCGGAATCAGAGCTAGTAACGGGGTTCCCGTGTACCTTCAAGGTGCCAGGCCTTCCCCAGTACCTCCAAAGCCTCACCAAACTAGCCATCACTGCAGTGTGGGCGGTGCTGGCTGAGGCTGGGGGGCACATGAGGGATGTTCCCATCACCTTCTCTCAGCTGCTAGCGTCTTCCTTTCCTGAAGTGCGCTTGCTGACCCTGGACACCCTGGTGGAAAGGTTCTCACCCGCAGCCTCTGGATTAGGACAGAAGGGGCTCCCACCCCTGCTGTGCAGTATGAGAGAGGAGTTCCTCCAGCTGGCAATGAAGGAAAACCACCCAGAGTGCTTCTGCAAGGTAAAACCTCTGATGGACTAACGGTCACCTTCCATGCCCCACATTCTTTTGGTGAGCCACCCAAAGAGTAAGTTCAGGAAGGCAAGACTGGGCTTAGGCTCTCTGGGGGCAACAGAAAGTACATTCAGCATCTACGGGGTTAACCACTCTCTTTGTGTGGTGCTTGGCATAGCTTTGTGCATAGAAGGGCATTAAGAAAAGCTGTTGATGATAGTGGTATTGATAGCAGAGATTAACTAAAAATAGATTGAACCACCCTGGGATGCTTAGGAAACAGATCATTGAAAATAAGCTATGGAATGTATCAAAGGTCATCTTTGCTTACATACCTATTGGGGGCAGATGGCCACCTGAGAAGCATGATGAAAAGGAAAGGGCACTGCCCTAGAAATCTGGGCATCTAGTTCAGATTGTAGGTCACAAAGGGCCCTGAGGTTTGTTATTGCTCTGCCCTGCCTCAGTCTCTCAGAGGTGTTTTAGGAAAAGAAGCCAGTGGGAGCTTTTTGAAAGATAGATCCCTTCACCATTGTTGATACAAGTGATCATTATTTAGCGTCTGGTGCCTTCTCCCTGAGTATTTTTCTTTTTTTTTTTCATGGATTTGTTTCACACAGATACTGAAGATTCTCCATCACATGGACCCCAGGGAATGGCTTCCCCAGACAGACCACTATGTCCATCTAACCCCAAAGGAATTCTTGAACTGGACGATGGATATTGCTTCCAATGACAGGTTTGCTCCAGTGCCACTGTTCAACCTAGGCAGGATGAATGACCCTAGTAGTCATCATGCCATGAACCTGCTCACAGTCCTTCCCTAAGGGCTCAGGACCTGTACTTCTTTCTAAGCCTCAGCCTAGGAACTATCTTCTAACTCCAGCAAGAGAATAATGTCAGAGTTTTACACTAATAACCAAAAGCTAATTGTTTCTAGGGGCTGGGATTTAGCTCAGTTGGTAGAGCACCACTCTGTAGGTCCCGAGTTCGATTCCCAGCACCACAAAAATGGGAGAAGGACATGGCAATCCACTCCCGAGGCAATCCCAAAGCACTCAGCCATTGAAAGCCTTATGAGGGTCACTATGAGTTGGACATGATTCCATGGCACCTAACAACAACAATTGTTTCTAGAGGCATTTGTATATTCAGGAAGTAAAGATTTCCCATCCACATAGGTTATACACTATCTGCAAAAAACATCTGTGCATAAGATGTTTTTATTTGTATGGAATTTCTTCTTCTTCTTTTTCAAGGTCTGAAATCCAGAGTATGGCTCTGAGGCTTGCCTCCAAAGTGATCGCCAACCTTGTGCAGACATGTGAGGAGGTAAGATCGATTCTGTGCCTATCCTGAGGACTGGGTTTTTGTAGTCTAGTTACTCAGAAGGTGTTGGTAAAATTTGACTGTTCCATCAGTCAGAATCACTGTGATTTGTGTGCATGGCCTCAACAAAAACTATTGTTTGTTTTGATTTTTCACTTTAAGAATAACTTGATTAGAGTCCATGAGGGTAACACAGCATCTCCCCAACACACATATAACCCATTGTTTTCTTTCTGTTTCTGTAGCTAGATTCCACTTAAGGGAGAATAAACAGGTCAATTCCAAGAATATTTAAGATTACAGCCTAGTGAATTAAGTATGAAAATATATCCCACAAGCTTAAATATTCACCCAGAACATGGTCCGCTTGGGTCTGGATAGAGGACCAGATATGGCCCACCTGCCCTGTATGTCCTTTGGTGGTGATGGAACTAAAGTAAGTAAAACAACTTGTTGGGAAAATGCCTTCAGAAAAATACTTAATACACTTAGGTACATACAAAAAGGATGCCACCATTACAGGGTAGCCAGTAGACGGTGGGCAATACCACAGTAAAATCACACCTTTTGCATGGACATGGTGAGATGGCATTGTGGATTTTGAGTCCTTACAGTAAGCCTAGCACTGAGATAGGTACTGAAGATAGGAAGATGAACAGGCTAGAGAGGTGCAGTCTAACAGGGAAAGAGAGCATTGCGTTGTTATATCACATTGTAGGGCTCTGGGAACCCAGAGGAGGGAGGGAGTGCTTGGGAGCTGAGGAAGACTTGGTAGAGGTGTTGAATTCAGAGATCGTGGAGATAGACCAAGAATAATCCAGAGGATGAGAATTAACAAGCAGTGAAGCAGGTTCCTTGGATGTGTCATTCAAAGGCAGGCCAGAGGGCCAAACTCAGGAATTTAAAAAAGAAGGGAAAAAAAAAAAACTTACTCCTGAAATTCCAGGACTTGGGAGGCTGACTCCAGGGAATCCCAACTTTGAAACCAATGTGGACTACATAGCAAATTCCAGGCCAGCTTGAGCTACGTAGGGAGACTCTGTCTCGAAGACTATCAAGAACAAAAAACAAAACAAAACATCAGGTTCTAAAAAAGCAGTCACAAGGCAGCCTAATAAGTCTGCCAAAGACATCATTCTTATCTAAAGCTGCTTTTCACCAGTTGTTTTTTACATCTTAAAGACATTGCTTTGGTACTTGAATAACAATTAGTGGAAATTGAGGGTGTTTTTGAGAGAAAGAAAAATTGACAGAATGCTAGAGAAACACATAAAAGGAGCTCCTAGGGAAACCTGGGTTTCCTTGTGCATTGGGAGTTAGCACCTTCTTCAAGGTCTAAGGTGCTGATCAGTTTAATTCTACAGTCACACAAATTATCAAAGGAATCAGTAGGCACATTTTGAACATTTAAAGAAGTTCTGTTGGTAGACAAAACGTCTTGGCCCACTGTCTTCTGATACTGTAACAGACTTACAACTGGGTGGTTATTGTTAGGTGCTGTGGAGGTGGTGTCCAACTCATAATGACCCTACGTATAACAGGCAAAACAGTATTGTTAATGCTTCTCTGCTATGCATAGGGTTGTTGATGGCAGATGTTTTTTGGGAGTGGGTTGCTGGGTCCTTCTCCTAAGCCTACAGCACCCAGTGTTCCCAGGCAGTCTCCCATCTAAGTACTAACCAGGCCTGACCTTGCTTATTAGCTTCCAAGATCTGATGGGATCAGACACCACAGTGGTACGGCTGCAGGCTAAGACTGGACAGTTGATTTTTAACAAAATTTGCTTCTCACAGTTCTGGAGGCTTGGGAGGTCCAAGAGTATGGCCCTGACATCTAAAGAGAGCCTTCTTGCTGCGTCATATCATGGCAGAGGACAAGAGAGTGTTAGAGAATAACACACACACACAAAGAACTCTTTTTTACTTTTTTTTTTCTTTTTCTTTTGTTTTTGTGATTCTGGCAATCAAATCTTCCTTGTATGTGCTAAGGAAGTGCTCTACCACTAAACTACAACCCCAGTTTAATCTGACAGGAGAGTCACTCCTGTGATAACTAACCCACCCTGGAGATAACAGCATTTATCTGGTCATATCACGAGGGCTCCATCCTTCCAACCTCATCACCTCTGACAGGGCCCGTGTTCTGTATAATACTGTCACAGCAGCAAGTATATTTCATCATGACTTTTGGAGGATATTTCCAACCATCACAGGAAGTAGAGTATATCTAGAATGATAATCACCTTTTGAAAAAATGGGAAAAAAATGATATTAAAAATGGAAACAATCCAAATGTCAGTCAACTCAGAATGGAATATTATTTGGCCATAAAAAAGGAATGAAGTACTGCAAAATTCAACAGTATGGATGAACCTTAAAAACGTTAATCTTAGAGCTGGGTATGGTGGTGAATGCCTATAATCCCAGCGACTCAGGAGGTGAAGGCAGGGGGATCACAAGTTTGAGACCAGAGGTCATCTGTGTGATGTAGTGAGACCCCATCTCAAAAAAGTGAAAAAATGGGGCTGAGGGTGCACCTCAGTGGTACAGCACTTGCAAAGCCTGTAAGCGCGACGCCCTGGGTTCAACCCCCAGTACACACACACAAAAAAAACTTTAATCTTAAGTGAGAGAAGCCAGTTGTGAAAGGCCATATAGTATATGATCCCATTTATATGAAGGTCCAGAATAGACAAATCCATAGAGACAGAAAGTAGACTACCAATCATTTAGGGTTAAGGGGCTGGGAGGATGGAGGAGTGATAGCTAAAGGGTCCAGGAGTTCTGCTGGTGATGAAAATGTTCTAAAATTGACTGAGGAGATAGATATGTTTACTCTGATTTGAACATTGGACAACTTATACATGTATCAAATTATCACATGGTATACCATAAATATGTAAAATTTTTATGTACCAGTTAAAATTTAAAATTTTTAATGCAAGTTACCAAAAATAATAATAGTAGTAAAATTGACTTTGGTGGTGGTTGTGCATATCTGTGAATACACTGAAGTCCGTTGACTTGTCCACTTTTATTTATACTTTTTTTTTTTTTTTTTTTGCAGTAGTAGGGTGCTGAACTCAGGGCCTCTTGAATGCATTTGACCACTGAGCTGCACCCCTAGCCCTTTTTTTATTTTGAGACAGGGTCTAATTTATGCAGGCTGCCTCAGGCCTCAGGTTTGTCACCTTCCCCCCTCTACCTGCTGAGCCACTGAGATCACAGGCATACACCGCTGTGCCTGGCGGCTTGTCCACTTTATATGAGTGAATTGTATGAAGGGTGAAGTATATCTCAGTAGAGCTATTACCATTAAAAACAGTAACAGAAACTTATAAATACTATGGCTTACAAAGATAGGAACAGTCCAGAGCAGATGTGGCTTGACTGTTTTGAGCCCTGGGCCCTTCTACTTTGTGGATCTAGTATCCTGAATGTTTTTGTTTTGTTTTGTTTTGTTTTTTTGCAGTACTGGGGGTTGAACCCAGGGCCTTGCGCCTGCATGCTTTGCAAGTGCTGGACCACTGAGCTGTGCCCCCAGCCCTTTTTTTTTTTTTTTTTTTTTTACTTTTTGAGAGAGGGTCTTGCTAAGTTACGCAGACTGCCTCTGGTCTCGAACTTGCGATCCTCCCGCCTCCGCCTCCCCAGCCGCTGGGATTACAGGCGTGCGCCACTGTGCCCGGCCTGAATGTTTGGCTTCCATATTATTTTTCCAGGTGGTTGCTCTAGCTCACAATCTTGTCCTTCTCATCTGGAAGGAAGCAGAGATTATGGGCCTTTCCTAAGGCGTGACCTACAAATACACAGATGCCCCTTCTTGTGGTGGCCCATTAGAGAGGATGCAGTCATGTGCTGCTCCCAAATGCAAGGGAGGCTGGAAAAGGTGGTCTTTCGTGGGATGCCCATGGGCCCAGCCAAAAATGTGAGGTTCTCTTAGTAAAGATCGGAAGAATCTCTAGTTATTGCAGACAAGTTACCATTTGCTGCCACAGTCTTCACCACAAGTTTGGTCTTTACTGAAGGTGCCAGACCTGCTAATGTTCTCAGTATGCATCAGAGAAGGCTCAGGGAACTTACTTTCTAGTAATAGTGACCCCCTATTTCTGAAAGACAAGTCAGATGTTTTTCCTTGGGCCTGTTTATTTCTCTATTGTTGGGATAGAAAAACAATACCTTTGTTCCCTCTGAGGTAAGAGCTGACTTGCCCATGCTACTTCCCCACCAGCCCACACTTGCATCTTCAAGACTACTCATAGGCACCTCCTGTGCTTTCAGAATAGGGACTCAATAGGCCTCGAGCTGAGACAGTGGGTCCAGCTGGTCGTCTTGTCCTGTGGAGACCACCTGCCCACAGAGTCCAGGCTGGCTGCTGCTGAAGTCCTCACCAGCACCACACCATTGTTCCTCACCAATCCCCACCCGATTCTTGGTAAGTATGGGAGACCACTGTACCAAATTCACTAAAAACATGCTCCAGGCTGAAAGAACAGGGAAGGTAAGAAATGGTAGCATGCACCATGCCTTTACATCTTCCCAGTATATTCTGCCCTCATTTCTCACCACCAGCCTCTTCACTTTTTTTCTTCCCCTCTTATCACCCAAGCCATTCTCTACCAAATATCCAGAGAGCCTTTGTTGTCTTTCTGAAATATAAATCTGATCATCTCAATCTACTGCTGAAAACTTTTGACTGGGTTCCCATTGCCTTAAGGATAAAATCCAAACACCCTTTAACATGGCCTCATTCCTTGCCCACCCTCTGCCTCATTATCCTCTACTCCCCACCTTGGGCCCCATGCGTCATCAGTAGGGAACAGTTCTCTATAAACACATCTCTGCTTGACTGACTGTTGTCTTTCAAGAGTTGGCCAAACCATCCCCTCTGCCAGAAAGCCCATTGCACTAATCTAGGTGAGAAATGGATGGGTCAGTACGAAGCTGTGGCAGGAAGACCAAGACAGGACAGGCTCAAAGGACACCAAGGAGGCAGACTCCCCAGGACTTGGTGGTGCTGAGGTTAAGGAAGATTGAGAATGACTTCCAGCCCTCTTGCCAAAGTCACTAGATGGGCTACTGGTTCCTTTCACTAAACTTAGTTTAAGTTCAGTATCCTGGGGACGTGAAAGAGGATGTATTGTGAAGGCAGATGGATGTGCATATCTTAACTGATTTCTTGCCATGTTCCCCACCTCCACGTGTCTTTCCTCACTGCCATCCCCTGAGCCTCAAAAGTAGCAATTAGGGAAGGGCCTCATGCTGATGATGCTGAAGATAACTGAGCTTGAGGAAACCCTCAGACATTAAAAAACATAAGGATATTTTGTTTAATTTTTCTAAAATTATGTTGCTTTAGTTTTTATTTTGGTTTTAAACAAAGGGTTTAATAAAAGGAAAGTGGCCAGGCGTGGTGGCACATGCCTGTAATCCCAGCAGCTCGGGAGGCGGAGGTGGGAGGATCGCAAGTTTGAGACCAGAGGCAGTCTGCGTAATTTAGCGAGACCCTGTCTCAAAAAGGAAAAAAAGAATGGGCTGGGGGTGCAGCTCAGTGGTCCAGCACTTGCAGAGCATGCAGGCGCAAGGCCCTGGGTTCAACCCCTAGTACTGCAAGAAAAATTAATTAATTAATTAAAAAATAAAAAATAAAATAAAATAAAAGGAAAGCCAGGGGACCTAAAGACATGCATCAGTCCCTACCCTGCCTTCTCCTGCCAGATTTGATCCTGTGTTATGGTGCCCCGATTCTCTTCCCATGTATTAGTGGGAGTCTGTTGTTTTTTTACTACTTATATGCACAGCCTTCAAGAATAAGACATGATCCCTGCCCCCAAGGAGCTCTTAGGGTAGTTGTAGTCACAGATTTCCAGAATAAAGAAAAGAATTGTTTTTTAGATAGTAAGATTCAAATTTTAAGTGTTGCAGGAGTTTAAACCAGTAAAGTGTCTCACATTCATGGATCTTTCTAGGAAACAAAGTTTTATTTGATACCCTTTCACTTTTCTGTGTGTATGATTTTTTGAGACAATGTCTTGCTGCGTAGCCCAGGCTAGCCTCAGACTCGCAATCCTCCTTCCTCACTCTCCCAGGTACTGGGATTTGAGGTGTGCACCACCACACACAACTCCTTTTGCTTCTTTCTTCTTAGTAACATCAAACATTTTTCTTATATCTAAGTGAAGACAGAAGGGGAACCTCCTGTGATGGTTGTGATTTAATCATTGGACCCAAGGAATAGGAACAAAACTTATAAACATTAGTCAAGCCAGGCTCAGTAACACATGCCCATAGTCCCAGTTACTCAGGAGGCTGAGGGAAAAGGATCATTTGAACCCATGAGTTCAAGACCAGCCTGGGCAACATAGCATGACCTCATCTAAATAAATAAATAAATAATAATAATTTTTTTTTTGGTCCTTCTTCTCCAGTACATTTTGTGGGTGACTTTGGCTACTCTGTCAAGCAAAGTGTATGTGGAATAACCTGGAATTCCTGTGGGAATTGAGAATTGGGCAAAGTCCTTGATTTATGCTTAATGAATGATGCATAATAATGCAGGTATTGGTTATTCCATTATAGAAATGAGGGAGGAGATCATTAGTGGCTGATGGCCTACAAAATGTGAAAAACAAGTATTGATCAGAGAGACAAAGGACGGAGAGTGCATGGGACAAGTTGAACTAAAGGGGAAAGAGTTTTACAGGTATAAATGATCATGTTACAGAGGAAAATGTTAAGAAAAGAAAGTATGAAACCCTAGAAAACAGAAAGGATGGATTCTGAAAGACTGAGTCAAATTTCAAGGAAGATCTGGAGCACAAAGAAGAGAACAAAACTCGCAATGGAGCCATTGCTGTTCTTGGTTTCACTGAGGCACCAGTGAGTCTGATAGCAGGGTGTGTGTGGACAGATGAGGAGACTGAACAAAGAGTTCTGTGGACAGCTTTGCTTCCCCAGGGAAAGGACAGGGCCACTGAGTGGCAGTCTGCCATGGCCCTCCATTGGGACCCTCTGCAGACCTGAGCCCACCTGCCTGCACAATAGGAATCCTGCCTGTGAGGCCGCCCACCTCTCCCTGCCCTCCTGAAGTCTATCCCCATTCCAGCAGCCAGTGGTGGTCTTTCCCTGTTGGACGTCACAGCCACCTAGTTTCCTTCTTGACTACTCACTGCCTGTGTTCGGACTTGACATTCCTTTATGTAGATCGGGGCAGATACTGGCTTTCTCTCTCTATTTTTCTACAGCAGCACCTACCAGAAGCTGACTTATGTAAGGAGCAGAGTCAGTGCCCAAGGGAGATGGCAGCAGATAGTGTGCCACACAGACATGTGACACAGGCTGGTGCCTTTTTCATGGACCTTCCCCTCTTTTGATTCCTGCCCCCCAAGCATGTTGGTTGATACTTTGTTTTCTGAATTGATAAGTTCACACCGTCACTCAAATCAACACTGGACTAGTTTCTACAAAGCTGTGTAAAGTTTCATTCTTGAGAATCATGCCACTGGGGAAAGCTGAGCCCAGGGCTTTTTTCAGCCAGGCAGCACCTTTTTGGGACTTTGCCTGTGGCTGGTTGCTTCCAGAAAGCCACCCACCGCCGCCAAAAAAAAAAAAAAGAAAAAGAAAAAGAAATTTCCAAGTCTCCAGCTCAGGGCCCTGCCTGCTCCAGTATTGGTCTGACCTTCAGGTCTTCTGTCTTGTATACCCAGAAGAAAAGAGCGCTTATTGCTCAATCAGTGCTACTCTCCACCACAGTGCTGAAGCAGTGTTTGTACCTGCCTGTCAGCTTCAATCTACATGACTTGATTTCTTTTGTTCTTCTTAGAGTTACAGGACACACTTGCTCTCTGGAAATGTGTCCTGACCCTCTTGCAGAGTGAGGAGCAAGCCGTCAGAGATGCAGCCACAGAAACTGTGACAACAGCCATATCACAAGAAAACACTTGCCGATCAACAGGTACCTTATTCTTGTCCTTTAGCATTGCCTCACTGCTCTAACACAGGGGTTGGCAGACTTTTGTGTAAGGAGCCAGATAATGAATATTTTAGGTTTTGGCCATTCTGTCTTTATCTTAGCTCTGCCATTTTACTAGAGAAGCAGTCAGAAACAATAAGTAAATAAGTGGGCATAACTGTTCCAACAAAACATTATTTACAAAAACAGGCGGACTCCCAGTTTTGATATGCTTGCCATAGTTGGCCAACTCTTGCTTAGAACATCCTAGAGAAAAATTGTTTTCAAAAGCAGAAATATAATAAACAGTGTTTAGTCTTTTGTTAGTGTGTTATTCAGCTATCATCACTGTAGCAGAAAAAACAACCCAAACAAACTTACGGGGAAAGAGATTTATTGGGAGCTCACAGTTAGAGAATCAGTCCACAAGGGTGGCAGGGCCTATTGTAGACAACCTCACACTTCCCAGCATAGCTGACCAGGAACCAAGAGAAATTCTTACCAGGAACAGAGAGAGACCTGAGCCTGGGGTGAGGGTGTAGGGCTCCAAAGCCTTGTCCCCAGGGACATCACTTCCACAAAGCTAAGACCCAACTTTCAAAGTGCCACAACCCCCACAAACAGCACCACCAACTGGGGACTGAATGATAAAGTACATGACTTTTGGGGGATGCTTTATATTCAAACCATGACAGTTAGTTACATTGTCATCTGTTTTACTTAAAACCAACTTACTTAAGGCCAAGTCTTGATTATCCATGTGATTACATAACCCAGGAATCACATCATCATCATTTTGTTCCTACATGAGTTTGTACATGCAACAAAAACATAATTATGGGTAAGTTAAATTTCTCCTCTCTGTCCCTTGGCTCCTTATTTGGTAGCGACATTAACCTAACAGGCAGGAGTATGGTAGAAAGACAGGCAATGCTGAGTTCATATCCACATTATTAGCTGTTAGAGCCCTGGGCCCTGGGCCCTGAGCCCTGGGGTTATCTATACACTATGGAATCAAAAGGGAACTAAGCCCGAGGGTAGAAAATGGGCCACTAGCTGGGAGCAGGTGAGTGGAAGCAAGATCATACCTCTAAACAAGTAGCTGTCTGGAAGAATGACTGCTTTGGTGGACTTTGATTCTCTGTGCTTAGACCTGGGTATCCAGAAAGGTCTTTGGGCCAGTCATCTTAGTGAGAAGCAAGGACACCATTGTGAAGCAGAAGGTCACAAGCTAAGCAAAGAAGTTCCCCTTAATGGACAGCTGGTTGTGAGAGGCAGTAGCCATCCAGTGTTTATAACTGATTCAGGGCCCCATATCCTGAGGGCTGGTACCGGGCAGGGCACAGGCTGTGCTCCTGGGGGGTTCCTAGAATGTGTGAACTGGCCAATAACTGAGGCCTCGGTGGGTGGTAATGTTCTGTGTATTATTGTCTGCATATATGCAGAGAAAGAAGAAAGAAAGAAACTGGTTTTTATATAATCTCTCAGTAACACTGCTACTGGGTAGTTTTAGCCAGGACCAGCATTGCCTCTCGGTGGAATGTACTCTAACGGTGCTACAAGTGATATATAAGCAATACTCTGCCCATCCCCCTAACCAGACTTTGTCCTTATCTAAAATTCTGTCCTTACAAGTTCATTCCTTTTTGCAGTTGCAGCTTTTCCTTAGAAGGAGCACTCGGCGAGTCCTCAGTATAATTCTCGTGGAGTGTTATAGTCAGTGCATTTCTCTCAGACCCTCTCCACCGAATGTGGGAAAGAGAATTTCATAGTGAATTCATCAGTGGAATTCTTCTCTCTTCATCTTTACAGTCTTTGCCCTCCCACTCTTATTTCTTTTAGGACTTTTCCAAGTTTATTTAGAGAAAAAATGTATTACCACATCCTCATTTCTAGTTTGAACTTTTTCTCAAGAAATAGAAATCAATAATTCTATATTGAATGGCTTCTGCACATAAAACTCCACGTGTGTGTGAGACATCTGAGGAAGCCTACTTACCTAGTTTCATGTTTTTCATCTTGGTCTAAAATCAAGATTTGAGGTGTGAAAAAGAGAGGAATTATGTAACAATTAAATGCAGTTTTAATGAAGCCAGATTCCACACTGGAACAGGGAGAAATGCCCAGGAGGAAGTTATTAGAACAACTGACCACATAGACATACTGTCTGTAGATTGAAATCAATACTAGATTTCCTGAATTTGATAACTATACTATGGTTTTGTAAGAGTGTGCTTTTGTTCTTAGGAAATACACCCTGATGTTTTTCTGTGTGTGGTACTGTGGTGCTGAACCTAGGGCCTCATGCATACTTTACATGCACCCTACCACTTCCAGCCCCTTATTTTACTTTTTATCTTGAGACAGGGTCTCACTAAGTTACACAGGCTGCCTCTGACCTCAAACCTGTGATCTTCCTGCCTCTGCCTCCCAAGCCACTGGGATTACAGGCATGCACACCACGCCCGGCCCCACACTGAAATATTAAGGAGTGTGGAGACACAGCACCTGCAACTCACTCTCAGGTGGTTCATAAAAAAACAATGCAAATAACAGTTAAACACAGATACAGAGTCACTAAACTTAGATCTTTTCTTTATGCTTGAAATTATTTCAAAATAAAATGTTTTGCCAGGCATAATGTTGCACACCTGTAATCCAAACTCTTGAGAGGCTGAGGCAGGAAGATTATGAGTTCAAGGCCAGCCTGGATTACATAGTGAGTTCCAGGCCAGCTTGGGCTACATAGAGAAACCTTGTCTCAAAAAAACTTTTATTTTATTTATTCATTTATTTATTTATTTTTTAGAAAATCCAGTCTCTTTAGCTCTTGTTGTTGTTGTTGTTGTTGTTAGGTGCCATCGAGTTGTATCCAACTCACATTGACCCTTAGAGGATTTTCAATGGCTGATTCTTTGGGGATTGCCTTGGGAGTGGATTACCACATCCTTCTCCCACTGTTATGGTGCTTGGGAATCGAACTTGGGACCTCAGAGACTACAGAGCAGCACTCTAGCAACTGAGCTCTGTCTTCAGCTAGGAAGGACAAATTCACTTAATATTGATAAACCATCTGATTGGTTTATCAAGAAATAATTCTGGTCTCTCAAAAAATAATTGAGCCTCCAGGGTGACTTCTTTCCCTTAAATTATACTAAACCTTTTTTTTGCCACAACCCATTTAAACTCATTCGAGTGAATGTTTGCATCCAAAAAATAGAATTAAGCTAAATTCCTATAATTCAAAGATCTCAGCAACATCATATCACCCCATGACGCCATGACTGCATGACCGCATTCAGACTCAGGGACACCTCCCCATGTGCCATTTCTCTGCTTAGTTAATGATGCTTAGAATCACCATAATGTTGCCTGATTGTCTTAAGCATGGAATACAGATCTTTCTCCCATAGACTGCAAGGTAGCTTAGGGCCAAAAATCAGCCCCTGATTTTTAGCCTTAGTTGATTCAGTTGGTTCTGGTTTTACCAGAACAAAATTATCTTGTTTTAGCATCTCTCAAGAATAGGAAGGTGACCGGGTACAGTGACGCACACTAGTAATCCCAGCAACTTGGGAGGCGAAGGCAGGAGGATCACAGGTTCAAGGCCAGCGGCAGCCTGTGCAACTTAGTGAAACCCTGCCTCAAAATAAAAAAATTGTTAAAAGGTGCTGGAGGTGCAACCCAGTGGTAGAGCACTTGCAAAGTATGTGTGAGGCTCCGAGTTCAGCCCCTAATACTGAAAATTAAAAAGAGTAGGAAAGTGCCAACAGTAATTTCCCCATTCCTTCAGCGTACAAGAATTTTGTAGAGTACTGCTGATGGTTTTACCTTTGGTGCTCCAAGTCAGTTGTCCCTAAGAATCTTGAATATCGTAAAAATACATGTTATTTATTTTGTCCCCTAAACCAATAGTTTGGGGCTGGGATTTAGCTCAGTGGGTAGAGCGCTGCGCTGCAGTCTCTGAGGACCCGAGTTCAATTCCCAGCACCACAAAAATGGGAGAAGGGCCTGGCAATCCACTCCCAAGGCAATCCCGAAGCACTCAGCCATTGAAAACCCTATGAGGGTTGCTATGAGTCAGATACCAACTCGACGGCACCTAACAACAACAACAACAACAAACCAATAGTTTAATAAGTGCTGCAGGAAAATAATGTAGATGTGAATACTTAATGTCTTCTTTAACAAGTCAAAATTATAATGAAAAAATTAAAATAAAAGTAATTCTCACTTTTCCTCCAAAGAAAGAAAAAAAACTAGAAGTCATCCATGCCCCTGGCATGGTAAACACAGGCCGGGTGCAAACAGAAAGAGCTTCGTTTTCATACCACTACTGATAGCCTGCTGGGGACCATGGGGAGGTATAGGGTCCTTTCTCACTGTGGGGTCTAGGAAGGGTCTAAAAGAAGGGATAAATGCAGACCATTTGACACAGAAGGAAGGGCCAGAGCCAATACCTGGGGCTGGGGAGACTTGGGAAGGCAAAGGGGCAGCTGCTGGTAGACACATGTGGTCAGAAAGCAGGCTGGGGCCAGGCAAAGGAGAGGAGCAAGTCAACTAGAAGAGCAGGAACTACTTTGAATACCAGGCTAGCAGCCTCCTGCAGTGCTGGGAGGCTGCAGAGGGCTTTAACCAGGGGAGGAAAGTCACCAGGCACCGGGTGAGGGAGCAGGATCATAGGACAGGGACACCATCTGGGAGCTGGTGGTGACAGTCCTCGGGAACTGCTGTCAGTCATAGTGGGGTGGAGAGGAAAGGATGGATTTGTGAGAGGATGGGGGAAACCCAGCAGGACTTGGGGGCTGCTGTTAGTGGGAGGTGGAAGAGAAGGAAAGCAAAAGATGACATCAGGGGTTCAAACCTGGGCGGCCTCCAGGGGAAATACCTGGCCATGTCTATGGCACTGATGCAGAGTTGGGCTGTGACATTCCAGGAAGTGAACCTACCGGGAAAGGAAGGCACTTAGAGGCCATAGGCCATCATGATCGGGGACAGAGTATTCTTTATGTTTTGGAGAGATTGGCTGTGGAAATTGAGCGGGCGAAAAGGGACCTTTATCTGTGGTGGGAACAGAATAGAATGTCCAGGCTCTGTCCTGCCCTCTCTAGAGCACAGCCCAGCTATCCAGAAACTCCAGCACTCCTTGACAGGGCTAATCATCAGTCCCATCCAGTACTGGCTGGAACCTATGGAAGAGGAAAGCATTACACCTACTTGTTCACACCATGTCATCCTAATGTATCATTTGCACACAGTTTGTTTTAGGTGTAGATTTGTAGTATGAATTGGCTAATGATTCTCGAAGGCCTAGAGAAATTAACTCAATGCTTGTATAGTCCTCCTGGGGATAGATGTGTTGTTAACTTTTTTTGCTGTGGGAGTTCTGCTGTCCTGCATGTACTTCACCCCACCTGGGTCACCAAGATGTGTGAAATTCATAGCCAGAAAATAGCTCCCTGTGCAGTGTCCACAGCTCCCAACCTTTGCAAGTATGAACTTGAGAGGTCCACATTAAGCCCTCCAGCCCCTACCTCCTCTGTGCCACTCACAGAACCCACAAAGGGGTACAGAAGACATGGCCTTGCTAGGACTTGCGAGTAGGGGAATGAAATTTGCAGCTAGGAGAGTGTGTGGCAGGATCCCAGGTGAGGCCACCCTCAGCTTTTCTCCTTCCCCTGCTCTCATTTGACTTCAGTCTTGAAGCACACAGCAAAGGACTCTATTTCAAGGGCAGGAGATAATTCAGTCATCTCTGCAGCTCCCCATGCTCTCCACCCAGAGGTCCCTTGCATCTGTTTTATGTGCCATAGTGGGTTCAATGCCCAAGGGCATTTGAGCAAGGGCTTCCATGTGGGCCATAAACACCTGAACAATATTTAAATTTAAGTCACTAAATCTTGTGATTCTCCAATTAGGAGACAGAATTCTAGATGAGAACAGGGGCCCCTGGATTGCTAGAGAGGCAGGCAAGTGCTGGCTTCCTGAGCCTGCAGCCCTCCCCGGTCTGGCTCTCCCTCTCAGCTTCAGCCAGGTGTCACCACCTAATCGGATGGCCTCCTCTGTCCCCGATTCTGTCTGTGAGATTTTGAAGATGTTTCAGATGACTAGTGGTCTGCTTTCCTTGAGAGACAAGAAAGAGAAGCCATTTAACAAAGAATTTTCAGGGACTCCGTCCCTCATGTGCAATGTCAGTGCTTAGGTTCAAGAAGGCTGATTTTTCAGTAGAAACTTGCTTAGGAAAAAAAATGTAAAAGGCTTTTAGGAAGAAGAGAGAGGGGCAGAGTTGACAGAGAGATACAGACAGGCAAAGATGCCAACCTGTGGCTCTTTTCCTTGGTGCACTGGCTTCAGGTAATTCTGATCCCACCCTCCCACAGGCCCCTAACCCACAAAAAGTCATGTAAAACTACTCCTTTCCTGCTACAGAGGCCTGTTTGGTGGTAACATATCAAATCCCACCTTCTCTACAATACCTCTGCCCTCCAGGCACTGACCCAGGAGGCACCTGGTCATTCTGTCATCCAGATAACTCTGGCTTTCCTCTTTTTTACCATTTCATCTTTCATGTGCTGTAGTTTTCTCTCTCCAGTCAGCCCATGAGCTTAGAGGTTAGAGACTGTCTTCTGTTAGGTACACGGTGGGTATTCAGTTTGTATTGATGGCTTGATCTTTCACCCCATCAGTGCCTGGTTGCCTCAGGAGACTGAGCATGCCCTTTTAAACAAGAAAGCTGTGAAACAGCCAACAGACCCTCCCCTATAGAACAACTCAAGGGGCGCCATTTTGCACTGATTTATACACGCTTGAGGGGTGGGCCTTCCTCACTTTTCCCTGTCAGGTCTGGGTCTCAGCCTGCAGGGGACTATAGGAGCCACAGTCCTGGGTTAACTGGAGACATTGAACAAGTCTCCTAGGTTTGGCATGATGACCCCTAGAGACTCTGGAATAATAGTAAAGTCTGGCAGAGAGGTGGAAGAATGAGTGGAAACATGAATGAAAGGTAGGAAATAAGAGAGTCAGAGGTTAGAGAATGGAGCAGGAGACAGGTGGCATTATAAGGCGAGTCTAGACAGTCCTATAGCCCAGGGCAAAATGAAGGGGGAAACCCACACTTGCTCAACCTCCCCCCCAAACGCACCCCCACAGCTGCTCCCACGCACACATACAAGCACCATTGTCACACATACAGCCATGAGCCAGCATGAAAGTATGAATACTTTTCACATGCGCCAGCCCTTGAGCAATCACAGAGGGAGGCTTGGGAAGAGAAATAGGGAGTCCTAGGTCACTGTGACATCTCACAGCGGCCTCATGGAAAGACAGCTCAGTCAGCGAGCCTGGGGGCTGTGGGGAGTCACACTGAGTCATACATGGTTCTACCCCTGGAACCTTGAAGGCTGCCCTCCAGCCTCCCACCCGGCAGGAGTCCTACATGTTATACATTTCTTGCCAGTTCACGAGGTCAGGCATGGAAGGCTTTCCACACATTGCCTCCTTCCTGTCTGCCTTCCCGTAGGTTCTATTCCCATCCACTCAGCAGAACTCTCTCCAAAATTGCCCTTATATTCTGTGGTACCAGACCCTATCTCCAGACACAATTCTATATATGTACCATATATGTATGTATGTGTGTATGTATGTATGTGTGTATTTGTGTATATATGTATGTATGTATGTGTGTATGTATATATGTGTGTGTATGTGTGTATACATACATATATATATATATCACATGCCTTTTTCTAAAGAACAGGAACCAAAAAAAGTTAAGAACCATTCCACTATAAAATACCCTCTTGTGTGTCTGCCAGTCAGAACTAATTTCCTCTTCAGACAATTTAAACTTACTTGCTTCCATAGATTCTTCATACCTATTTTTAAATTCTAAATTATTTCCTTATTCCTTCTTTCACACCTCCCTAGAGGGCCTCTAAATGTTACTGTGTAAGTGTAAAGCAAGGAGTGAGCAGATCAAGCATAGTCATTCATTCAACAAATATTTACACGGTGCCTGTCCACCAGGCTTATTTTGTGTGCTGGAGTCAAAACCACTCATCTCTCCCCTGGACTTCTGCAAAAACCTCCAACCTGGGCTGTCTGTCTCCACTCCTGCCTGCCTGCAGTCCGTTGTCCATGTGGCTAATGATAAGAGGGCTCTTCCTGAGGGTTGGCTCAGATAATGTCGCTCTTCAGCTCACCAGCCTCTCCTGGCTTCCCGTCTGCCTCTGAGTAAAACCTGAACTCCCACAGTAACACACATGCCCTCTCCATTTTGCCCTGCTGCCCTGCCTCTCTCTTACCTCTGCTCCTGCCACTGCAGCTTTCTGGTGCTTCTGCAGCTTGCCAGGCTCTGGGCCTCAGGGCCTCTGCACGAGTTGCTCTCTCTGCATGGAGTATTCTTCCCTGGCTTCCTATGACTGACTCCTTCATACTATTCCAATCTCAGCTTCAGCATCATCTTCACAGGGGGCCTGCCCTGCCCATATTCTGTCACTTCACTCAGCTGGCTTAATTCTCTGCATCATTTTTAGTTGTTATTTGTCTCCTTTCTCCAGAATAAAAGTTCCCAGAGAAGATATTTGTCTGTTTTATTCACATGACATCTAATAGATGCACAATAAAGATCTCTTATGAAACTTCATATTGGAGCCAGGCATGGTGCTTCATGCCTGTAATACCAGCCTCTCCCTACACCCACCCTGAGAGGCTGAGGCAGGACCGTTAGGAGTTTGAGGATAGATAGTTGAGCTACTTAGTGAGACCCTATCTTAAAAAAAAAAAAAAGTTAAATATCACTATTGGGTGATCAGTTAAGTGAATGAATAGGGATGGAAGACTGTATCAATCAAAGCAGTTAAATACTATAAGAAGATTGGTGTTTTCAGAATCAACCCAAGTTGGGGAGATGAGGGTGGAGCTGTCTGGAGTTTAGGTTGTTGTGAAATTGCCCTAAGGTGTTAGAGCCTATTAATGGCAGATTATAGCAGCCACCTTAGGCCCCACCTCTTCCTGGAGACATTAATTCAAGGAATTGATTGAGCATCACCTAAGACTGGGCACTACGGCAGGTCCTGGACTAACTCATCTCTCCCTCATCATTCTCTCCTGTCCCTGCAGGCTTCCTCCTTTACCCTCCTCCTCCTCCTCCTCCTCCTCCTCCTCCTCCTCCTCCTCCTCCTCCTCTTCTCTATAATTTCTCAATTGTTTTATTGAAACATCTCAAAATGTATTTTCAAATTTCAGCTAAAATAGTATGTCCCCAATTCAATTTCCCCTTAGCCAGATTCTTTTAGGATGGAATTTCTTGAACAAGAATTCCATCCATGCGGGCCCGTGTACCTACCATAGGGTTGTCCTGGGAAGGCCCAGCAGGGGAGACAGGCCAGTGTAGACAGTCAACCTGGAAGGCCTGGGTAGGCAGTGGCAGCTCTGAGAACAGCAGCCTCTTCCTCCCCGGGCCCCTGTCCAGCAGTCTCTTCACTTCTCTAAGCAGGCCAGTGGCCAGTGGCCAGGCCAGAGCACCTCCTCTCCATCCTCTACTCCTGCTTCACTTGACCTCATATGATATACCACTGTGAGACCCTTTCTGCTTTTCTCCATTCTAAAGATGAATAAGGCTGGTCACACTGGTACACACAGTCTCAGCAACTCAGGAGCTGGAGGCAGGAGAATCCTAAGTTTGAGGCTAGAGGCAGTTCGAATAACTGAACAAGATCCTGTCTCAAGATAAGAAATTAAAAAGGGGCTGTGAGTGCAGCTCAGTGGTAGAGCCCTTGCAAAGTATGTGAGAGGCCCTGGGTTCAGTCCCCCAGTACTGCAAAAAAAAAAAAGAAAGGAAGGAAAGAAGGAAGAAAGAAAGAAAGAAAAATAGGAAGAAGAAGCAGCTGAAGTTCAGAGAGTTGAAGTAATGGTCCCAAAGTCCTACGAAAAGTAAGTGTCAGAGCCAGAGTTGGAGCCAGGTCTCTGTGGTGGCAAAGGCCTTGCTCTTTCAGCCCCTCTTCTAAGACAGACAGAAGAATCCAAACCAGCCTCCAGGTCTGGAACTAGGAGCTAAGAGCATGGGGACATTGGAGGTTTTCTCTAAACCCACTGTCACATTTGAATCATATGCCAAGAGAGTGGATTGGGGACCTGGAGTGTATTGGGGACAAAGGGAAAAAATGTGGTAGGGAGGTGCCACGGCAAGAGGCAAGAGGCAGCGGGTGGTCCTCTGCCGAGGCTGCTGTGTTCTAGTCTTCCAGCTCCCTTCCTAGAGGGAGTGGGCCACAGGAGGCTCCAGGAGTCAGACCCTCTGATCTGCAGGCATAGGACCTGAAGCCCAGCACAAGTAAATGATCCTCTGTGTGACATCATTGTGAAAAAAGAGATTTGAAATACAGAGCAAGTAAGACCCAGTACTGCACCTCACTCTCAAGCCCTCAAGTCTTGACTCACATGGAAGAAGTGACAGAAATGTGGGAGTGCCACTGGGGCAGCTCAGGTGCTGGGTGAGGGCAGAGGAGATGGAGCACTGCCTTGAAGAGAGCTTGGAGGCGCTCCAGCGGCCAAGGGGCAGGAAGAACAGAGTGTTCTATGAAACCAGCATCTCCCAGCCATAAAACCGCATCCCAAGGCCAGCCCTGGGCCTCACTCCATGAATGTCTGGCCCTTCCTCTCTATTGTCAGGAAGGTTTCAGTAGAAGACACACAGGAAGTTAGGAGTTGTAACCCCGACTGCCCCGGGAGCCTCTGGCTCTGCCCACTGAGGGCGAGGGAATGGCTGTCAAGGGTAAGGAGTTGTGCCGGAATGCTCTCTGCCTCTTGTTTCTTCGTTCATTCGTTCAGATCAGAGGTGTTTTATCAAGGTGGGCCATGGTCTTCACCCCCTTCCCATCACTGCCTGCTACAGTGGCTCCAGTGGCCACATACCACATGGACTTCCCCATCTGTCACTTTTCCCAGGGAGCCCGGGCCCTGACGTTCACCTGTGCTCAGCAAGTGCGTCACTGGCAGCTGGCTTTCATGCTGTGGACAAGCAGATGCAAACTAATGCTCTCGTCTTAAATCTGTGAGCAGGTCACGGGTGCCAGTGCGTACCCTGGCTGGGCCTTGTTGCTGGGGTGATGGGATTGTTTCCATGGCCTCCCCATGACTAAGCCCCAGAGAGACAACAGCAGGCTCCTTTTGAGGAAATGAGCTCCATTTTTTGCATCATTTTGCCTCCACTCTTGCTGCTCCTGAAAGCCAAGCTCCCTAGCCCCAAGGTGACTGACCTCTGTGGGTGGCAATAAGCCTGCTGTCTGGGGCTTAGGCCATCTGGTGCTTACATGGCTGGCAAGGTCTTGTCGTCCCTGTTAGGCAAGGCAAGGCTCTACCTGGTGATCTTCACTCTACTGCTCGTGGCCAAGCCCTGCTGTCCTGTACTCTCCTTGTACCTGGTGCCCTCACCCACCTCAGCAAGGCTACAGCAGGTTGCAGGGTTTCTCTGTTTACTGTGGCAAGCAGTCTTCCTCCCTGAACCTAATCCAATTGGGGTGTTAGGGTCACTGCTCCTTCAGGGACAGCCCTGGTTTGGTTAGGAAGACTCAGCCCCAGTTTGAGGCTCAACTCCTTGGGGAGAGTCTGTCCTGGGCATTCCATCCTACACTGACACCTGACTCTGTCTCACCTGAGTTCATTTACCCCAGACTTTATTTTCCAATCTCAACAACCACATGACTGTCAGAACCAGACTGTCCCAATATAATTCTGCCCGAGAGGTTCTGCAAGGCAGGGCTGGGCCCAAGGACAGGCTCTGTAGATCACTGTGGAAGCCCCCCACTCTTCAGCATCCTGCTGTTATCCAAGGAGGTAAAAAAGGTGACACCAGAGACCTCAAAAGCCCTCATCCTACCTACAAAATCCTCTAAATTTGTTTCTTACGTCTCAGAAGAAATTCTTTCTGGAGTGGGATAGCCTGGGCTTCCTTGTCCCTACTGTTCTTTTTTTGACTCTGAGAATTCATGTGGCAGAAGTTCTTAATGACAGAAGTGCAGAATGGAAAGTGACTCTAATGGTGGCAGGGCATCACAGGAAGGACTTTTACCTGTGCCCATGTGTGCATTTAGATAGAATGCTGTGCTGTAGATTTCCATGTGTTTCAGTGTTTCTGGGTAAACAGGACACAGTTCCTGCTTGGACGTGAATGTACATGTGAGCGCTATGAAGAGAACAGGATCCTAGGGCTCTGCTCTGGCCAGCTTGCTGATGTAGCTTGATGAACAGAAGCAAGGAATAGCCACTGCGTGTCTAAAAGAGCAGGAACTCCTCAGTGTGGAGCAGTAACGGAGCTTGTCAAAAATGAATTATTTTATTTTATGTTATTTTATTGCAGTACTGGGGGTTGCACCCAGGGCCTCAAGCATGCTAGTCAAGTGCTCTACTACTGAGCTGCACTCCCAGCCTCCTTTTTATTTTTTTGAGTCCAGGTCTCATTAAGTTGCACAGCCTACCTCTGGCCTTGAGTTTACCAATCCACTTGCCTCAGACTCCCAAGTTCCTGGGATTATAGGTATACACCACATTGCCCAGGTGAAAGTAAATTTCTTAAGCCAGGAGTGGTGGCACATGTTTGTAATGCTAGCACTTGGGAGGCTGAGACAGGAGGATCATGTGTTGGAGGCCAGTCTAGGCTACATAGCAAGATCCTGTTTCCCTCAAAAAAGTGAATTTTTTTATGAGGCTGGTCGCCATGAGTAAAGGCAGAGAACAGCAAGTGAAAGTCAAAGAATCAGCCTTGACGGTGGCTTGTCTTCTCTCCTTGTCCTTCTCTTCCCCTTCCCTCTCTTGCTGGCCTTCCCATACCTCCAGCCGGAATAGAACCAAGGAACTTAGTGTGGAGCATATCTTAAAATGGACCTTTTGAAGTATTTTCTGGGGTTTCAAGCATGAAGCAGCTGGTGTTTTAGTCTAGATATGGATGTGGCGGGGGCTGGGATTTAGCTCAATTGGTAGAGCGCCGCTCTACAGTCTCTGAGGTCCAGAGTTCGATTCCCAGCACCGCAAACATGGGAGAAGGATGTGGCAACCCACTCCCAAGGCAATCCCGAAAGCAACCTGCCATTGAAAACCCTATGAGGGTTGCTATGAGTCGGATATGACTCGACGGCACCTAACAACAACAACATAGATGTGGCACCTATAATAGAGGCCCAAGTTCTTGGTGGCTTTCACAAGTCAGTAACTTATTTCTGCCTCACACAGGACACCCAGCAGACTGGTGTAATGGTCTCCATCATCAGGGACCCAAACATTCTCTCCTGGTGTTCTGCCATTTTCAGTGGGCAGCGTCCCTCTCATGGACCAACATGGCAGTCTCCAGCTCCCACTGCCACATGCAGACTCCAGCAGAGAGCAAGAAGGAAGGGAAAGTCCACGATGAAAGTTACACGTCCCACCGCCATGACAGCCAGCACCTACTCATGTGCTACAGTTCTCAGCCAGAGGCTCAGGACTGTTGTTTGGAATTAAGCAGCCACACTCTCAGCTAGAAAATTCTGTTGCTATGTAAGGCAGAAGAATGGGTTTGGGGAGATAGGACGTTGATTTCACTATCCTCTTTGTTTTCACAAGGATCTTAGTTACTGAAGAGCACCATCAGCGCACACATGAGCAGCTGGGGCCTTGGAGAGGAAAGAGATAGCGCCTCTGGCCTTCAGCTATTGGGAGTACACCCAGTCGGGTTGCACCACCCAAAGTCCACAGGAAAATTCCCAAGAACCACCTCTGTCAAGAAAACTGGGTGGTGCTGTGGCGTGTGGGTCGGAGTCGGGAATACAGTGAGGAAAATACAGAGAACCTGACCTAGAAGATTCAGTTTGTGTTTGGAAATGGATTTGGGTTCTTCTCAGGTGTCGAGTTACAGCTTGGGCAGGTTTGGACAAACAGTTGAGTGGCACCTAGCGCCCTGGCTTCCGTGGGCTTCTCTCAGGTTCTGCTGCCTGAGCCCCTCTGTTAAAGATGCCTCCCTTGGCAGACGGGCCATGAGACCTTCCTTCATACATAACCCCCAGAAGAGGCAGAAATGCTCATAGATGGTTAAGTGGGAGCCAGGCTGCTGTGAATGCCTGAGGAAAAGCCTTATACCACTGACCCCGGCCTCCTGACGAAGACAAAGGGCGCGCCTCAGGTTCACAGTTTGGCTCCTCTAGTTTTATTAGGTCTCTGACCTCCCCAGGCAGCAGCATGATGGTGAGCCCTGTTTTACTTTCCACACTCGATTTTTATACTTTGAAGCTGTGGTTATAAAATCCACACTCAAAAACATTGGCTCCACACCCAGGGGGCCCAGGAAGTAGTCACGTGCACAGTGTCCTGTTGCGCCCAGCAGCCTTTGTCAGTACCCCTGCCCCACCCCCATCCTTCAGGGAGAGACAGAAGGGACAGTACCTGTTACAAGAGACTGGCCCAAACATGAGCAGGCTCCTGGCCAAGTATTTTAGATTTGGCTCTGAGAAACCAGCAGTATTTTTCTGGTGGCTTCCCAAGCAGACAGTGAGGGGTCCAACCCTCAGAAGCAGAATTCCCAGGTTCAGATAAGATGTTCCCCTCCACACATACTGTTTTTCCGGGCGCCATCTCCTCTTAGCACCTGTGCAGGTGTGTGCTACATGGTCCAGAGGCACAGTGTTTCATTCACCGCCCTGGGCTGCAGGTTGTGATAACTTGCGAGTGTGCAAGTTATCCTGTTTACATAGCATAGAATGGAAGGTGGGCAGTCTTCCCTAGGGCTGACCTGCGTCTCCTGCCCCTCTAGCCCTCCTCTGGCCTCTTGCCTTCTCTTTTCCCCAGGCGCCTATATTCTCTCTCCCTCCCTCTCTTCCTCCCTCTCTGCCCAGAATAGATCTAGGAATCTCCTGACATTTCCACCCTGGCTACAAGCAGTGCTGGGTCTTTTTGAACAAACTTGTCCATAAATCTTAGATTGTTTTTCGTCTTTGAAAAAGCCGCTTCTATCATCAAGTCATTATTCACATGTGAGGGGTAGGGAAAAGTTCACCAAATTTCAGACTTGTAGCTCTTTTCACTCCATTTCACAACATCCACTCCCCAGAAACCACAGAAATTCTTCTAAAAATTAGTCCACAATAAGAAAGGTAACATAGTCTCCTAGACCCAGGGCTGGCCACCTGGGGAGGGGGAAGGGAAGAAGGAGGGTGGGTTTCCTGGAATGAGGCAGCTGGCTGTTACCCATGGGAGAAAATAATTTCAGAGTCTCAGAGAACCAAAAACCCACTGTTCTTATTTTAGAGCAGTAGATTTGGTGGGTGAGGAGATTTGGGGACCAAAAATGATATTTATAACGAAAGGCTTAACTTAGCAGTTACTATAAATTAAAAATAAAGAACGTAGTATAATATAGATAATAAGACAGAATATATCTCAATTCCATGTCACACTAGCTGAAGAAGAAGGGAAGGGAGAGTGAATTTGGAGTTGACTGGAAGGGAAAGGAGGGATGGAGGAGGAAGAGGCAGACTTGCAGCCGAGGACTTGGCTCGCTTCTTCGGCTTCTCACCCTCCACAGGCTGGCTTTTTTTACCTCATGGTTACAAAGTGGCTGTTCAACCTCAGTTATCACCCCAACATTCTAGGTGGGAAGGAAGAGGGCAAGAACATTTTTCTTTTACAGTACTGGGGGTCTGAACCCAGACCCTTGCTCATGCTAGGCAAGCACTCCACCACTGAGCTGCACCCAGCCCCTTTCTTAATTTTCTATTTTATTTTGAGACACGGTCTTTGTAAGTTGCACAGGCTACCTGTAGCCTCAAACTCCCCATCCTCCTACTTCAGCTTCCTGAGTTGTTGGAATTACAGGATTAAGGCACCACAGCACCTGGTTCAAGAACATAATTATTTTTTTTAATCTCAAGGTTTTTTTTATACAGGAAGAAAAAGTATGTCCCCCATCCCCCACCATATGTTTCTGTGTGCCTCTGTGGCCAGGTCTGGGTACATGGCCATCTGAGCCACAAAAGTGAGGTGAGAGAGTATTATGTAGCCAAGAATGAACCAGGACCAGACACATCACCTCCTGGGACAAAACAGTCCTTGTGTTAGCAAGAAGAAGTACCGGCTGCTGGGCAGGGTGAGCATACACACAGGGGGTGCTGTAGCACATTTAGGGAACTGTGTGTGGTGGAGGGTGGAGAAGAGAGTGAGTGGGAAACACAAAAGCTAAGACTAGAGACAGGAGCGGCCAGGTTTTTCAGAAGCCATGACTGTGCTGCAGACAGCTCGACCCTCTGGGGGCTTCACAGGCACTGAGCAGGACCCTCAGGAGGTAACTGCATACCACATAGAAGCAAGGAGGGCACACCCCAGTGCCCTCTGCAGCAAGGAGTTCCACACTTCAGTGTGTACACAGATCACCTGAGGATCTAGTCAAAATGGAATCTGATTCCATAGGTCTAGTAGGGTGTGAGGTTCTGCATCTCTTACAAACTCCCTGGGGATGCCGATGTACCTGGTCAAGGGACAGTACTCAGAGCAGCAACACCCTGAAGGATGGTCTTGGGAAGTAAATGTGCAAACAGATTTGTTTAACCTTTTAAAGCAACTACTAATATAGGAATTCAGCCTTTCAGGAAAGCAAAGAAAGAGAATAGCTTTTGTTATTGTTAGTTGCCGTCAAGTTAGTGTCCAACTCATAGCAACCCTACATACAACAGGCGAAACACTATTGTTAGTGCTTCTCTACTATTCCTAGGGTTTTCAATGGCTGATTATTTTTTAGGAGTGGGTTGCTGTGTCCTTCTCCCAAGCCAACAGCACCTGGCATTCCCAGCCAGTCTCCCATCCAAGTTAACCAGGCCTGACCCTGCTTAGCTTCCAAGATCTGACAGGATCAGATGCCATAGTGGTATAGTTACAATCATAATAACTTCTAGGTTGAGTTAAAGGAAGAAAGGAAGAAGAAAGGAAAAGAAATGAAAAATCTGATGTTATCTTTTGGAAATCCTGATGTCTTCATGTAACCGAAAAGCAAAATAGTGATTCAAGCACAGTGGAGGAGCCCAGGCTGATTGGCAGCTCTGGGGCATGATGTTGAGCTGCCACCAGAGGGTGGGAGTCTGAGAATAGCTGAAGAGGGTGCAGCAAGGAGGTTCTCAAGGACATACTCCAGGGACAGCTTCAGAGAATCAAATCCGTTTATTTTAAGGAGAGGCTCAGCTTATATAGCAATCAGTGTAAAGCAAAGTAAGAAGGTATTGCATTAGAATCGTGCTATGTAGCGAATACCAATCAATGTGCTTGTTGAATTAGATTGCCCAGTAAAGCTTGGGCATGCCTCAGGCAAGTCCAGGACATGCCCTAGGCAAGCCCACAAAAAGAGGGAACAGGCAGGAGAGTATGTGCGAACAAGGTCAGCAATAGCGACCATTCCATCACATGGGCCTGTGTGACTGGGTGTGCCTCAGGTCACAGACAAGTAGGCTTAGTGTGCTAAACCTGGGAGGCCTGTACATGGGCAAGGTATGCCTCAACCCAGCCCTTGTCCTTCCCCACAGCATGAGATCCCCAGGCTTCCTCTTTATCTCTTTATGTCTCTTTGGCTGCCACTTAATAGCACGGCCATATTTAATGGCAAGGTGCGCAAAGAAACGTGATGTTTGGAACTCTGCACATTCCCTAAAACTCTCTTACTAAGAAAGAAGGAAGCACACCCAGCCTATGTCACTTTGATACAAAGTATATACCTTAAATAGCATTGCAGATATTGGAAATAAAGAGATGCATAGAACTATTCCAGGCAGATGACAATAAAAGGAAAGAAGGGGTTGTGTTACATATGGTGGAAATAAGGAGATGAACAAAGTATGACTTTACAAATCACATGGTTTATGGCCATACAAATAGAATTTTTCATATGTTTACAGTGTTTAAAAGAGGGAGAGAGTGGGCTGGGAAGTAGCTCAGTGGCAGAGCACTTGCCTAGCCTACATGAGGCCTTGGGTTTGATCCCCAGCACCACAAAAAAAAAAATAAAAACAAGAGAAAGAATAACATGAACAAACTTCAGTGAGTACTCTTGATAGATGAGATACACTAACCACATAGTGAGTTTCACAGTTCCTAAGGTCTACTTGCTCAATAGGATGGAAGCAGGACTCTGTGGAAAGTAAAGCCTAATTAACGTTTTAGGCATCCATTTATTAAACATGCATTTCTCAGGAAAGCCTGGCTTGCCCACCACAGTGGACATCACCATGGCATGTGAGGTCCTCCATGCTAGAGGGTGGTTGGTGTTGGTGGGCAAGGCTTCAAAGCCACAAGGCTGACAGGGTGTCACCCTGTCACAGCCTGAGCTTTCAGTATTCGGAGAATCAGCCAGCAGAGTGCAGCCTGTCACAGCATACGTTCTCAATCTTGGGAGAAGCAGCCAACATGGAGCAGCTCAGAGCTTCTGTGTCGGTCAAACACTTCAGTTGCTGTTATTCTGAAGTCTAGTAGTTGAGGTCAGTGGGGTGGTGTCTGATTGACATCAAATTCTCAAGGCAAGGAGTTCACTTAAGTTCTCATGAGGTCTCTCTTTTTTTTTTTAATTTATTTTTTATTCACATGAGATCTTATACGCCATACATCACACTTTGAAAGGGAGTGGGAAAGACACTCAAAACCAAAACATGTAGCAAACCATGTAAGCATGTGAGGCTGAAGCAGGAGGATCGTGAGTTCAAGGCCAGCCTGGGCTCCAGACCAAGACTGTCTCAAAAAAGAAAAGAAAGAGAAGAAACGAAACCAGCACAAACCTCTATACATCAGGCAAAATAGCATTTTAAAAAATACTAAGAAATATTAAGAAAAAAATAAAAAATATTTAAATTGCAGTCCTAATAGGATAATTTAACCTGTCTTTCTCAAAATTTAAAGGGACATGGAGATCAAACATAAATATGATTATAATGGATTTGAATATCATATTTAAAGCTTGAATGCATGTAAACCTTTCACTCTAAAAACAAAATAAACATTTCAAATAGCTCTATAACATTTACAAAAATTGCTATTTTAAGTCACCAAGATATTTTCACTTCCATAAAATAGGAATCTTTCTAGGCCATCTTCTCACCAAATTGCAAGCACACTAGGAATTTAAAGTAAAAATAAGGGTTAGAACATGCAGCTCAGTGGTAGCTCATTTGTCTAACACGTACAAGGCCTTGGGTTTGATCACTAGCACAAATACATAAATAAAAATAAAGTAAAAATATAACAACAATATACTACTTAGATATTTAAGGCAACCTTCTAAATCCATTATGCCAAGACAAAACAAAAATTAAAGACTCATTTGAGTCCCAGACAGATAAAAGCACTATCAATACTTAAATGGATGTGCCAGGTGCAGTAGCATGGGCCTGGAGGCCCAGGTACTCCACAGGCTGAGGCAGGACGATCAGTTGAACCCAGGAGTTCAAGGCCAGCCTAGGCAACAGCAAGATCTCAGAGGAAAGAAAGAAGGGAGGGAGGGAGGAAGAAGAGAGGGTGGAAAGGAGGGGAAGGAAAGGAAGAAAGAAAGATTGATTTAAGTAGATAAAGCTCTCCTCAGAGGAAATATTTGTGTGACATACTAGACAGTCACTATACATGATATACAAAGTCTTTAAAATCAATGAATGAAGATTACAGAAAAAGAAGCAAATGATCAAAACCAAGCTACAGAAGAAAAATAGACATAAACAGTACACATATAAAAAAAAGTTCATCCTCACTAATGAAGAAATCCCAGCTAGAACACCAGTGCCGTACTGTTTTCCTCTATCTTGCTGGCACTGAATTAAATGATTGCACTGAGGATGAGTGTGGTGGCACATGCCTGTAATCCCAGCACTTGGGAGGCAGAGCAGGAGGATCAAAACAAGTTCAAGGCCAGCCTGAGCTACCCAGCAAAACCTAGTCTCAAAAAGTAATAAAAAAAGATTGCACTCACCTGAATTTCTATATCTATGAAGGAGCCAGTATAATTAGACTCAGGTGGAACTGTAAATTGCCACATTGTTAGGAGGAGTTTAATGGAAGGATTAAAGATGTAGATCATTGGTAGAGCACTTAGCTTGCACGAGGCAAAGAAGGGAAGGGAAGGGACAGGACCTGGGGATGTAGTTCAATGGTAGAACACTTGTCTAGCATGTGCAATACCCTGGATTTGATCCCCAGCACCACAAAAAAAAAAAAAAAAAAAAGAGTTTAGTGATATCTATGGAAATATTAGATGTATAATACCAACTGAGCTAGTAATCCCACTTCTAGAAATTTAGCCTCTAGAAATATTTGTGCACATATCCAAAAATATACGTATAAGGTCATTTCGTTCAATATTGTTTAAAACAGGAAAAGGAGGAACCTAAATATCCATCAGAGGATTAAATAAATTTTCATACCTGCATTTACCATGCAACAGTTAAAAATAGTGGAGTAAATCTATATGAGCTAACGTGCAAAGGTATTCATGATATATTGTTATCTTTTAAAAGTAGCAGAACAGAATATCTGGCATGATTCCAATTTAAGCTATAAAGATGGTTGTACATAGATGTGTATGTTTTGTACATCTAGAACTCTGTACTATTCTTTTAGTCTCTGCTGCCTAGAGGCCTGGTAAGGAGCAAAAGTGCATGGGCTGGGAGTGCAGTCAGTCTCAGGGACTGAAAGAAAAGTGCCAATGACATGCTGTCTGGGGTATAGCCAATTGTTCAATGTGTATCCCTGCCAGGTTTCTCCAACCAGCGTCCTGGATCAGGATTTCATGGACCCACAGCAACAACTCTGTTTCAGCTTCAGGCCAGCATCTTTGGGCTCCTTAGCAAGTCGTAGTGATCCCTGTCGACTTCACTGTGGATCCTCTCCCCTCCTCTTGGCTGGAGAAGCCAGTTTAGTCACACCACTCAGAAAGTTGTAGTGGTTAAAGTTCAACTTAAGATTCTCTTTTTAAACACCCACAACTTAGGGACTATGTTTTGTTTTGGTGTTGAAGGTTCCTACATGTTCCCACAAGCTCACTCCCTACTACAGAACCTCTAGAAACTTCTGGAGGCCCCACAGAGGGAGCATCCCCCAAAGTCTAAAACTTTTTTAGTCTCTGTAACCTTTGGCAGGAGAAGGACATGGCAATCCACTCGCAAGGCAATCCCGAAACAGTCAGCCATTGAAAACCCTATGAGGGTCGCTATGAGTCGGATACCGAACGGCACCTAACAACAAGAACAACAAACCTTGGGCAGGAAGAGGGAGCCACAACAGTCTGAGCTAAAGAGGATAAGTGGCGATAAATAGCTGACAGAGGAGAACACCTGAGGGTTACAAATCCCCAGCAGCTGATTTCTGCCCAGCCCAGCAAAAGCCTTGTGCTGCTTCACTCATATATTGTTGTTGTTAGGTGCCACCAAGTCAGGTCTAACCCATAGTAACCCTGTCTACAACAAACAAAACACTACCAGACACTGTGCCATGCCCAGCACTATTGTCAGTGCTTCTGTCTATTCATAGGGTTTTCAGTGGCAGATTATTTTGGGAGTGAGCTGCCAGGTCCATCTCCCAAACCTACAGCACCTGGTATTCCAAAGCAGTCTCCCATACAAGTACTAACCAAGTCGGACCCTGCTTAGCTTCTGAGATCTGATGAGATCAGACACCAGGGTGGTATGGCTATAGGCTCACTCATATTTAAACACAAATATATACATATACACATGTATACATATATATGATTTCTTTTTCTTTTTCTTTTTTTCTTTCTTTCTTTTGTTCGTTCGTTCATTCTTTTGTGGTACTGGGGATCAAGCCCTGGCCCTTGCTCATGCTAGGCAGCACTTTACCACTGAACTACATTTCCATCCCTTTTTACTTTACTCATTTCTGAAAGTGATCTTAACTTGATTTGCCCCACCCTTACTATCAATACTGTCCTGGTTATTGAAGCTGTAGTCCAACCAATGGTTTGGTCTCCAGCATAGGGATACCAGATTTATAGAATAAAAATACAAGACACCCAGTTAAATTTGAAATTCAGATAAGCAATGAGTAATTTTTATGTAAATATTCTCCAAGCAGTATTTGGGAATGTTTTACCAAAGAGCTATTCATTGTTTATCTCAAATTCAAATGAACCTCAATGTCCTGTATTTTTAACCTAGCGCCCCCTCTTCTGTGGGCTACCAGTGGCTCTCCCACTGCAAGGGGTACATTTGCAAATTGAACAGTAAATGTCAGGAGGAGCTGTAAGCAATAGTCAGTCCACCAGCAAGCACTGTCTGTGACTCCCTGAGATCCCTGGGCCCAACATCTTCCCAGTCTCCCACTCGTGCCTTTTTGGTCCTCTCTCGTTTGCTTCCCTGCTTTGAGCTTGGCATTGCCTCCTGCCTTGGGGCCTCGGCCTGTCAGTCTGTGGCTTTCCCCTGCCCTCACCTCTCCTCCTTATCCCTCATTTTGCTCTCACTGGTCATAACATGTAATTAAAGTTTACATATTTAAGTGTGAGTTATAATTATTAAATAAGGTTTTGTGTTTCTTGCTGTAATTTAAATAGTAAGAGAATTTGGCTTTGTGCATGTGTTGCTTTTTTTGAGAGGTGGCCTTAAGTTCATTTTTAGCCAGGTGAATCATTGACCTTCATCTTGAGCGGGAAGAAAGGTCTCCCATGTCCAGAATGAACTCATGTGCATCTTCCTAGAACAGATGCCAATGAGAACATGAAGAGGGGAATAGACTAGGTGGGGAATGGAGGGAGATCCCATGCAGTTGACCCAATCAGAGAAGGAAGCTCAAAGCTTCCTGTACTGCCCAGACCCTAGCCTTTTAGATTTGGGTTCAGGTGACTTGGTGAAATGTGCTTTTCTCCTGGGGATGACTGCTCACCTGACTGCTCACCAGTCAGAAGCAGCTCTAACAGAGCAGAGTATGGTTTGGGCCAAGGACTAGGGCCCCAGAGGCCCTCTGCTCTCACTGTCTGCCCTTCTCAGGGGGAGCTTACATTGAAGGAAACTTCATTCCGGCTCCCTCCCCAAAACAGGTAGGGTCTGGACATTTCTCTGACCTCTGCCTGCATTAAAACCTTTCAGTTTCTAGTGGCTGCCTTGAGGGATTCTGATGTCTATTTTCTCTCCCATTCTCTCTTTGCCTTTGCTTCTCCATCCCCACTGTCACCTACCAACAGAAGGACCTCTACCCATAACGAGGGAGGTATTTCCCATCTGGGAAGAGTACCTTTGCAGAGAGAGCAGTGCCATCTTGGAAGGAGGACACTGATCTGGAGTCAGGAGCCACTTCTATCCTGAACTAGTTGGTTCTTCTCTGTTAGTTTCCATCATATGTAAAATTTAATACACAACATCTGTATTAAAATATGAGGAAAAAACAAATATCAAAAGACGAACAACATTCCATCCCCAGTCCAAATGCTAAGTGTTACATATACTTTCGTACTGGGGGGTTGAACCCAGGGCCTTGCACATGCGAGGCAAGTGCTCTACCACTAAACCGCACCCTTGGCCCCCTTTTTATTATCTGTTTTGAGACAGAATCTTAACAAGTTAGCATACTTTACAAATGCTCTACCACTCCCAGCTGCACTCCCAGCTCCTTTTTAATTTTTTATCTTGAGACAGGGTCTTGCTGAGTTATGCAGGCTGCCTTTGGCCTCAAACTGATGATGCTCCTTCCTCAGCCTCCTGAGTAGTTGGGATTACAGGCATGTGCCACTGTGCCTAACTTAAATGGTATTTTTTTTTTTTTTAATGCTGGAAAGTCTCTTAATTTACCAGATTAGAGAACCTGACCATTTCATTTTCGGAGGCATCTTTTTATGCCTTCTCTCAGGGATTTAGGAACTTCTGGGCATTCTTTCCTCTCTCTCCTTTCAGGCAGAGGAGAATTTGAGAGAGCCTGAAGGAATAAGTGTGTCCCCCTTGATATTTCTTCATATATTTCCATAGAAAGGAGTTTGGCTCTTTCAAAAGTTTGACTTAATCGTTTGTGACTGAGGTGAACTGTCTTCTTGACTCTGTCAAGGAAGAAGGGGCATCCGTTGAAGGACTAAACTTGTCAAATGGCTATAGTTGCCCAAAGATTTGTGGATCAGCTCTCTCACCTTTGCTGGGAGTGAAATAACAATGCCTCACCCACCCAGAGCCCACTGCCTTTTGCTGAGCAAAGTTCTGTCAGCCATTTAGTACAGAGGCTTTACCCCAGCTGGAAACCCGATAATGAATGAGGCTTAAGAATCCGAGCTTCCCAAAGTGTGTGGGAAACCGAATATGAGAGGCCACAGCATTCCAACTCCGATGGTTGGACCGAGCTTTTGCATTCCCTTGGTTACAGGCATTTGGGGCTTGGAAAGACAGAGGTTTAGCCAGGGCCTTGTCTCAGCGGTCGTGGGGGGCCCAAACCCCTGGTCACCTTGCAGTTCTGTTCAGGTCCTTCACAGCAGTGCAAACAATGAAAAGCAGCCACACCCATGGAAATTCATGTGGGAGAAGAAGGCAGGACGGGATCAAAGCCGCCTGTAACCCAAGAATTCCTCAGCAGCTCTAGGCCCTTAATAATTATGGTTTGGAGATTTGCCAGCAAGCAAAACCACTTAGCATGCCATATTTAACAATGAACAGTTTTCTGTGTTCATAATGGCCCCTGTGCAGAGCAAATAAGCACTTCGAACAAAAGGTGGGCTATTTATACGTGCACATAAAATAACCTGTACCTACCTTAAACCTAAACACGTTTTCAGGGAGGAATGTGGCACTTTGCCTCACATAGGTACCTGTTTTATAAGTGAGTTGGAGAAAGGCTGAAGACACTTCCCTCTTCCCTGGGCTTTAAAAGACTTTTTTTTTTTTAACTCAGTTTCCCAAATTTACATAATAGTCAAAAATTTCCCCCTTTGGTTAATTTTGAAGTTTGGGGCTTTTTGTTTGGTTTTAAACTTCTACTAACATTCTAAAAAGCCAGCATCCCAAGGAAGGAAAACTTTCTGGGGACGATGCCACTGGGTTAGGAAGCAAAGATCTAGACCAACGGGAGGATAGAGAAAGCTAGCCCTGAGCCCTGCGGGGGAGGAACCTGAGAGCAGGAGGCCCAGGGCTCAGCGGCAGGTGCAAAGAATCTGGGGTGTTAGTTCTCTGTGTCAGTGTTTGGTCAGAGTTTGTCTGACAAATCCTTGTCATCAGGGGAAGGCGGAGAAGAAGGGCTGCTTGGCTTGGGGGAATGGCCATTAGAGCTGAATCTGAAGAGCTGGATGGCATTTCAGGGGGCATCGATAGGAAAAGTGGAGAGTGTTCCAAAAAGACAAGGGTGGCAAAGTTTGAGGCCCTGTCAGGAAAGGAGCAAATTAGAGTGGGAGAACCCTCAAATGAATGCGCAGGGTGAGCCTAAGCCTGAATGAAACGGAGAACCTTAGGGTGAAACAAGGTTCTTTCAGACGCAAATGACACAAAGTCCAACCTAAGCCAGGCTGGTGGTGCATACCTGTCATCCCAACACTTAGGAAGCAGAGGCCATCCTAGGGTACATAGCAAGACACACACACACACACACACACACACACACACACACACACACACGGAAGGAAGGTAGATCAGTCCAGCCTAACCCACGTCAGCACAGAAGGGCATGTTGGGTTACATAACAGAATTCCAGAGCTAGGGCTGTCTTCACACATGGCATAATGCAAGACAGTATCCCGAGGACCTGGTTCTTGCCATTTCTCCCATCTGCCCCTAGGTTGATTCTGTTTTCAGATAAGCTGACACTTCCCTTAGAGTTCAAAATGACTACAGCACATCTAGCCTTTACATTTTTGTATATTTAAGTCCTGTGTCAGTAAAGTTCCATTGCATTTTCTTGGTTCCAGTTGGATTCTGGGCCCATCTTTTGAACTAATCTCAGAGGCAAGAATGATGATGCCCTGACTGGCTTAAACCTGGGGCAGGTGTCCATGCCTGGAGTGCAGGGTAGAGTCAGCGCCACCCAGAACAAATTCTGCCTTTTCTAGGGGAAATTGGAGTTCAGGTATCCAGAGGAGGGAAATAGAAACTAGGCAGCTAAAATAACAGATGTCTACTAAAACCTGAAATGCCACACTAAAGAATCTGAGTATTATTTGCATTAGAGAACCCGTAAAATTTTTGAACAAATAAGTAACATGATCAGAGCTATGCATTAATTCAACTACACTTTAATAGCTGCCATGCGCTTGGCATATGGCAGGGACTTAATAAAATATATGTTGAGAACTAGTTTCCATGGCACATGCCTGTAATCCCAGCAACTCAGGAGCTGAGGCAAAAAGAGCACAGATCCGAGGACAGAGACAGCCTGTTCAACTTAACAAGACTTTGTCTCAAAAGTAAAAAACTAAGAAAGGGGCTAGGAGTACAGTTCAGTGGTAGAGAGTTTGTCTACTGTGTGCAAGACCCTAAGGTCAATACCCTAGTACTGCAAAAGTAATAAATGTGTTTGTGTGTGTGTGTGTGTATACACATACACACACACACACACATTGAGTGAGTGAAAAAAAAAGATAATTGGATAGATTTGGGGAAGGGAGTGAAAAATGAGGCACATTCCTAGGAGGCCATTGGAGTAGCTTAGAAGGGGAAGCTAGCAAAAGAAGTAAGAAGAACTATCAAGGAAACTGAGATATTGCTAGGCATGATGACACATGCCTGTAATCCCAGCACTCAAGAGGCTGAGGCAGAAGGTTCACAGGTTCAAGGCCAGCCTGGGCTACATAGCAAGATCCTGTCTCAAAAAAGGAAATGAAAACCAAGAGCTCCCATTGTCCTGAAACTCACATAAGAAAAAACTATCAAGAGGGCAGTGTTGGCCAGCTGTGCCACATCCAATCTTCAGAAGGCCAGGTCCTAGAGGATAGGGATTGAGAAGAGGTCAGGAGTGAGAGATAAGAGACAAGGTTCAAGTAGCTGCAGGTTAGAAGCCAACTTCAAGGAGTTTAGAAGTAGGAAGAGGGAAAAAAAGGGCTCAAGTGTGGGCTACTCTGTCATCCTGTCTTCTCTCCTCCCCACCCCACACTCAGCAGAAAAGATGCTCCTTCACCACCACAAGTCCTTCGTTTAGCACCAAAGACTCCTCTGGAGCCTTTGTCCAGCATGGGTCTCTCTTCTCCTGCATCTTCAGGCTCTCCTCCCCCTCCAGTGCCTCCCTCTCCCACCAGTATTTACATTACTCCCCTGCCCTAAAACTAGATGTTCTAGAGCCTGGTCTGCCTTCAGTCTAATGTTCCACAGGCATGCTCAGGGAGGACAGAAGTTTGAACTTCTAGTGTGTCTTCTCTGAAGACAAATGATACGAAAGAGTGGTTAGGGAGTGGATCGCAGGGGGAAGGGGAAGGTTGAAACCACTTACATGGTGGTGCAATGAGGAACCACTGAAAAGTGAAGGGGAGGATTTAGGGGGCAGTGAGGGTCCAGCAGAGATTAAATAGTGTGAATTCCTGGAGACCCTGATCAGCACACTGCCTCTGTTTGGCTGCACATAGTGGCTCAAAGTAGAGCAGCAGGTTATGATGAAGAGAGGGAGGGATGGAGTGCTGTTGAGCCTGTAGCCGCTTAGGCTTTCCAAGAGGATTGGGAACTAAAAGATTATGAGGAGTCTGGGTTGTCCTGGGTACATAGAGGGGGAAATGAGGAAGGGCAGGGTCAAGGATGTGGTCTGGATTAGGGTGAGGGGTGGTTCAGGGGAGGAGGTAGGAAGTTAGATACTTGTGTTAGGGTTGCTAGAGAGCGGGACTGGGGATGGAGCTCAGTGGTAGAGTGCTTGCCTAGGAATGCTAGAGAGGCCATGTGGCGAGGGAGTCATAGTGTATAGACTATGACTTAGTCTATGGTTTAAATCCCCAGTCCTGTGGCTGCCTCTCTTGAACTTCATTTATAAAGTGAGGCTCATAAAAAAAACAATTCGAAGTAATGAAAAGTTCTCAGATGCCATAATGGTTATTGCGAACAGCGTGAAATTGGAGATGAAGAATGTTAGAGCTGAGGAGGTTGAAGGATGGTGAAACCAAATACTGGTAGGGACATCTTTATGGATGTCGAGGTCATTGACGGGGTGGGGATGACTGAGTCCTGGAGAAAGGCCAGACCTGCAGCTCAGGTTCACAAAAATGGGAAGTGCTTAGGATGGGTTTCAAAGGAACAGAGAGTATTGGGGAGGGGGAGCAGTGGTTGAGAAGTGGCGGAAGTGGGCCGGGCTGTCCAAGTCAGAGACGAGGGGAGGAAGGGCCTCAACTAGAAAGTTTAAGAGTGCAGTGGCTTCTACCAGGAGGAGGAAGGCACAAGGAAAGAATGAAAAACTTACAGAATGCGCTCACAGCAGAACAGGTTTTGATTGAGAGCTATTTTTCTTAATCTTTGTTTTGTTTTGTTTTGTTTTTTTGTTTGTTTGTTTGTTTTTTTCCTTCTTACTAGAAATTGAACCCAGGGCCTTGCAAGTGGTAAGCAGGCGCTCCACGACTGAGCTGTACTCCCAGGCCCCCTCACAATAGCTTTTAAGAAAAACTATTCCCTGAGCCTGAGGACAAGCCTACTTGAGTAAGGCCTGAAGATAGGAATGGAAGAGGACAGGAAGTTTTAGAGTAGATTTCGGAGAAGGCCAAGGGAGGGAGGCTGTTCCCTCACCTGGAGTGGAAGGTCTGTGACAGACACGCTGGCTCAGGATTGTGGGGTGGGGGGCGGTGCTGGGCCTGCCGCAGCTGGATGCAACTCCCCAATGTCTCCACCACATCACTGTCTGGGGAACACACAGTTCTGCAGTATTCCCCAGACCAGTGCCACTGAGCAGCTGACAGAGAAGGACAGGGAGAGCTGGGATCAGCTTCTCTCTCACAGCGGAGCACAACAAATGGCTTTAAAGGAGAGGAAACAAGACACCAGCCAGCTTCGTGGCTGCCTTCTCTTCCAAGAGAGCTGCTCTGTAATGTAATTGCATTCAGACATTTTTTTCGCATGATGTCAGGGAATAGTCTCCTTTAAAAGCTTTCATGAAAAAGCACAACTATAAAACAGACTCAGGCGATGAAATGGAAACCAGATGAGTGGGTCTGTGTAATTTGGGTAAAGAGATTTCTCTTTGCAGCTTTGTGATCCAATCTCTGCTCTCTGCACACAGCCCTATTTCATGGGGTCCACTTACATCTGAGTCTTACCACGCAGGTGATTTCAGATGGGAAATGTCTTGCTTTATTACTGAACCTGATGAGGTGCAGGAAAGCAGCCATTTCCCCCTCAGTGGCTGTGCAGACCATCCTCCCAGGCTTGCAGCCACTCTGGTCTGCTGTCTTTGTGGGAGCCTAAACTCTGGCATGTAACAGGGAGGGAGAGCTGGCCCCTCTCCATTCATTGTTATATTGCAGTGCTGGGGATGGAACCCAGGGCCTTGCACATGCTAGACAAGTGCTCTACCCCTGAGCTGCACTCCCAGCCCTCACTCCTTTTTCATCCACTCTGTCCTCCTTCATCTAGACCCCTTCTCCGGGTTAGTCTTTGGGCACTGTGTCCTAGAGAGGAATATTCTCCAAAGAGGTACTTCTAACCCACCCCCTTTTCTTTTAAGCCTTGGGAGCATGGGATCGAATTACCCATTGTCCTCTTCTGGGCATGCTCTCCTGCTCCATCCTCTTGGAAATCTGTTCGTTCTTTCTTTCTTTCTTTCTTTCTTTCTTCTTTTTTCTTTTCTTTCCTTTCTTTTTCTTGTTATTTTTTATTGAGGTAATCATTTTGAAGTATAGTTTAGCGGTATTTCATACTGTCACAATATTGTACAAACATCGCCATTATGTAGTTCTAGAACATTTTTATCACTCCCCCAAAAAAACTCTGCACCCATTAGTCATTCCTTATCCAGGCAGCCCCTGTCCATCAGCAGCTTGCTTTTTGTCTCCATGAATTTTCCTTCTCTAGATATTTTATATAAATGGAATTAGATATATTCCCTCCGACTTGGGCTCTTTTCTTTTTCTTTTTCTTTTTCTTTTCTTTTTTTTTTTTTTTTTTTTTTTTTTTTTTTTTTTTTTTTTTTTTTTTTTTTTTTTTTTTTTTTTTTTTTTTTTTTTTTTTTTTTTTTTTTTTTTTTTCTTTCTTTTTTTTTTTTTTTTCCAGTACGGGAGAGTTGAATTCTTACATTCATTCTTGTACATGCTTTGCAAGCACTCTACCACTGAACTGCACCCCCTAGCCCATTTTTAAATTTTTATCTTGAGACAGGGTCTCACTAAGTTATGCAGGTTGTCTCTGGCCTGGAATTTGTGATCTTCCTAATTCCACTTCCTGGGTCACTGGGATTACAGGCATGTGCTACCACATCCAGCTGGGGTACTTGTCTCTTTCTATTAGGGATGTTTATTAGGTTTTATGGATATTGCAGGCTGAATCTACTTTTTCATGGCTGAGTAATATTCCATTGTATACATTTATCCATTCTTCCATTGATGTGGACATTGGGTCATTTCTACCTTTTGGCTATTGTAAAGAGTGCTGTAAATATTCATGTACAAGTTTTTGTTTGGGTACCAATTCTTTTAGGTATGTACCTAGGAGTAGAATTACAAGTCATATGATAATTGCACATTAAACTTTTTTGAGGAACTGGAGGTCCATCCTTGGTGAATATCCTCCCTAGGTCTCCTCTGACAAAGGAATAGCAGGCATGTGCCACCCCATCACTGCCCTCTAAGACACTGAGTGTCATTACATTGTCCTCCTGCTAGATCTGGAAAGAAACTGAAAGGATAAGGCTCAGGTACCAGGAGTCTCTCTGGAGATGAGCAAGATCACCAAAAAGATGCTGGTAATCGAGGAAAGACAGTCTGGATGGAAGTGGGGAGCAGCTGGCGTGCTGAGAAAATTCAGGGCCCCTGAAGAAGATATAGACTAGGGTTTAGCTCAGTTGGTAGAACACCACTCTGGTCTCTGAGGCCTTGGGTTTGGTCTCCAGCACCACAAAAATGGGAAAAGGACGTGGCAATCCACTCCCCAAAAAAATCCTGAAACAATCAGCCATTGAAAACCCTATGAGGGCCGCTATAAGTGAGACCCTACTTGAGGGCACCTAACAATACAACAGGGAAGATATAACTAAGGCAAGGAGAACTTAGCATCAGAGGGGCCAGAAAGAAGGAGCACTTGAAGCCCAAACACTGCGTCTGGTACACGCAATCCACCCACGGTAGGGGAGTGACACCAGAAAGCCGTGAAATTCTTCATTCCTGTGACAGTGGGGGTTGTGGAACCAGGCAGGAGGAAGACTGTCGCACTGAGGAGGTGAGAGGTGGGTTTGGGCTTTGGAGGGGTTTGGGCTTTTACACTGAGGCATGATCAGGTCAGTTACTTTGGCAGGTCGCCTCACAACAGGGTAGGGAGGGGATGGCTTGGAGTCAGGGAAGAGCACCCTGGAAGGCACGAGACTGGTGAGAAGGCCAGCAGTGTTCTCAGAGGAAGAATGGCAAGGATGAACAAAGGCAGGGTCATTGCAGGTGGAGTAGGGACAAGTCGGTGGTACTGCTTCCGCGACAGGGATTGGTGGACACCAAGGTGAGAGCCAAGGGTGAGAAGCCACGGAGAAGAAAGGGGGAACCAGGCAGCGGCAGAGGCAAGAACTCCAGAGAGCTCCAGAGCCCTCCAGGCACTGCTAGGGGGAACCTGGGCCCAGCTGCCCTGGGGCAGGGATGGGGCCCAGAGCTGTGGAGCATGTTGGGGCTCCCCTTCCGGAGTGAGGACTAGGCACACATGGGCTCACCTCCTCCCTCCCTCAGGCCTGCAGACAATGCACGACAGTGTCTCAGACCTCACCATTTTGACCTGGAGGACATTATGACTCTGTGAATATAAACCTAACATTGGTTACCTTTCAAGTAATTTCAAGAAATTATTTTCCAATGTAACTTCATCAATTTTCTATAGAGAACAGTGAAATCACTTCTCATGTTCTCTCTTATTAAGTGGCAACATTTTTATGCATAAATTTAATAAAAAATTTTTATATTTGGTCAACATTTTTAGTCATTAACAGTTTTACCATGCCCAGCTTAAGACTGCCAGTTTAATTTTTGTGTGTTTATTTCCAAGTCTCAGCTTCCCCAGGTGTTATTGTTACTATTATTTGCAGCTTTCAGTGTCACTGACAAAATGACTTCTTTGGTTATTGTGAATTTTATCATGTGTTGTTGCCCCTGTCAGTTTCGTTTTGTGCTGATTGTTTTTAGTAACATTCATGGCAAGGTCAAAAACAATCTGCTTCTTCCCAGAGTCTCTTCCCACTCCCCTACTACCCCCTTCCACACACAGGACAATGCTAAGAAGTAGAAGGCTTTTCTGCTCCACGGGCTCTGAAGACCTGAGAACCAGGCACTCTTCTTAGTGGCTCATTTAAATCCATGCTGCAGCAGCCTGATCTTGCCTCCCAAGCAATGACTGAAAACCCAGAGGCTCGCTGTCCTCCTTCCTCCACTCAGTACCTCTGGCTTGTTCCTTTTTTTTTCAGGGGGAGAATATAAATCTATAGTTTTATTAATACAAAAATGACCGCATGGTATGAAGTTTACATTTAAACAAATTTTCACAGACATCCAACACATGCCTAAAAAGTTTTTACTACTTAGCTGTAGATGTAGGTCTAGATGATGTCAAGAACTGATGGATGTCGTGATTCAAGACAGAGCATTTTGGTTATCAGTTAATTCTTAAGATACTGGTTTTTATGTGTGTTTTGAAGTGAACCATTGCCCCCGATATGAAAGTTAACCTTCTCCTAAGATGAGGGCTTTTGAAATCACTCAGCCCTTGAATGAAATTTGTGCTGTCAGTGACTGAACCCTGCCACTAATGGTATCAGAGCTTGAAGTTCAAAAGCAGAGGCTCCAACAATTTCCACCTTGAAAGTATGGGCCCTCCCTACCCTCCTCTCCATCTCCTACACCCCCCAGCCCCTCCTGCACTATTTCAGCCAGTGGCTTGAATGGGCAAACTGATATTTATAACTTCATAATTTGAAAAGAGAGGGCTTTTGGCTAATCTTGAGAGTTAGCACCTCTAAGACAGAGGTCTGCCTCTGTATACTCTCTAAGAAAAGACTTTCTCTCCTGAGTCAGTTTCCAGCTCCAGAACGGCAGCCTTGGTAGCTGAGGGGCGGACGATCTTAGTCATTTGTTAGCAACAGCATTAGACGTGGCAGGGACCTCGGCATATAGGTCTGAGACATTCACAGCTTTTAAAGCCATCTCTCAGAGTCCTCACTTAGGTCCCAGTGAAATGAAAAGGAAAAAATATTCTAGACATAGAACCAAATCATTCCCTGATTGCTCTTTCCATTATTTCACCATTTTTCTAAGCAGCCCCCAAATTTTAACAAAATTTTAATCCATCTCCTTTCCTCCTCACCCCAGTTCTCCCACCCCCAAATAATACACAAGGAATTGCCAAAGCCTGCAGCCAAACCACCCTGCCATCTGATCCCGTCAGATCTCAGAAGCTATACAAGGTCGAGCTTGGTTAGTACTTGGATGGGAGACCACCTGGGAACACCAGGTCTGTAGGCTTGGGAGAAGGACCTGGCAGTCCACTCCCAAAAAACAATCCGTCATTGAAAACCCTGTGAATAGCAAGCTAGTGCCAGGCATGGCACAGTGTGGGAGAGGGTTTCACTTGTGGTACATAAGGGCGCTATGAGTCCGACCTGACTCACAGCATCTAGCAACAGTAATAGCCAAAAACTACACACATGCTCCACTGTAAAAATGCAGAGTTAACACTGTTGAGGAGAAGTCTGTGGGTTGTGGAGATGCTCTTTGAAGATGGAGACTGTCTTTTGGCTCTCCCCCATACCCAGCCTGCAGGTTTTGTCTCTCATAGAAGGCCCTTTGCCTTTCTCACAAAGTGCAGAACAGGCCACCTGGAAGCTCTTCCCCCTTCCCTTCCACGGGGACAGGTGTGCAAACTGTACAGCTTCGAACAGTCTGAAAGCACCTGGGCTGCTGCAAGGGACAGAAACTACACTGCTTCTTCAAGGGACATCTTCTCAAGCCACCTTTATGGTGTCAAGACACATAGAGCTCCTTCCTTCCCCACCTGAAGCCCAGTCAGAGGTGGCAGGGGCTGGTGCTCAGGACAGTTAATTCCTTCATCTCTTCTGTAATCATCGTCCGAGAGGTAGGAATGCCACGTCTGCCTTTCCTCGTAGAAGGATATGACAACCTGTGGGCACTTGGCATTGGCTTCCTTGGCAGGGACCAGGCCAGCCTCACCAGAGTGTTTCCATTTCATCGGGAACATGAGCTGTCCGCTGGAGTCTGTAACTGCAGTAATCCGCTCTGGCTCCACACCCCGGGCAAAGCCTTGTGGCTCTTCTCCCTCTCCTTCTCCTTTGGCTCGCTCTTCTCCCTTATCTTCAGAATTAGAACTCACTTTGCAGTTGCCTGCCTTTGATTTCCCTGTCTCATGTGCTGTTTTCTGTGACCGTGGGAACTCAGCAGTAAGGTCAGGGCAGTCCAGGTTCTCAATGGCTCCCATGTGTCCTCGGCTGTGAAATCCTTCCACTTTAAGAGGGCCCTCTCTTCCTCCACTTTGCCCTTTGTGACCCAACAGTCGAGAACTTTCTCCACTACACATTCCTCTTCCTCTTCTTCTAGCACCTCTTCTACTTTCTTCCCCATAGTGCCCACCAGCTTTCTGGTGTACAAGGTGACGCTGCTGGCAGTGTAGCTCTGGAGTATGTGCTTGTAAATTCTATGGAGGCTTCAGCTGTCTTACTTGGGCAACTGAAGACTCAGAGTAGTGCCCAACAGTCCAAGAGGAATCGGTGCCATGCTAGTGGTGAGTCACATCGGGCAGGCTGAGAGAGGGGAGCCCAGGAAATCACGCAGCAGGTGGCTGCAGGGAGCCCTTGCTGAAGAGGCGGAGCACAGGCCCAGCAGTGGCCTCCCTCACTATCTGCCACCTGCACACGCCTGTGGCTTATTCTTGAAAGAAAGATTTTTGAGGGCCTGACCCTTCCCTTCCTTCACCCCAGCCTTCTCCAGGCTCAGCCCCTGGCAGCCTAGGCCCATGTCAGCAGACGGGTGCCCAGGCCTTTGGGAGGTGGACAGTAACTCCAGAGCAGCTGCTGGGGAATGTGGGCTGCAGGGGACAGATAGGAAGGGCCTTGAGAGGCCTGGGAGTGAACTCAGTTTCAAAATTCCAAGAAAGTTTGAAATCACAGGCACTTGACATTTCGAACACTGTAAATCTTAGAATCACTTTGTGAGTTCAGAGCACATAACGATGTTTCAGTCAATGACAAGCCACATATACGATGGTGGTCATACAAATTATCTTTCCAAATTTTTCTGACTTAAAATTTTTAGTCTTCAGTTACCCTTCAGGACCATCTGGACCAACTACACTTTATACCCCACCAGTGTGTTGGGGAGCCAGGCAGCCCCCTCTTGAGCTCTGCTGTGTGATCTGGGTCTAGACTGGGTACCAGTCACAGCGCCTTGTGCTCATGACAGCTTTGTTGGAGTGAATCGGTCATTCAGTTTCTTCCTCTCATCTCAAACCTTGAATAAGCTCATGGGTTGAGGGTAAGAGTCAGGGGCGAGGCAGGTGACACTGAGGACCAGAGAATCGTCACACAATCTTAAGTGCTCAGGACAAGAAGAAATTCCTTGTAAGAGAAGATGTTCCAGTTGGGAAATGAGTTAAGGAAAACCAAAGTGACTTCAAGGAAAGGGAAAAGAGACATCTCAAGATCTCTAGTCGGTGAGGTACAGAATATCTGCAGAGCTGCTGACCTCTGCCCCAGCTGAGGAAGAGGAGGCTGATGGAAAGGGAACCCCAAGTTACCCTGGCATCCCAGGAAACCTTCCCAGCCTGCGGGCCTTAGCCTGCCCTCCTTGGCTCATGGCTCCTGGAAGAAGGACGGCTTTTGGGTAAGTGGCCGTGCAGAGGGAACAACCACAAGGCACTTACCATCCCAAGAGCTGCAGGTGTGGAACCCTGTAGGAGGCTCACAGAGTGCAACCACCACGGAGCAGGCCGAGTGAAGGGAGGCTTTGGAAGGGTCCCTGGGATCTGGCTTTGTTCCTTACCCATGAAGGGCCTGGACCTGTTCAAGCCAAAGGGATCTTCCAGACGTAGACTGCCAAGTGTGGGCACATTCCTCCACATACCAGGGCCCATGGCAGGCCTGTGTCATCCTGTATGGGAACAGCTATAGGCAAAGCCCACACATGTCCAGCCCTCCTGGCAGAGATCAGGAGATTGCCACAAGAACCAGGACAGTGAGTGGCACCCAAAACTGGCTATGATGGACGTTCTCTGGAGGAGTTAGGAGCTGGGGGCTATCCTGCCCCTTGGAGAACCAGGACTGCTCATAGGTGTTGTTGCTGGAGGGTGACGTGTGAGTTCATTCCTTATTTAGAAGTGAAAAAAATTCAAGTATTTTATAAGCTTTTAGCTGAGTGTACTATTAACCAGCCGTAATTTAATTTATCGATCTCTTTTCAGTGAAATATTGTTGTTGTTGTTGTTAGGTGCTGTCAAGTGGGTATCCGACTCATAGCGACCCTCTGTACAACAGGGGAAACACTATTGTCAATGCTTCTCTGGTGTTCATAGGGTTTTCAATGGCAGGTTGATTTTTGGGAGGGGGTTGCCAGGTCCTTCTCCCAAGCCTACAGCATCTTGCGTTCCCAGGAGGTCTCCCATCCAGGTACTAACCAGGCCCGACCCTGCTTAGCTTCAGAGATCTGACGGGATCGGATGCCACAGGGCTACAGCTGCAGTCTCAGTGAAATATAGCCCTACTGAATAAGGACACACTTTTAACTCTCTTGAAGTATTTGTTTTCATTCATATTGGCTGTATCCATTTTTAAAATCAGTTAAGGAAAAAATGTATTTACCCAGTGGTTCGAGGTGGGCCCACATTTTTTAAATTATAGTTATTTTAATTTTAAAAATAAAAGTTTTTTATTTTTAACTAGTTTTTTCTTTAAAATGAAAACAAAGGATTTGCTAGGGTAGGTCTGGTTTCCTAGTAGGTCACCAGGAAAAATGTTTATATCAGCCAGTCATAGATGTTAAGGCAGATAACCATATCTGTGGGGATTGAATTGTGTGGGAATTAGGCCTGCAAGAACTTTTGGGACCCCAGGCCATTTGTTCCATTTGAAAATAGCTAGAAAATAAAGAAAAAGCAAAATTTTAATATTATAAAGGGTTTCCCCCCCTCCAAGTATTCAAAAAATTTCAAATGATGGTATTTTGATCTCCTGCCTTCAGACATGGAAACACATTTCCACCTTCGGGCCAAAAAGGCCGTACAACCAGCTGTGCCGCAGAAATGGCTGCTCTTCCCCTGGGGCCTTCCTCCCTGGAAGGGCTGGCAGGGAAGGGGTGTGCTAGGGGACATCGTGCAAGAAAGGGGAGTTGAAGAGATGAGCGTCATGCATCTGTCCCCCACTGGAGACCTGGCCTCTCATTCCTGGGGAACTCTGGGGAACCCCTCCATCTGCTCCACTGGCCACTTGAAGAGACTTTAATGAAGGGACTTTTAAGTGTTATGTAAGGCTTCGAGAATGCAGTCATAGAGTTCAGCATCCTGGGACATGAAGCAGGGTGGAAAAGGGCACAGCATGGGTTTAGGGGGCAAACAAAATAATCAGTCTATTCGTCCATTCATCCAGCATTCATCCAGTACTTAGAAGCAGCTTAGTAAACTGATCAAGGGCATAGGCTTTGGAGTCAGACAACCCTGGGTTTGTATCCAGTGCTACTAATAACCACTTATGTGATCTTGAATTAATTATTTCCTAAACCTCAGTAACTCTGAATGTAAAATGGTGATAATAATTCTAACTACCTGATTCTTGCAATTCTTGTGAGCTTATTCTTGAAATGTAGGAATTTCTCACTAGAGAAATACAAGTCACAAGTAAACTGCTCAGGGCAAGATTTGCAATCCAGTAGTAAAGGGTTGGTATCTGCTGAGGGTCCAGTGCTATTTTTATGGACAGTCCTGGGAAAGAATGTCATGAGTTAAGCCTTGGAATGACCTCCTTCATTGTCTGTGACCACCTGGAGCACTGTGCTGAAATGTTCAAGAGAGAACAGAGTGGGCTTGAGAAATCTGGACTACAGTCCCTGCGGGGGTCCCCAGGGCTGGGCAGGCCTAAGTTAAGAAGAGATGTAACAGATGGGGGCAATGGTGAGTAGATCAGAGACCAGAGAGTTAGAGGGAAGGAAAGGAGGGAGGCTGGTGTGGGGAGGACTTTGGTTGAGGGTCTCAGTATTCTCATCTGTCAAGATCAAGGGCTAATGTAGGACTGACTGCCTTCCTCGGGGCACTTGTGTAGAAGTCACACATGTGTCCTAGGCAAGGGAACACAGCTGTGAGTGGTGGCTAGGTGGCAGGCAGGATGGGAATTTGCCTTCTGTGGAGTATGGTCACTGCTCTGCTGCAGGCAGAGCTAGAGACACCATACTCTAATTTTCTTAATTTTCAAATGATGCTATAAGTGCAAATTTTTATAAAAAATTTCCTAATTTTGAAAAAACCATGACAGCTGTACCAAACTTGTGTGACGACCAAACCTTCCCATTGCACCCCTGTCCACATGCTTCTGATCACCCCCTTGGGGTCTTGAAGCCCCCGAGCTGTGTGTGTGGCTGAGTTCCACCTCCATGTATTCCTTCTTTTAAACAGGGGGTTCCAAGGCTTCAAAAGCAAAAAGAGGGCAGAAGAGGAAGAGGGGTCCACCTAGGCCAGGCGAAGTCAGAGTTCCCCTCTAGACCCACTGCTGGGGTCAGGCTGAGGGTGGGGACAAGGGCTGACTGTAGACAGGGACACAGAGTTGATCCCAGTGTAGCACATGCCCCTGGCACTTGGCCCAGTGCATGCTGGGACTGGAACTGCCCTATGGGAGCTCCAGCTGGCACATTTGGTTCTGCTTTGATGACATTTTTTAAATATTCAGATAAAGAACAGAGACTAATACCACAGGCACCCATGTTCCCCCTCCTAGACTTCCTGCTAGGTTCTGGGACACTGGAACACCCACCCTACTCTAATCCTAGGGCACCCACCTTCTTCTGTGTCATTTGTCTCCAGCAGGGGTCACCTGAGAGCTCTGTTTGGTGGTAAAGGTTGAAATGATGGCATTTGATGGTATGGCTGTGAAGCACACTCACTGGTGAGCGGCCTAGGAATGCTACCTCTGAGCCCTGGCGCTGCTGGCTCTGGGCAGCAGACAGTCTGGGTTCCAGGTAGGGGCAGGCTGAAGAAGGAGCCAGGGAGACCCTGACAGCCGTCAGAGTAGCCAAATGGTAGAGTGAGCAGATGAAACCATACTGGTTTCTTACATTTAAAATACAGGCCCTTACCCTGCTGAAGGAAAGTGAAGAAGTCTATGGAGACTAGAAATAATCAGGATGCTGCCTACTAAAACCTGAAAATACTTTGCTCAGAAACAAAAAGGTGCAGTAATACTCTCCAAAACACCACCTTTGCCTCCCTCAGCCTGCTGCCCAGCCTGTCTACCCCATCTCCCCCACTCCTCCTTGCAAATGTGCCTCTCCACAGGCCTGTCCAGTCTTCTTGCTGCTCCAACTCAAGGGTCCTCATTTGGGTCCCAGCAGTGTTGGGTCTCCTGTCCCCGTGCCTGGCCAAGCTTCCCCTCCATGAAGCTCTCCCTCCTTCTACTCCCCAGAGGCTTTTTTCCATTTTTTTGTCCTTTCATTACCCCTACTCATGGTATAAGTAGTCTCTGCCATGCACCATCTTGCACTGTTTCCTGACACTTCGTAAGTGTCATCCTGCTTCTGACTGTTCACTCTCTGGGAGAAGGGACTGGGGTGTTCCCCACGTTTCTCACATTGGTCCACACAGCAGGTGATCAGCAAACACTTGTGCATAGAGGACTTGGACCAATGGGTGATGAGTAAATGGATAGAGAGTTGGTTGGCTAGCAGGGCCACCGCCACCTTGCCCAGCCCCCTAAAGCTGAGCGATTTTCCACAGATGCCTAAAATGGAGCTCTCCATGGCTGGAGAGAGAAAAAGCTCAGCCCATCATCCCTCACTCAACTTTACTGTGTTGACTTTACCTCTCGGGAAGGAGATTCCACCAGTAACCTTACTCTGGAAAGCGTCTTTCCCATGATCCTTTGGAATCAGACTGTGGGCTTTTAATCTACCATCTGAAGTAGTTTTCAGATGTGAAAACAAATGTGGAAAATGTGAGCATACCATACTGTATCTTTGTCAGCTGGTAGACAATGTGGGGGGAAAAAATCCACATTGGCATTTTCATTGTAATCAATACTTCAAAGCCTAAACATGACCTCCAAGCCTGCAATGTACCTGACTCCCAGCCTAGAAAGTAATGCCCACTTCCCTCAGTGGGGGGAACACAGGCTGGGACCCAGCTGGAGGTGGGCCTTTCACAGAGGTGGGACAGCAGCAGTTCAGGAGTATCAGCAAGGAGCAGGCTCTGATAGCTAGAAAACTGTCTTGGAGGAGAGCCGGGGAGTGCCTGGAGGAAGTCTACACACTAGCAGCCCTGAAGCCTCTGGTTGGCTCCCCTTCTCTACAGTCCAAGTGAGTTACCCATTCACAAGGATGGAAGGTACCAGATTAACTAGTTCTAAATGGTAATCTGTTGTGGGTCTGACATGATTCCAAATGACTGAATCTCAACCCTTTCCCCAATCTGCCACTGCCACCCCCATGCAGACCTAATGTCTGTTGCCTGGGTGATAATCTTACCATCCCACCTGGACCACTAGCTTCTTCATTCCTCTTCCTTCCCTCCCCACCACCATGCTGGCGATCAAACCCAGGACCTTGCACATGCTTGTTGTTGTTGTTAGGTGCTGTTGAGTCGGATCCGACTCATAGCGACCCTCATAGGGTTTTCAATGGCAGATTGTTTCAGGATTGCCTTGAGAGTGGGTTGCCACATCCTTCTCCCATTTTTGCAGTGCTGGAAATCGAACTCAGGACCTCAGAGACTGTAGAGCAGCGCTCTACCAACTGAGCTAAATCCCAGCCCTTGCACATACTAGGAAACATTTTCTTGATGATATCTTTTAAAGCACAAAAGTTTTCAATTTTGATAGAATCTAACTTTTCTTTTGTTATTTTTGCTTTTGGTGGCATGTCTAAGAAACCCTTGTCTAATCCAGGATCATACAGATTTACTCCTGTTTTCTTCTATGAGTTTTATAGTTTCAACTCTCACACTTAGGTATTTGATACATTTTGAGTTAATTTTAGCATATTGTGTTAGGTAGAAGTCCAGCTTCATTCTTTGCATGTATTTATCCAGTTGTCCCTGCATCATTGGTTGAAAAGATTGTCCTTTCCCCAAAATTAATTGTTTTGGCACCCTTGTCAAAAATCAGTCCACCATAAATGTGAGGTTTGTTTCTAAACTCTTTGGTCTGTATGTCTCATGCCAGCACCACTCTCTTGGGCTGGGGATATTGCTCAGTGGTAGAGTGTGTGTTTAGAATGTGTGAGGCCTTGGGTTCAATACCTAGCACCAGGAGAGTAAAAAAATAAATAAATAAACTACTACACTGCCTTGATTCCCATAGCTCTTTGGTAAGTTTTGAAATCAGGAAATGTGAATCCTCCAATTTCAAGGTTTTCTTCCTCCCAAGATTGTTTTGGCTGTTCTGGATACACAGCAGATTCCTAACCACACTTGTTGCCTGGCTGCTTGCTTTGTTGTTTCCTTGATGGACTGGCCAGCCTGCGTGTTAAGTGGAAAACCTCTCTTCCCTCCTCTACAGCCTCCCCTTTGTGAGGCACTTGGCCAGCAGAAATCCAGGCTGTTCTAGCTAAGCTGTCTTAGGCCAGGGCTAGGAAGCAAATGAAAGAACTTGTGGGCTGTACCTGGCCCTTCAAGCAAGAGACCCAAATCCACCTAATCCTTTCCCCTCCCATCTTCCCCACTTCCTCCCTCCTTGTCTTGGAGGGTCAGTGTTGGGCCACTTGTGATTCTCTTGAGACCCACTTCAAGCCACATCACACCAGCTCTCCTCATTCCTTTGTCAGCCAGGCACTCTACTGCCTCTTCCTAAGCATGATTCATGGCAAATGGTGCAGAGGGAGAGTGTCCTGACAGCTAAGGACAGTGTGGCAGCCTGGCCTTCCTGGTGGCATCTCTGGTCTCCCCCATATGTTCCTTATGGACCCAACAGAAGGGTCATCTGAGCTACAGACAGATTTTGCTGGTGGGTAGAACTTTCTTCTTCCCTGAAGGGCTTTCAGTCCTTGCCTTAAGATCAGAAAAGCCAGACATGGTGGTACACGTCGCTGATCCCAGATACTTGGAAGACCAAGACAAGAGGATCCTGAGTATGAGGCCAGCCTGGACAACTTACGGAGACCCTATCCCTTTTTCTTTCTCTTTCTTTTCCTTCCTTCCTTCCTTTAGAATCCACTTCCTGTGAAAGGATTTTCTTTTCCTTTCCCCACCTTTTTTTTCCCCTCACTCCCCACCTACCCACCACTTGTGTTTTGGTACCCACTTCCTACCATAGCCCTCTCCCTTCTTCTCCTTGGAGAACCTATCTCAAAAATAAATATTAAAAAGGGCTGGGAAGACTGGCATGGTGGCACGTGCCTGTAATCCCAGCACTCAGGAGGCTAAGGCAGGAGGATCACAAATTTGAGGCCAGCCTGGGCCATACAGCAAGTTCCAGCTAGCCTAGGTAAAATAGCAAGATACACACACACACACCCCCCAAAAAAAAAAGGAGGGTCTTGGCATATAGTTCAGTGGTACAGCACTTGCCCTAGATTCAATTCCCAGTGCCACCCACTCTCCAAAAAAGGAAGGTGGGGAGTGCTGGGTCAGAGGGTAGTTTTTTTTGTTTTTGTTTTTTTGTTTTTTTTGGATGCTCTCAAGATCAGCTGACCTGTTGCTGGTTCCACAATACTAAGGACTTAGAGCTGTGGCTTTTTTTTTTAGAACGTGGCCCCCAGTTGAGAGGTTCTTTTTTTAAAAAATTCAACATTGGAGGTTGAACCCAGAGCTTCAGGCATGTTAGGCAATCACTCTACCACTGAGCTGCACCCCTAATCTTTTTTACATTTTTTGTTTAGAGACATTCTTGCTAAGTTACACAGGCTGCCTCTGGCCTCACATGTGTGATCCCCCAGCCTCAGCCTCCTAAGTCACTGTGATTACAGATAGGTGCCATTGCACCAGATATTATTATTATTATTATTATTATTACATTTATTATTATTATTTTATTGTCTAAACAGTGATGGAGCCAAGTATGCACTGGGTAGGCTGCTGGCAGATTTCTCCACTGCCACACTGCAAGGAACACACTGTGCACTGAAGTGGACTCAGCACAGTACCACCACCAACAGTCACATTTGTGTCAGCTCCCAGGGACAAAGCTTCCTCTCTGGCTGACAGGGACACTGCCCATACTGTATCAGTAATAATACTAGTCATTGCTGAATGCCTTCTTCGTGCCAATCTCTATGATAGTGTTCAAATCGAATCAAATGAACCGGGCATGGTGGCACGCACCTGTCATCACAGCTCTCACGGGTGGAGGCAGGAAGAGTTCCAGCTTGAGGCCAGCCTGGGCTACATAGTGAGTTCCAGGACAGCCTGAGCTACATAGCAAGACCCTGTCTCAAAAGACCAAAAAGAAAAAAAAGGGGGGAGGGGGAAGAACTTGAGTTAAATCAAGCAGGGTAAAGGAAGAGATTTCATAGTCTCCAGAGCCATAAACAAGTATGTTTCGAGCATCTGTTATGTATTGAATCCTATTTTTAATTCTTTTGGGATGTGAAAGAGGCCACTTAATTGTATTCCTTCCCAATACAGATTCTGAGCCATTTGAGAGCTACATAGATGAGTCAGGCAGGGGTACAAACAGAGATCGTTGTATAGGAAAGGGCTGGCCAACACGTGGCTCACGTGTGCCTTGGCGCCCCCCCCCCATCTTCTTCCTCTTTTTCTGTTTCCCATTTTCCACCCTATCCCAGGCTGCAGAGCAAGCATTTTGGAGAAAGGGCTCTGAGGGTGGTGAGATCAGCCCTTTTGACTGTTTACGTGAATCTAGGCTCTGTTCTGTGGCCTGTAGTAGTCCTGACCCTGCTGGATGGTCCCCAGCACTGCTTATCTCACCAGAAAAACCTGCATCTCTGGAATGTTGACGTTGATTTTCCAAGTCTGTACTTTGCATGCATCATGAAACTTGTTGACAATTCTGATTTTCTTATAAACACTTGGAGCTCTGTGGCTGTGTGCAAGTTGGTTACCCTGTATGAGGCCGGGGTTCCTCATCGGTAAAGTAGGGATAATAATACTCAATCCATAGATGTTGGGGACCAGGGATGTAGCTCAGTGGTTCTATCACCAGCACCACAAAAACAAACAACCCACACATTCTGGAGAGACTGGCGCTTAAGCACTTGATCAGGGCCTGGCCCATGACAGGCCCTCAGTGGGGCACCCCGTGAGCCTGGGAAACTCATGCTTCTGTTCCAGACTCTGGGCCTTCTCCCGTGCTGAGCAAGTCCACTTGAGGGCTAGGTGGCCAGAGACAGTTCTGTGGGCTGAAGTTGGAGTGGTGGTTCTGGGAGCTCTGAGGACGCTATAGAACTGTGTCATTAAGAGGCACGTATTGAACTGGGGGCTGTGGCACACCCCTGTAATCTCAGCCTAGGCAGGAGGATCATGACATCCAGACCAGAGGAGCCTGTGCAACTCAGCGAGACCCTATCTTAAAATAAAAAATAAAAAAGGGGTTGAGAATGCAATTCAGTGGTAGAGCACTTATCTGGCATGCACGAGACCCTGGGTTCAACCCCCAGTACTGGGGAAAAATAAAAACAACCACATGTTGGTGCAAGAAAGATGCACAGAGGCCCAAGGCCTGAATGGATATTTCCGTCCCAAGGCCTCCTGCAGGTTGGTGTGAGAAGAGCAGAGTTGTTGGCGGATGTGTCAACACCCCGAGCCTCTCTACAACCCCATATTTGGGACTATCTAAAGCCAAACGGGCTGGGATTTAGCTGAGTGGGTAGAGCGCTGCGCTGCAGTCTCTGAGGTCCCAAATTCAATTCCCAGCACCGCAAAAATGGGAGAAGGACCTGGCAATCCACTCCCAAGGCAATCCCAAAACAGTCAGCCATTAAAAACCCTATGAGGGTTGCTATGAGTCGGATACCAACTCAACGGCACCTAACAACAACAAAGCCAAACAGTGAAGGGAGCAAGGTTCCCCCAAGGTACCTCTCTTCCTCTTTCTTTACCTCTTTCAACTCTTTCAGTGCCCAACTCTCAGACAGCTAGGAAGTCAAGGGTCTGAAAAATGAATTAATTCCAAAAGAGAGGGAAGCAAAATGTAAGCAAAATCCTGGCATAGGGATATGGCTTAGTGGTAGAGCAAGTCCCTGGCATACAAAAACATATGAGCAAAATCCAACCTACCACCTGCTTTTCGATAGCCCGTGAGCTACAAATGACTTTTATATTTTACTTATTTATTTTGTAGTACTAGCAGGTTGAACTCAGGCACGCACATGCTAAGCAAGTTCTCCACTACTGAGCCAAAGCCCCAGGCCCTTCTTTATTTTTTGTTTTGAGGCAGAGTCTCCCTAAGTTGCATAGGCTGCCTCTGGCCTCAAACTCGCAATCCTCCTGCTTCAGCCTCCTGAATTCTGGGATTACAGGTGCGTGCCACCATGCCTGGCTCATAAAGTTTTATTGGAATATAGCCACAAGCATCTGTTTACATAGTGTCTATGGCTGCATTTGGCAGAGTTGAGCAGTTCTGACAGAGATCGTAAGACCTCCACATCTAAAATGTGTACACTGTGCCCATAGAGAAGTATGCTGCTGCCCTGCTCTAAGCTGAATAAGCTTTAACACAGGAGCAAACCAATGAATCCATGCTGCTTAGGAGACACTGGATGGAGTCTTCCTGATCCTGCCAGTTATTCTAGAGGGACTGAGGGGAGAGAAATGTCTAGTCTTGCAGGTGGAGCTGCTCTGTCCACACTGGGATAGGAGCATAGGAGTGATGGGGTCCAGACTAGGACCTTATTCTAGCAGTATAGACAGCAAGACCCAGGAAGCCTATCCTCACCCACTGTCCTGCCTAGCTGGTGGCCAGGATTTCACCTGAGACCTTTCACTTTTCCAGAGCCTGTCTGGCTTGCCTAGGCTAGCCCTGAGCAGTGCATTCATCGCTCGCCTCTCTCCTATCTCTGCAGAGTTTGCCTTCTGCCAGGTGGATGCCTCCATCGCTCTGGAACTGGCCCTGGCTGTCTTGTGTGACCTGCTCCTGCAGTGGGACCAGCTGCCACCTGGACTGCCCATCCTGCTGGGATGGCTGCTGGAAGAGGGTGATGACCTCGTGGGCTGTGTACAGAGCCCACAGCAGGTACTCCCAGGGACTTGGGGCACTGGGAGGTGGCCAGAGTGTCCTGACTGTCTGGATGCAGCACGTATAGGCTTAGTGGGCAGCTGGAGGCGTTCCTGTGGGTGCTGGGATGCAGAGCAGGGGCTGACCATAGGAGTGCCCACTGGGGGCTGCTGGGGGCTCCAGGGATGCATCAGGCTCGCCTCGGCCATTAGACAGTGGGGAAGGGAGATTTGAAAGAAGCTTCTTAGGTGTTGTCTGCAGCCACAGCACCCTAGCATCTGATCTCGCCTGATCTTGGAAGGTAAGCAGGGTTGGCCTGATTAGTTCTTGGATGGGAGACTACCTGGGGATACCAGATGCTGCAATCTAGGGAGAAGGACCTGGCAACCCACTCCTGAAACAATGCACTATTGAAAACCCAATGAATAGCAGAGAAGCACTGACAGTAGTGCCAGACATGGTACAGTGCTGGAGAGTGTTTCGTTTTGTTGTACATAGAGTCATTATGAGTCAGACCCGACTCCACAGCACCTAACAACAACCACCACCTTAGATGTTGAGAGTATGTAACCATGGCAGATGCTTACTAGTCGGCCGTGGCATTAGAGTGGAAATCCCTATGGTAAAGTTTAAGGATGAAGCATTTCCAGAGAATTAGCATCCTTTTAGAGAACTTGCCCATGGAAGAAAACTACCTCATCCAGGGAGATGTGTTCATAGTAGGGAAACCGAGGACCAAGACAAGCAGCAAAGCATCCTGAGAAGGGAAATTCATAGCCACCAGTGTCTGCCTATGCTGGCTGTCTTGGCATTCCCAGCAGGCCAAGAGTTCAAAAAGCAGCCTGTTTACGGGAAATGTGGAGACATGATAAAATGTTTGTGACAAAATGACCTTGAAACTCCGTAGCATTATAGAAACTGGGTCTCATACTCAGAGGCTTATGTGTGGTAACTCTTGCTCTTTGGTCAGCTGCTGAGTTTTCTCTTCCTCCCTCCACTCTGATTCCTCTATACACGTTAAGATCCAGGGCCCACTCCCTTGTCGAGGTCCCCTTTTCAGCATCAGGCCCCCAAAATATCTTGACTTTGAACTACAAGCACATCTTTATCAAAGGCCATATTAAGTCTGCAGAAAAATTCCTCTCTGCTAGAGAAGTACACGGAGTGAAAATAGAAGGTGACCTTCAAGGCTGTGAGTGGGGTGTGCACGTGGGTGTTGACAGGCTGGAGTGGGCCCTCTGTCAGCTGGGGGAGGGGATCCACCTCTTGCATCGGGAGTGGCCCTCCCTGTTTGGTGTGCCTGGGGCTTGTCCACATTCTCTGTAAGGTTGATTTTGGACATTTTCGTTCAACACAGGGGGAAGAAGAATACCTGTTTGAAAAAGCAGAAGTCAACTTTTGGGCTGAGACCCTGACCTTTGTGAAATACCTCCGCATGAACCTCTTCCATCTCCTCTCTAAATCTGGCTGGCAGCCCCCAAGCTCTGAGAGGCTCCATCACCTGCAGAGGAAGGTGTCAGAGCAGCACCACCTCCTCTCTCAGCTGTTGAGAGAGCTTCCACCCACTGCTGAGTTTTTGAAGACAGTGGAGTACACAAGACTCCACATTCAAGAGGAAAGCACTTTGGCTGGCCTAAGGCTCCTGGCCTTTCTGGAAGGAAAGGAAAGGGAAGCCCCCTTGTTCTCAGAGCCATGGACTACCCTGCAGAAACAAATCTGTTAACTGCCCCAAGAACAGAAGCAGCATGTTGAAAAGGGTTGGTGGGGAGAGTATTATTCTTCCACTAAATCTGCAAGAAATATGTCAAACATAAACGCAAACTTTTTCCCTTCATGCCTTCCCCACTTCTGGGAGTCTAGGCTTCAGTCACGTCCTACAGAGAGATTTTTCTTCAGTTCACTCATTCAAGGCAGCCTCATTTATTACAGCTACTGTAGGAAGTGAGGTTACCATGCTGAATTTTATTCTGTCCCCAGGTGCAGGCCACCTGCAGGCCTGAATTAGCCTTTTCCATCCTCCAGGACCAGTAATGTCCTGCCAGAGCCACCCTGCATTTTCTGTGAATTGACTGTACAGAATTGGGTTTTACCACACACATGAACCCCACCTTTTACTGACTATATGTAGGGGCTGGATTAGTTGGCAAACAGCACATTTGGTCAGATTTGTAAATTTTATTCCAGTTTAAAAGCAGAAATAGGTTACAAATGTTTGGTCCTGGGAATATTAAGGATCACCTTATGCAAATAATTTTGTTCTTTATCGTCTGCATGTGTAAATCCTGTGGTGGTCCACACTAATTGTTAAAAGAGCCTTTGAGAGCCCCATCTGTCTCTCCCCAAAATATGTGCTAACCCTTGTTTTTAGATGCCGTCAAGTCAGTTTCCGACTCATAGCGACCCTCCATACAGCAGATGAAAGACTACTGTCGGTGCTTCTCTGCTATTCATTACTGCTAACACTAGAAAACCTGATTTTACCACCCAAAGAGCCAGCCACTCTTGGCTGTTAGAGGGAATCTTGGGAAAGGAGACACAGCACAAATGATTTATTTGATGACTACACTGTTGTCCATCCAGTTCTTGGTGGCAGTAACAAGAAGTTTCTCACTTAAGATGCCAATGAACACATATATCCATTTCAGTGATTTATTGTAGAAACCTTAAGGGTTTTCAGCCCTTCCAAGGCCAGCCCAGCTCTCTTCCTCAGGCACCCAGAAGGTGGCACTCTTGCACACATTTTGTTACTGGTCTTGTATTTCATTGGTTTACCATTTTAAATGTATACAGTACTTTCACAGTAGGTGTAACTACAATGGCTGGGGCTTAGCTTAGTTGGTAAAAGTGCTGCTCTGTGCTGAGGCCCTAGGTTCAATTCCCAGCACTGCAAAAGTGGGAGAAGGACTTGGCAGCCCATAGTAGAAAAGCACTGACATAGTGTTAGGCATGGCACAGTACTAGGGAGTGTTTTGTTCTCTTATACATAGGGTCACTATGAGTCAGTCCTGACTCCACAGCACCTAACAACAGTTACATTGAGATTCCTAGCTTGCATGAATCGTAGACTCATCCAGATTCATTTTTCATCCTACCTATCTGAAAAAGCCATTTCAGTCATAGTACGTAAACTTTTAGGGCCTGTAAATATTTTTAGATACTTCTCTGATGAATGGTCTCTAAGAATTATGTGTAAGGGTCTGAAAGCACAGGTTAGAGAGGAGAGAGTTCAACATGCAGAAAAGCTTGAGATTTCAAATGTTGTTGGTCTCTGGGAGAAAACTACCTGACACTGAAAATGCAGCCATACTGGAGATAATTGAGACCTGGCTTTCAGGAAGAAGAGGAAAGAAGGTAACTCGGTGTCCAAAGTGTCATCCTAAAGAGAACAGGAAATTCCCTGAGTGGTTTTGCAGCCATTTAGCCCGAAGTGTGTTTTTTGTGATCCTAAATTAATTACCTAGTTAGGCATCTGTGTAGCCTGCACCTGATGGAAAGTTGCCAACCTAACACTTCTTTTTCGCTCTAAGATCTAGCTGGTGAGAAGTCAGGGACTGATGGTGTAATGTGGTGAGAAACACAAGAGAATAATTCTGAACAGGGCCCAGAAAAGCCCAGCTCATTGAAAACGCCAGCACTACTCCCTCCCCCCCCCCAGTTAAAATGAAGTCAGTTACATAATAATAAAAATACTTTATACTAGCAGATACTCTGCACCAAAACATGTACCAGAACATGTTTACATGTTATCTCCAGGATCCTACCAAATCTACAAAATGGGTTTTCTCACTGTAGTTGACTGGGAAATAGCCCAGATTTTAATCTGGGCTGGCGGTGACCATCCTGGAAAGATAGGAGGGACAGATGTTCCCACATTTGTATCTGAAATCTTGTTACTGATATAATAGCAATGGCTAGGGGAATGGCACTTCACACTTTCCTGATGCATCCCTGGAGAAACCTCAGACTCTACTCTCAGGGGCTCAAATTCATGTTTGGGGTCATTTCAACAAAGAATGCAACAGTATCAGCCACAAGTGGCCAGCCTCATGTAGGGTCTGAAGCAGTCACCTTTCCTGAGGCCACTACCTAATCTTGACCCCCAAGTGCTAGGGTCCAAGATTTCGGTGGCCTCTGGCTCTGCACTCATGATTCTGTGGCCCTCCATCCATCTGTCCAAAGCCCTGAATCCTGGCTTTCTCCCTTTGCCAATTTATTTTATGCCTAAAATGGTTTGTACTTGTTTATCTTTTAAACATTTTCATGGATATCTCCTTTGCACCTTGACAAAGGTGAGGGATGAATAAAGCAAGAATTTTATCTTTGTTTTCTTTGTTTTTCTTTGTTTTGCAAGTAAGAAAACCCAAGTACCAGATTATGTGATTGTCCCCAGACCACAGGACTTCTCAGGGGCAAAGCCCTACATTTCTAATCCTAAAGTCCTCCCAGACTGCCCCTGGGCAGTAGGGGAATACCAAGGTGGGAAATGTAGGCTGGCCTCTCAAGGAGTCTTCTCTCAGTGACAGGCCTACCTCCCTCCCTCCCAGGTTACCCCACTGACAACATGAGTGGGCTGAGTGCAAGCAAACCTAAGATGAATTTGGGAAGCGGGTGTGGGTCAAGCTTCCTTCCCTGGCAGCTCCTGGACCTTCCACCATAGGCGGTCTGGGCTTCCAGCTGAATGGAATCATGGGCCCAGTTACAGCTTCGGCACAGTCAGTATAGACTCAGTATAGCGAGAAGGTTCCAGGACCAGATTCCAGATGGGCTGAGTAGGGGTGTCAGCGGCTTTAGCCTCACCGGGCACTAGGTGGGGGTGTCTGCCCCATCCCAGGACGCAAGGGGGGTGCCCGATGGAAAGGAGCATTTTCCCCAGTTCATTAAGTTGGTGGGGAGTGCACAGCCTAGAAGCAACAGAGGGGGAACGCCCACCTGGGTCTCAGCTGGATCCAGCAGCCGCCCCCAGCTAAGACCGGGGGATACAATGTCTCTCACAGCCGAGGAGGGAAAGGCCTTGGAGGACACGACAGGCTAGGGCTGCGCTGGGCAGGAAGCCTTGGCCAGCAGCTGCACCCCAACCCCCAAGAGGGTTGGGGAAGGGCAGGCCTACCAGCAGACCGAAGGGGTGGAGGAAGTCGCCTCCATGCCTGCTCTGCTCTCCTGGCTTGCCTCCCGTGCTCCGAGTCGGCTCCCCCGCCCCGGACACCCCGCGCCACTCCGCGCCTTTGGCCCAGGCTCAAGGTCTTGTGATGTGATTAGCAAAGCCAGCGCCTTGTCCTCAGACACTCAGCCCTGCCCGGCAGGCCCAGGCGCTCAAGCCCTGTTTACTGAGCCTGGGCGGGGAGAGGGGCGGAGAAAAGGGCCCGGGATCCTCCAGGCTAGTCTGCAGCGGCAGCCGCCCGCGTGGCCGCTCCCGCCCCCACCCCCATCGCGTCTCCACGTGCAGCGGGGCCGGAACCGCTTCCCACGGGATTCAGGCCCGGAGCCCCGGTCCCTAGTTTAGGGGCTTTGCCAACCAGCCGGGCCGCGAGGACTGTTGCAGTAGTTTGCACTTCCCGCGCCCAGCACAAAACCGAAGATGGGAGATAGAAGCTGTGCAAGTCCGCCTAGCAGGATCAGGCGGGAAAGACATGTCCGGGTCGCAGCACCCCAGCCACGTACACTGTGCTGAAGCTTTCCAACACTGCAGCCCTACAGGCGGAGGAGAGCAATCTCTTGCCGCCGCCACCCAGCAGCACCCAACTGGGCCAAAGCTCTACAAGCTGCCCGGGCGCCCCAGCAGCCTGCCCCGCCGCCCCAGCAGCCTGCCCCGCCCCGAGGCCTCCCCGTCCCCTCCCCCAGAGGAAAAAAATTGGCGGCGGCCAACGGGAGGCCAGGGGAGGCGCCTGACGTTCGCGAGCCAGCGGGCGGCGTTGCCTGGAGACCCCGGCGGGGTCAGCGTTCTGTCCCCTCCCCCGGAGCGCCCGCCCCGCCGCCGCCGCGCGCCGGGGCTCTATATAGGGTGCGCGCGCTCGGGCTGCGGAGTTCCAACAGTCCGCGGGCTGCTCAGCGCGCGGGGGGGCCGGGCCGGGCACCCGGGGCGCCGAGGAGCGCTCTCTGCTTCTCCTTTCCCCCAACTCCGCACTCCGGGGCACTCTCTGCCCAGTCTACGCTGCTTCTCTCTCCGTCTTTTCTCGTCCCCCAGCAAACTTTCGGTCCCTCCCCGCCCCTCGCCCGTTATTCGTCGTGGCTCGAGCCCGGCTGCGCCGCCCCGAGGGCTCCTCCCAGCCTCCCTGCCTGCAGCTCCGCAGGACCCAGGAAAATGTCGACCACACTTCTGTCGGCCTTCTACGATATCGACTTCTTGTGCAAGGTAGGCGGGGAGGGAGGACGGCGGGCAGGCAGAAGCCCTTTGAGTGCCCTGACTTTTGCCTTTCGGCCTCGGTTCTTGGGGACCCCTAACTCTTTGGTTTTTCGGGTGGAGAAGAATCCTGGAGTTTGCAGTCGTGTGTGCTAGCGCCTTGTGGGCGGGGAGAAGGAGCGGGGAAGGAAGAGAGCGGCTGTAGCTGTTTAGTTTTCTCCGGAGCCCGCCGCGGCCACGCTGCCCGGGACTTCCCGAACGGTGTTTGCGCCGCCCACCCCGCGGCCCTCGGGCCGAGGAGCACATGTCGAACAGCAGCGAGGCCCAGGTGGATGGCCTCCGCTCTCCCGCTTGTTTTTCGCATGTATAAGAGGAGGCCGAGTCGAAATCCGCAAGGATTTCCGGGGATTGGGGGGGTTCAGGCTGAGTTGCTGTGCACCTCGCCCCTACTCCCCCTCCCCTTCCGATTTTCATTCCCTCCCCGCCTCCCTCCCTTCGGCAGACAGAGAAATCCCTGGCCAGCCTTAATCTGAACAACATGCTTGACAAGAAAGCGGTGGGGACGCCTGTGGCCGCCGCCCCCAGCTCCAGCTTCACCCCGGGTTTCCTCCGACGGCACTCGGCCAGCAACCTGCATGCGCTCGCCCACCCCACGCCCAGCCCCGGCAGCTGCTCGCCCAAGTTCCCGGGCGCCGCGAACGGCGGCAGCTGCGGCAGTGCGGCGGCGGTGGCGGCAGGAGGCCCGGCCGCCTTCGGGCAGCTCAAGGAGCCGTCGGGGGGCGGCGGTACGGCGCTGCTCAACAAGGAGAACAAGTTCCGGGACCGCTCTTTCAGCGAGAATGGCGAGCGCAGCCAGCACCTCCTGCACCTGCAGCAGCAGCAGAAGGGGGGCGGCGGCTCGCAGATCAACTCCACGCGCTACAAGACGGAGCTGTGCCGGCCCTTCGAGGAGAGCGGCACGTGCAAGTACGGCGAGAAGTGCCAGTTCGCGCACGGCTTCCACGAGCTGCGCAGCCTGACGCGGCACCCCAAGTACAAGACGGAGCTGTGCCGCACCTTCCACACCATCGGCTTCTGCCCCTACGGACCGCGCTGTCACTTCATCCATAACGCGGATGAGCGGCGGCCCGCGCCGTCGGGGGCCACCTCTGGGGACCTGCGCGCCTTCAGCGCCCGCGACGCGCTGCACCTGGGCTTCCCCCGGGAGCCGCGACCCAAGCTGCACCACAGCCTCAGCTTCTCTGGCTTCCCCTCGGGTCACCACCAGCCCCCTGGGGGCCTCGAGTCGCCGCTGCTGCTCGACAGCCCCACTTCGCGCACGCCGCCGCCGCCGTCCTGCTCCTCCGTCTCGTCCTGCTCCTCGTCAGCCTCTTCTTGCTCCTCGGCCTCGGCGGCCTCCACACCCTCGGGAGCCCCGACGTGCTGTGCCTCGGCGGCGGCGGCGGCCGCTGCCGCCCTGCTGTACGGCACCGGGGGCGCCGAAGACCTGCTCGCGTCCGGAGCTCCGTGCGCCGCCTGCTCGGCGGCCTCCTGCGCCAACAACGCCTTCGCCTTTGGCCCGGAGCTGAGCAGCCTCATCACACCGCTGGCCATCCAGACCCACAACTTCGCCGCCGCGGCCGCCGCCGCCTACTATCGCAGCCAACAGCAGGGCCTGGCGCCCCCAGTGCAGCCCCCGGCGCCCCCCAATGCGCCCCTCCCGGCCAGTGCCACCGCGCCACCCTCGCCACCGTTCAGCTTCCAGCTGCCCCGCCGCCTGTCCGAGTCTCCGGTGTTCGACGCGCCCCCCAGCCCTCCGGACTCGCTGTCGGACCGCGACAGCTACCTGAGTGGCTCTCTGAGCTCTGGCAGCCTCAGCGGCTCCGAGTCCCCCAGTCTCGACCCCGGCCGCCGCCTGCCCATTTTCAGCCGCCTCTCCATCTCCGACGACTGAGGCAAGAGGGCGCCAGTGAGGAGGAGGGAGAGGCGGTGTTGGAGGGAGCCCCTAGCCTCCTTGCCCCTGCCGGGGGGCACGAGGCTGGAGGGGATGACAAAGCCACAGGCTGACTTACCCCAACGAGCGAGCACTTGGACTCGAACTCTGTGCTGGGAGGGCCCCTGCCCCTCCCCTTTCGGTTTTCTCTTTTTTTTTATTATTATTATTATTGTTATTATTATTACAAAGTTTCATTCTTGTTGAGCAAAAAAGCCAACGAACTTTTTGTATTAACGAACAAAATATTCACAACAGGGCAGTTGTGATGCGAATAGAACAAAAAACCAGACACTTAAAACTTTTTTAGGTCTCCGATGAGTTTGAGACTAGGAAAAGTCAGCCCAGCACCAGCAGCTACCAACCACCATTCCATCTCTTCACTTGAAAAGCATTAGTTACAGTCCAGATGTGGGAACTCTATCTCAAAAGAGTTCCTAATTGTCTCAGACCAGTGTAAACAAACCAGCCAGACACCACCTTGCTAAACTTATATAAGCTTTTAGAATCCAATATTCTGCCAAGAATATGCCTTGATAGTAACCCTCAGCCCCGAAGTTTCTTGTGTTGTTTTTTTAAAAAGACAGTTACATATGTAGGGAGATTTAAAAAAAAAAAAGCAATCTTGCATTCCAAAGTTTGATACTGGTTACTGGTTTCATTGCCATCATGTAGTGGATATTTAGTTTAGAACCATTTTGTCTGCTCTCTGGAAGTCTTGGGCAGAACTTAGTTTGTAATTGTTGGGGAATAACTGCTGAATTTTTAGCTGTTTTGAGTTGATTCGCACCACTGCACCACAACTCAATATGAAAAACTATTTAACTTATTTATTATCTTGTGAAAAGTATACATTGAAAATTTTGTTCATACTGTATTTATCGAGTATGATGAAAAGCAATAGATATATATTCTTTTATGTTAAATTATGATTGCCATTATTAATCGGCAAAATGTGGAGTGTATGTTCTTTTCACAGTAATATATGCCTTTTGTAACTTCACTTGGTTATTTTATTGTAAATGAGTAAAAATCTTAATTTAAGAGATTGTATGTAATATTTATTTCATTAATTTCTTTCCTTGTTTACGTAAATTTCAAAAGATTGCATGATTTCTTTAGAGAAATCTATCTTGATGCTGTGGAAGTAGTTTAAGGAATATCTGAAGAGTTAGAATGTATAATGGTTGCAGCCCATCCAACTTTAAAGTAAATAAAAGAATGACCACATACTTTGCAGTTGCAGTCAGGCTTACATGTGGCATACTTTTCTAATTCCAACTTTATAAACTAGCAAAAAAGGTGTTTGCTGATTCCACCAGTTCTACTGTGACATACTTTTGAATATAAAGACATGTAGCAATAATGGGGGGGTAGTCTCACAGTGCCTTCAGTAGGGCCCAAACTTGCCTTAAATCTTCCTCAACCAAATAAGTATTTTATTAGTGCTTGAGAGAATTTGAATGTAGGATGGGTTCAACTGCACAAAAGGAAAAGATTTTTACCACTTTTTATATAGCTATAAAGTGAAGAGGCCACCTCTTACTGCTGAAATGGTATGTAGTACATGAATATGCCTTGTTTAATTACAGAAAATTCCAAAACTTGTACTATTATTATTTTTTTTAATGTAGAAAGGCAAGAGTGTCTCCCAAGCTTTCCTGGACAGCGGATGAATGAGCATAGCTTTGTGTGTAGGTACAGTTGGAGCACTATGTATGTACTCTCTGGACTACTTTATCAGAAGTAGATTTTTGAATGTAATAAGTCAACTTGAGTTGTAATATATTTTGGGGAATCAGTTCACTACAAATTGTGACTGTAAACATTGTACTGTAAATGTTTTATAGTTTTCCCCCAATAAAATTTTTGGGAAAAAAAAAGGTATTAATGTGTAAAATAGTTTTCTTAATGAGCATGTTAGCTTCCCAGAGTCTAAGCAATCATGACCCAGGCCTAGGGAAGGTGGGAGAAGACATGGGGAGCTGGCAGCTCAGAAGAGCCTGCATCCCCTTGTACCTGTATTTACTTTATAGCAAGTTCTTTTAACTGGAAGAAAGTAAGTATTTGGACTGTCAAGGGCATTAAGTTAGCTGTTCCCTTTAGTAATAAGATGCATCTCCCTGTTGGTTGACTGGCTGGTGGCAGGGCCTGGCGGGAGACCTCAGGGGTGTGGCCTGCCTGTGAGTCACCCGGTGTGTCACATGGTTACAAGGCGCGCCCTGCCCTCGGCCTGCAGGGCCTTAAAGTGCTGAGCTGGAGGTAGAGGTCTGGGCCAGGCTTTGCTGGGGTGAGGTGGGTTGCAGAACCAGGGTTTTGCCTGGACTTTGGAAAGCCCAGTTGTATCCTTGTTCATGGAGAGAAGGAGGATTAAGCAGGTTAAATATATATCTGGGTGTTGTTTGCACAGAGAACTTCCTCTGGGAATGATCACATACAGGCTACTTATGCAAAAGGAGTTAAATGTCTGGGCCTTAGACTGTAAGGCAAATTCAACTAGAAAGCAAATTCAACCCAGGCCTCTAGAAAAAGGAAGAAAAAAGTGCATTGATTTGCTTACTGGTTCTCAAAACAGTTGCACAAACTCTTATTGTAACCTGTTTTTTTCCTACTCGCTTTAAAACAATCAGTTTAGAACCAAAATCATGTTCATAAATCAATTCTTGGTTTTCCTTCACCTGCCCTTGCCCCTGTGTTGCGCACACATCAGACATTTTCCAAAGTAGGTAGTAGATTTAGCAACAGTTTGCTTTCTTACTGAGAACAGCTGGGCTCTATCAACCAATCCTTGCATCCTCTTCCTGGCCCTACATTTGCCAGGGTCTTCTGTGACTCACAGGAGCCAGAGGGGTGGGGGTATCTGGTGGATGCTTCAGGCCTGGACAGCTGGTTCGAGTTAAGGATGATGGCAATGGTGTTCACTGGGGCTTTTTTTGTTTTTGTTTTTTTTTTGGTGCTTGGTGCATGCTGCCGAAGGAGATGGGGAGCAGTTTCAAAGTTCTACCAATTGCTGGGCCTCAGAGGTGGAGGAGGACTTGGGAAGCCGGAGGCTAAGCAGGGGTCCACTGGGTGAAGCCCCTGCCGCTCCCTGGCCTCTCTGACATAAAGAATGTGCAATGGGGAGGAACTGTCTAAAATGTGGTGCCATTTAAGCCAAGCTGCATTTCAAAGGCCTTGTTTCCACTCCATTCCCAAACTTACTTTTTTAAACAAACACTTTTGATCAGCTGGAATGTTGGACTTCTTTGCAGGGTAAGCCACATTCATTTTTTTTAAATGGTCTGTTTGAAAGCCCAACTCTAGGAGCTGAAATTCTGTGTTTTAGACCCAGTAGAGCGTGGAAAGCTATGGGAATCATTCAGAAGTTTCCTCTTGCTGCATGCACATCAATGCAGGGTCCCGGGTCATTGTCTCCCTGCAGTGGCAGGAATTCACAGCAATCACAGGTTGACTAGTGCTTGATCACCCTCAGGACAGTTTTCTTGTAAATTCAGGCAACAGAAATAAAACTTGCAAGTAAGGACATGTGCAGGGAGGAAGCCTACTAGAGAACATTGAACCTTGGGAGGAAACCTTCCCCAGACACCCGCTGTCCTTCAGCTTTTATTGTGGTGACAGGTGAGGGCAGACATGAGTCTCACCCAGTTTTCTTGAAACCAGAATTTGGGTCTCTGCACAGCCCTTAGAGACTGACCAGCTGCTGGGCCGAGGCTGGTCAGGCTCACCTCCCAGAAGGGGCAAGCAGCAAGTCTCCATTGTTGTCACCTCATTTCGTTTTTATTTTTGAGACAGGGTCTCACTATGTAGCCTAAGCTGAGCTCGAACTGGAGATCCTCCTGCCTCAGCCTCCAGAGCTCTGGGATTACAGGTATGTGCCACCATGCTTGGCTGTCCCCTCCTTTCATTGTATTTATTATTCCTTATCCACTCTCCCAGGGGACATACAGAGCCCTAGGCCTCCAGGGCAGTTCCAGCTTTGCTTGCTGGCAAGACCCAGGCAGGAGGGAGGGACAAGGGAAGGGCAGGGTGGGGCAAAGCCTGGTGGCTGGACAGGCCTTTCCCAGGCTGAGCCCTATGGGAAGAAGGTGGGAGCGGGAAGTCACTGCACCTTTTCTCCCAACTGCTTAACAGTGGGCTGGACCTTGAAAGGCATGTGTGCATGAGCCTCAAGCTGTATTTGCAGAGGAATGGGTCTCTGGAAGGGTGTCTGTAGGGGAGCCTGTAGAGGAGGTGTATTTGTGCGTCTGTGTCGTCTGTGGGTGGACAATGCTTGCAGGTGTCAGCTTGCTCTCAGTGGCACAGTGCAGGTCTGTGGCTTCTGTGCACAGATGCTGATGGGGGAGGTATGCGTGTCTGCAGGGTGGGGGTCTGTGGATGGGAGTGAGTGTTTGGAGGCGGACGTCCTGTGATGTGGGCTGAGTCTGGAGCTGTGTGTGTGGATCTGCGTGGGAGTGGATGTGGGTAGGTGTGAGGGGCTTTCAAGCGTGGGAGCTCTGGGTGTTCTGTGTGTTTGTACCTGAGTGCGGTATGGCTCTCGTGCTGTAGGGCTTGCGTGCGTGGGGGGTTACGAGTTTGAGTCGAGGTGGGTGGGTGTGTCCTGTGCCTTGCGTGGGTCTGGGTGTGACCGTGCGTGGCTGCTGTGGAGGCGTGTGGTCTGTGGGTGGGAGGAGCTGTGGGTCCCTCTGTGTTTGGGTCCATGTGTCTCGTAGTGTGGGGAGTGCCGGCATGAGGGTAGACATTACCAACACCTCCAGAGGAAAGGAAAAGCAGCCCTTAGCAGGCCTCTTTCACGTTTAAAAACTACTTTCCAAACCCGGAAATAACTGCGGAGCTGCTTTGCGCTTCCTGCTGGGCGGTGGCCGGACAGGGTAGGGTAGGAGGGTGACCGCCGGCCCCCAGGCACCCCAGACCCACCTTCACTGCTGGGCACGCCTGCCAAGGACGGGGCTCTTGGGCTGCTGCTGTCTGCGGGGACATTTTTAGAAGCAAGTCCTTCTCTGGGGGCGGGGGAGGGGCCCTTTTATTTTCATCTGGGCAGAAATAGCTCTTGTCAGATAGGAGTTCTTGTGCCAAGAGAGGCGGCTCTGAAATAGAAGGAAAGATATTAAGGACTCGAGACAGACAAGAAAACTCCTCAGCTCACCAAAACCAAGTTTAAAATATTTCTCTAAAAATAAGCTTTGTTTTCCTTGTGGACTCTGGCAGCCGGGCCTTCGTGTCAGGGTGCTTAGCTGGCCTGGGAAGCCAGGCGGAATCTTTTTAAAAAGCGAGTGTTTCCCAGCTGTGGCCTTGGAAAGTTCTCTGTTTTCCATTTATTAAACTCCTAGTTTCCGGCTAATTAAAATTATTTTCAAATAAAACTCTGTGGCCCAGCAATATTTGATGAAATGCAGAATTCCCGGTGACCCTGCTACAGGAGGCGGCAACAGCTGTGGGGTGGCCTATGTCCCCTCCACTGGGCTGAGTGTGGTTTTATGGGGATGAGAACATGGGCCTGCGTTTCAAAGGCTCAGGTCCTTGTCTGACTAAATCCCACCAACAGCACAGCTGTGGAGAATGCACCCAGCATCTGAATCCTGCACACCTGAGAAAGGGCTCAGGATAATGGGCTCGCTCTTTTCTCTTCTCTTCTTTTTTTTTTTTTTTTTTTTTTTTTTCTTCTCTTTTCCTTTTGTAGTGTTAGAGATGGAACCCAGGGCCTTGCACAAGCTAAGCAAAGGCTCTATCACTGAGCTACATCTCCACCCTTAAGCCTCAGGGTAATTGGAAACTTGCTACCTGAGCCCACCACTACCACCACCATTACCATTTCTAATAACGTGAGCCAGAGGATCATACCTCAAGGGAGAGGAACTTGGCTGGGGTGTGTGACCATATGATGCTCTGCTACCTGGTGCATCTCCTTGTCCTGGCTGCCCTTGAGGCTTCAGGTCAGGGAGGCCAATGTGCTAGGACTTTACTGAGCACCTACAAGATGCTCAGACCAGTATCTAGTCCCAGAGGTGGGTGGGACCTGACAGACATCCAAAGCCACATGTTACTCAGATGGTATCAGAGATGCTGCAGGGCAGAGATGTGCTTTGCCAAGGGCCAGAGCTAGTGTGATTCTGACTTGCCGGCAGACCCCCTTCATCCCAGCAGAGGGGCAGCACTTTCCCTTCATGCCACACATCGTTCTTCACTGTCTGAGAAATGCCTCTGTGAGGTAATGAGTGAGCTCACAGCTGTCAGCCCTGTCTGGAGGTTGGGTAAGGTTTTCAAAGGTTCCATGATGTAACATGAGTTTGCACTTCATTCCTTTTTATGGCTGAAAAATATTCTGTTATGTGGACATACCACAATTTGTTTATCCATTCATGACTTCATGGACATTTGGGTTATTTCCACCTTTTGGTTATTGTTGAACAGTGCTGCTATTAATGTCCATATACAAATTTTTGTATAAACATGTTTTTAATTCTTTGGGGCATATATCCACAAATGGAATTGCTAGGCCATGTGGTAACTTTGTTTATTTATTTTTTGTTTCTTTTTTCTTTCTCCTCCTCTTCCTCCTCCTCCTCCTTTTTTTGTGGTACTAGATCAAACCCATGGCCTTGCACCTCCTAGGCAAGTATTCTACCGCTGAGCCACATCCCCAGCTGAGATATGGTTTTTATAATCTTTTGTTAGTATCTGCCTTTCCTCCTCCACCTGATTCATGTTCCATGATGACTCATAAAAAAAACTTGTATGATAGCCAAAATGTAGAAACAGCCCAAATGTCCATCAGCAAATGAATAAATAAAAAAATGTACCATGTCCGTACAGTGGACTATTATTCAGTCATAAAAAGTAATAAAGTACTTAATCCATGTGGCAACATGAATGGATGAATCTTGAAAACTGTATGGTAAGTGTAAGAAGTCATAAAAGACCGCATAGTGTATGGTTCCATTTATTTATTTATTTATTTATTTATTTATTTAGTACTAGGGGGTTGAAGTTAGGGGACTCACCCTCAGACCTTTTTTTTTTTTTAATCCTGAGGCAGAGTCTCACTAAGTTGTACAGGCTGCCTCTGGTCTCAAACTCACAATCCTCCTGCCTCAGCCTCCCAAATCACTGGGGCTGCTGCTTACAGACAGCCTGATGCTCACTCTTCCTCACTTGCCTGGAGCACCAGTGATTTCTGACGCTGTTCACAGCCCTGGGCCTTGCTTTCCTTGGGCCTCTGCCTGTTACGCGCCCTGTGGGCCCCCTTCTTCTTCACTTTTTCCCTTGGCATTCATCCTTGGCTGTATGTCAACCTCCTCTAGTCCCTGCACCCATCCCTGGCCCACCTGGGTCCCCTGCGCAGGCCTTTATAGGGCCGCATCACATTGGCCGTTTACATCTGTCTTTCTCTAGCCTGTAAGATCCTTCCAAGCAAAAACTGCTTTCCTCCTGCCATTCTCAAGCCTGGCTCCTAGCTGGAGCTCAGGAACTTCACACGAGGACACCAGTCTCCCCTCCTTCAAGACTGGCTCTGTTCTTTCCCATTTGACAGATGAGGAAAACAAAGATCAGAGAGGGGAAGACACTTGCCCAAGGTCTCCCAGTGCAAGGACAGTGGGGCTATGATGCCACCCTAGGACCCCACAGAGAGGGTGGAGAGCCCTGGTGGTTCACAAGAGGGAAAAAATGCACTATGATTTTTTTGTTTCTTATTCCAAACATATGCCTGTTTATTATGAATAATCAGACAGCCGATATTGAATTCTGATATGTACAAATGGAAAAGTCCCTTTTACTCTCCCTTTTCAGTGCTACTCGGCAAAAGTGACCAGGGTAGCCATGCCATGTGAGGCTCTCCAGAAGTGATTATGCCGCTATCTCTAAATATTTAGACACATACATTCACATAGAGTTTCAGTCCATAAATTACCTCTGCCTGCCCACTGGCTCTCTGCCTTCACTTCCCATGATGTCTTCTTCTACTGGCCTCACTCCATTCCAGAATGTGAGGGCTCTGGTGATGGACATGGGGGTTCTACTCTATTTTGCTTTCACAAGCAGTGCAGCTTGGACAGCCATCTACCCAGGCCCTCAGGTGAGATTTCCTTCAGAAGAATGCCTAGAAGTAGCATTTCTGGCACTCTGGGTGCTTCATGGGTCTCCATAGAGGGAAATGTGCATTTAAAAGCTTGAAACCTAGCCTGTAGCGGTGGTGTGTGCCTATAATCCCAACAACTTGGGAGGCCCAGGCAGGGGGATCGTGAGTTTGGGGTCAGAGGCAACCTGTGTAATTTAGTGAGACTCTGTCTCAAGATAATAAGTAAAAAATGGGCTGGAGGTGCAGCCTAGTGCCCCCAGTACTGCTAAAAAAATTCAGGTGCCCAGTACCACAAAAAAAAATTTTAATGAATAAAATAAAAGCTCAAACCATGCCATCCTAGTAACCCTCCCAAAAGGTTAAATGAAATGCCTCCCACCCCGTGTCAGAGGCCATGTCCACCTTCTCCTCCCCCGGATGGCCTGTCCTGAGTTTCTGGAGCCCACATAACAGAAACTCTACCCTGGGGTCTGGTCTTCACCTCTCTGCCCAGATCTCGACAACTCCTATAGTCATCCACCCCCAGGCTGGCACAAAGTCTGAGGCTGTCGCCCGGCAGCCCCGGGACAGGCCTGTGTTAGTCCTGCTGGTCTCTGGGCACCTTGGGCCTGAGGGACAAGGGGCCAGGAAGTGGCTGCCACTGATCCGTGGGGAGGCCCCGCCCGTGTGGCCTGGGCCCAGCATTGCTGGCATGGCAGTGTGTGTGTGTGTGTGTGTGTGTGTGTGTGTGTGTGTGTGGCAGCACAGGTGTCTGGGTGAGTGCGCGCAGTCACGTGAGTGTAGGTCTGGGATGACAGATGGTGGGCCGTGGTGTTGAGAGAGGGTGCGTTAGAGCTTTCAGGGGCGGTTGTGTCCCGAATTACGTAATGCAGGCCCTCCCTGGAGCCTGGAAACCACGGTGCTGTAACCTCGGGGCGCCTGGGCCACCCAAAGGGAACCAGGGAAAATGTAAAAGCCCGTTTTCCCCTCACCATCAAACAGGCCCTGGACAGCCAAGCTCTTCCGGTCCTCTGGTCCTGTGGCCTTTCACCCTTGGCAATGGTGATAATGGAGGATACTCAGGCCTGGGCCAAGGGTCACAGGAATCTACAGCATGAACAACTGCAGCTCTTGCTGCTGGCCCATGGGCAGAACCACCAGGAGGGCTCAGCCACCGGCCAGCTGCTGCAGGCTATGCATCTTCACAAATGGGGTGTGCCGCAGTGCTCCTCTCTTTAAAGCCTTCAGGGATCCCGTTGTCCCAGAGACCTTTGCCCAGTATTGGAGCCCATCACACTGCAAGATACTAGTAAAGACCTCACAGCTCCCCAGTTTGCATGGATGCTTTTGCCTCTGGGCCAGGGCGTGATTGCGCTCTCTCTCTCACCTCCTCCCTGATCCCACACCATCCCCAGCCTGGCTCCTTCCTTCCCACCATCTCCTAGCTCCTCAGCCCTCTTGCCCTGTGCCTGAGACTCTCTCCCTGGGATCCTCCCTGGTCACTCCAGACCAGGGCCTGGCTGCCTGCACTGAACTCCCAAGCACCTCTGGATGCACCGCTGGGCATCTGGCCCTGCACAACCATCCCTTGTCCTCCAGCTGTGCATTTGAATAATAATGGCCACCATTTATGGGGCACATACTCTGCCACATCCGTTCCCTCGCTCCCTCAGGAAGTCCTCATTATGTCCTGTCATCTTCACCCTGACCCTCATAACTTGCTTTTACCAAGACCCCTGTGGAGAGGATTAAGTGAATATCCTCAGTTACAAAGCTGTGGCCAGCAAGGGGCTGGTGGCAGGGCGGGTGTTCACAAGCTCCCGTGGCTCAGTCCTGCTCCCCACCCCTCCAGGCTCCCAGAGATGGCACCTGCTCTGCCCCCAGCCTCACCTTCCCTACATGCCGCCAGCTGGATGGCCACTAGATAGTCAAAGGCTGTGACTGTCTCAGGGCAGTTGGTGCCTGTGGACTGCTAGTTGATTGAATAACTAGTTGCACAAAATGGACTGAAAATTTTTCCTCAGAACAACAGAGTAGGGCCCCGGGGAGGAGCTCAGCAGTACAACACTCACCTAGCGTGCACGAGCCCCTGGAGTTGATCCCCAGCATCACAAAAAAACAAACAAAGAACCACTCAAGTGGGATGAAGAGCAGGGTCCTTGGCTGATCTCAAGCAACTCGTAGACCCCTGTGAGGCTCAGGTTCCTCATCACCATTGCATCTCCGTCACCAAGTTCCCGAGAGGATTCCATGCACAGGTGTGTGTGATAACTTTTGCTCAGTGCCTGGCATGCAGTTAGTGATCAATACATGCCAGCTGCTGCTGCTGTTGCTGTGCCCTCTTCAGAGTCTAGTTGGGGCAAGCATTTCCTCCTATTTCACAGGTGAGGAAACTGGAGGCCCAGAAAAATGGCTTCCCCAAGATCCTGCAGGGTTGGGATTGCAGCTGGAAAATCGCTAATTCTCAGTGCACAGCTGACAACCCGACAGGTAGTATTTGTCTCCATGACAGCGTGGGTGGGGACAATGGAATCAATTGAAGAATATCTTTCTAGGCTTTAAAACACTCTCTGAGCTGGGTTCCACGGCACACACCTGCAATCCCAGAACTCAGGAGGCTGGAGCAGGGAGGATCGCAAGTTCAAGGCCAGCCGGGCTTCCATAGTGAGACCCTGTCTCTAAAACACAGCACCACAAAAAATCCTTTCTGGTCAGCACCAGGGCAATGCCCTTGAGGCAGATGGTCACCTTTGTCTTCCCACCCCAGCTAAGAGGAGGGGTTCATCAGAGGGGCTGCTAGGAAAAAGTAGCATCAGGGAAAACTTGTCCTCTCAAAGGAAGATGGCACGGCAGCCCAGGCTCAAAGCGCTTGGTGGTAAGTATGTCCCGGGCCTTCTTGCTCCCTCCAAGCTGGGTTTCCATCTGAGGGCCACTGGAGGACCATCCCTCCCATCCTTACCTTTCATGGGGTGTGGAGCCTACCAGCTCAGGGAAACTGCCCTTCGCTCCACCTCAAAAACCCTTCTGACTTGAACGGAGGGGTGGGGGGCGGACTGCTCCTCAACACTCTAACCCAGTCCCACCTTCTCACTTCACCTCTTCCCTGCCCAGGGCTGTGGGGGAATTACCCTAAACCCCCTTTCTAGCAGTTTGCCCACACTGCTCATGGGCAAGTCCTTGTTTCTGTCCTGGCCCCACCTCCTCCCACAGTCCCCTCCCGCCCCTGGCTAACATCACACCTCACCATCCCATTCCATCCCTCCCAGACGCCCCCAGGACCATCACCGTCTAACACAACATAGCTTACTTATGAGTCTTTATTTTCTGTCTCTCTCTAAAATGGTAGCTTCAGGGACTTGAAGGAGGGAGGTGGCCAGGTCTGTCTTCCTCTGTCTGGAGTGCTTTTGTTTGTCTTGTGATGCTGGAGATGGAACCCAGGGCCTCACACATGCTAGGCAAATGCTCCACAGCTGAGCCTCACCCCCTCTCCAAGTGCTTTGAAGGAGCAACAGGTTGTTGTTGTGTGCAGTCAAATCGTGCCCGACTCATAGTGACCCTTATAGGGTTTTAAATGGCTGATTGTTTCGGGATTACCTTGGGAGTGAATTGCTACATCCTTCTCCCCTAGAGCCTAACACATAGTAGGTGCTTAATAAATACTTGAAGAATGGTTGCATTATCCCCACCCTCCTGCCGACTGCTCTCTCATGCCAGATTTATTCCCCCCTGCCCTATTATGTCCCTGCCCACAATGACCTCCCAATGCCTTTGGCTGAATCATGCCACCTCTTGCAGAAAGGCTTCTGGAATTACACCTGCCACAGCGCAGCCTCCCCTCTCCCACCTCATCATGATGCAGATGAGCCTGGCCTCATCCTTCTCCCCTTCTCAAGCCTCTGGCTAATTCCAGAAGAAGGTAGACCCGGTAGGCCAGTTGTCCCTGGCTGTGCAGGGACTGGTGGTCATGGGATTGGGGTGGAAGGTCCAAGGCTTGGAAGGCTAGGGCTCCTATCTCCCACCAGTTTCCCCAAGGGCAGGAGACAAGGCTTCTACTTCCCTCTTTTGGCCTTGGGGCCTACTGCTCCAAGTTCCACTCCACCCAGACCTGTGGCAGGGGAGCCCAGAGTTGAAGTAGGAGGTGTCTTGTAACCCAGGGGCACTTCTCAGACCCTGGGAGGCCAGGTCCTAAGCAGGAGACCTGCAGCCAAAGCTCTGCCCTGGGGGCTTCAAGTGGGCGGCAAGTCAGGGTCCCGTGACCTTGGAGTCCTGCCCTGCAAGTGCTTCGGAGAAGCTCTTACCCAGCTATGTATAGAAAGGAAAGGGAGGAAAGAGGAGGGAAGAGGAGGGAAGGGGAGGGAAGCTCCCACCCAGCTATGTACAGAAGGGAAGGGGAGAGAGAAAAGTCTCTGCACCAACAGAGAAACCAAACCAGAGAGGCAAGTGAGTGAAAATTTGTTGTTGTTGTTAGGTGCCGTTGAGTCGGTGTCCGACTCATAGGGACCCTCTGTACAACAGGGGAAACACTATTGTCAGTGCTTCTCTGCTGTTCATAGGGGTTTCAATGGCAGATTGATTTTTGAGAGGGGGTTGCCAGGTCCTTCTCCCAAGCCTGCAGCATCTGGTGTTCCCAGGCGGTCTCCCATCCAGGTACTAACCAGGCCCGACCCTGGTTAGCTTCCGAGATCTGATGGGATCGGATGCCACAGGGCTACAGCTGCAGGCCGAGTGAAAACTAGAATGCTAGAAAGTGACGCTGCTCATTCGGGAGGCAGCTATGATCCTGGCTGCGGCCCAGGGCAGCAGGAAGGGGGAGCCCCAGGGGAGACAGGCCTGAGGCTGGCCCTGCGGCCATGGGCCTCCAGGTGGAGGACACAACCTGTTGGAGCAGGCAAGGCCACTGGCCTGAGAGGGCCAGGGGCCCCAGAGTCACGTTGTTTTCTTCCCTGTTTCCCTGCCCTGCGGGGTCCATGTGGTCACTCACCCTCATGCTTTCTTGTGGGGAGGGGGTTATGATCCAGAAGCTAGAATGGCTAGGTCCCCTCAGTAGCACTGTTTTGTACAAGAATTAAATAACAGGAAATATGTAAAATATACCTGGCTTGGAACCCGTGTTGCTAAACAATGTCAGGCAGGGCCTTCCCCCAGCCTCCCACCAGACTCCATTCCTGCAAACCTTCCCCTGATCACTTCTGGCACAATTGTGGTCCACAGAGAACCTCCTGGTCCCGGGCTCCACGGAGGAGGAAGGATGCAGAGGAGCTTAAACCCTCACCCACCCTGCCCAGGGCCTGTGCCTTGTCTTATTTGGAAGATCCCTTTACTTCTCTTGCCTCCTATTCACTCCCTGTCCTTTCTCATCCCGCTTCCTCCACCCAGTCCCCCTGGACACACCACACGATCCTGCCTTCCTGTGGCAATCACTGGCCACCCAGCATTCCAGAATGCAGTTTTGGGAGCCTGCCCGACTCCTTTCCATCCTGGGCTTTCCACTTATCAGCTGTGTGACCTTGGGCAAGTTCCTCAATCACTCTGTGCCTCTGCTTCCTCATCTGTTGTTGCCCTAGAGATCCAGGTGAGGAAGTTTTCTCTTATCAAATGATCAGTGAGTTCCACAAGGGTCTAGGAAGCCATTTGTTAGAGCATTCTGTCTGCTTAAAACCTCTCCCTCCCCCTTAAGAGATGGAAACTGAGGCTTTAAGAAAGCAAAAGTTTTGCTCAAGGCCTCGATGCCTCAGGGCCTCTCTGCCTACCTTACATGAATTGCACTGTGATACCTGGGCTATGAGGCAGGCTAAAGAGATTCTGGCTGGATCAGGAAAGAGGTAAGTGAGCATTTAAAATGCTTTCTCAGCTGCGTCACCGTGCAGGGGCCTGTTGGCAGGGCCCAGCCAAAGAGGCAGGGCTTGAAATGGATTCCAAGTAGCCAGAGAATGGTGGGGGCTGCAGGGGCTGAGCAGAGGGCATCTAGGCCTTGAGGTGGAGTTGAAAGAGCCAGGGAAGAGCCACGTGCTCCAGCTCCACTCTGCTTGGGCGTCCTCTCTAACAAACACATTTGCACCTATGCTGGTGTGGACGTCTGTGTTTCTCGGAGGGGGGCTGCATCGGACCATTAAGTGGTCACCTTCAAAGAGAGGTCGGGGAAAGTTTTTCTGTTACATCATACCTTTCTATTTTGTTTGACTGTGTTACCATATGCGTATATTACTGTCCTTTAAATGTCAGCAGATATTATCTGAATGTGTGGGATTACGAGCCATTCTGTTCTTTTTCTGTAGCATCAGAAAGGAAAGAGGTAATGAAAGTTGCCGAGGCAGGGATCTGGTTTTGTTGTTGAAGGCTGGGAGGGCCTGCCTGGGAGTACGAGGCCGGAGGATGCTGGGAGCGGGGAGCACCACACTGGGAGGAGGGCCTCCCTTGCTCTCACCCCCGCCAACACTAGTTGGGGTGGCCTCTGAGAGGCCTAGGCTCCCCTCAAGCATCGGCTTCCTCGCTGCCGGGAGAAATCCAGGCCCTCTGTCTGAGCCTGAGGGCTACCTGTAGTGTGTGTCGTGCCACTGTCTGTCCTCCTTTCTGAGCCTCTGGGCCCAGTCTTGCCCAAGAATGGCGGCTGGGTACCCTGTGCCAAGTCCTGCCCTCCTGGCTGCTCACAGGAACCTTCCCATGTCCTGTGGCAGATGCACAGACAGGCACTAGGTTGTTGTGGAGGGCCTGGGGAGGTGACATCCAAATTTCTGCTCAGTTCTGGCCACCTGCACTGGCTGGTTTATGGTCACTGCTGATCTAGCACGGTGAGGCCGATGTGGTCTCTGTGTCAATTACTGCTAATCACCTGAGCAAGCACGACTCTCATCCTTAGTGGACAGACACCCCGCTCGTCAGGTGGGAAGAGTGCGGTGAGTTCTCAACCTTCACAGGCCGAAAAACTGAAGTCCAGGATGGGAAAGTGGCCTGCCGAGGCCAGTGGTGACCTGTAACTGAACAGAGCCTGAGACCCAATTATCTCTCCATCTGGGTGCTTGACTTCTATGGTGGATTGAGAAGGGAAGTTAATATAATCTCAGGGTTATTTGAGGAACAACTTGCCTTAAAAGTGACCCAGCTCAACATCATATGTAATTAGGGAATTGCAAATTAAAAATTTTAAAAACCTGGTTCACACCTGTAAATCCAGGGATTTGAAAGGCTGAGTCAGGAGGATTGTGAATTCAAGGCCAGAGGCAGCCTTTATAACTTAGCAAGACTCTGTCTCAAAATAAAAAATGAGGGGCTGGGGAGTGCAGCTCAGTGGTAGAGCGTTTGCACAGTATTCGAGAGGCCCTAGTTTCAAGCCCCAGGACTGCAAAATAAAAATAAAAAATAAAGGGGCTGAGGGTATATAGCTCAGTGGTAGAGCATTTGCCAACCATGTACAAGGACCTGGGTTTGATCCCCAGCACCTCAAAAATACAATAAAAAAAAAATCAAGATACCACTATACACCTATTAGCAATGGCAATGTCAAATACTGGTAAAGATATAAAGGAACAGGAACGCTCATTCACAGCTAGTGGTGATGCAAAATGGTACACAGCTACTTTGCAAGATAATTTGGCATTCCCACCCCCCACCCCCCAATTTTTGTGGTTTTGAGGATTGAACCCAGGATCTTATACTTGCTAGGCAAGTACCCTGTCACTCATCTACAGCCATAGCACTTGGTTTTTTGACACAGGGTTCCAGAATGGCCCTGACCTTGAGATCCTCCTGCCTCTGGCTGTGTACCACTATCCTGAGTTGCAGTTTCTTAGGAAATGAAATATATTCTTATTATAAGATTCAGCAATCTTGCTCATTAGAATTTACCCAAATAAGATGAAAAAGATATCATATTTATAAAAATCCTGCACACAAATGTTTACACCAGCTTCACTCATAATTGCCAAAACTTGGAAGCCACCACGATGTCCTTCAAAGAAAATGTGGTACATCCACACAATGGAATATTATTCAGCACTAAAAAGAAATGAGCTATCAAGCTATAAAAAGACATGGTGGAAGCATCAATCATACTACTAAGTGAAGAAAAGTTAGTCTGAAAAGGCCATATACTGTATGACACCTACTATATGACATTCTGGAAAAGGTAGACTTATAGAGACAGTAAAAAGTCAGTGGTTGCCAGAGGTCAGTGGGGCAGATGAACAGGCGGAGCCCGGAGGATCTTCAGGGCAGTGAAGCTAGTCTGTACATTACTGTGGTAGTGAGACATGTTATTATCCATTTATTCTAACTCATAAAACATACAGCACCAAGAGTGAGTCCTAGTGTAAACTCTGGACTGTGGGTGATAATGTGCCAATACAGGTTTATTAACTATAAACAATGAACCATTCTGGTGGAGGATGTTGGTGATGGGGTAGGCAGGAAGTGATGAGAACTCAGTTTTTTGCTCAATTTTCCTGCAAACCTACAACTCTTAAAACTAAAGTCAATATAAAAAAATAAATAAGAATGACCCAGGAGCAAGCATTCTAAGAGTCCCTCTGGATACTTTCCCCCCAAGACCCTGTCTGGTCCCTGCCAGCAGGGATGTGGGTTGGGGACACTTACTTCCTGTGGAGAATGAGAAGTGAGAGAGGCTTTGGTGGGCTGCCCACACTGGGGGCTGCCAGAGAGCGGCTGTCTTTGTCCCCTCCCATCTCCCACAGTTTCCTGGAGGAGGCTCAAAGATCCCCAGCCGTTGGCCCCCTTCTCCCCAGCTTCCTGTTTGGGTTCCAGAGAGACGTTTGGCCGTTTATGCAGCTGAACTGGGAGCCACCTCACCTGGTGGGTGGGAGGGGAGCAAGTCAGGGGCTGGCCAGCGTGGGGACAGGAATGCTGAGCACCCCTTGGAGCCTCAGCTTGTGATAGACACTTCATCCTGTAGCTGCTCAAATCCTTAGACCTGGGGCCCTTGACAGGTGGGTTAGGTCAGCCCTGGCCTCTGCAAAGGGGATATCTGGGCTCCATACCTGAGGCCTGGGACATCACCCTGCCCAACACAGTCTGCACAGGGAGACCTTCCTAGTGGCTTGTGTGACTTGAGCAGGCCACCCCACCCCAGCTGAGCCCCAGCTTCACAGGCACACAGGTTTGCAAGGGGCAGCACATGGTCCACGACAGATGGAGCGCACAGTTCCGCAGTGGCCCGGCTCCCACCAGCATCACTGGCCCTGCTCCACTCACAAATCTGATGCGAGCTCCACACTTGCCAGGGGTCCTGGTGGGTAGAGGACAGTGCTGCCTGCCCCCAGAAAGCCCAGAGCTGATAAGCCTGGCGACAGGGAGTGTGCTAAGTACCCATGGCCAAGAGCACCTGGGAGGACCGAGTGTCGGGGAAGCATTGCTGGGGAGGATGGTTCTAGAGTCAGATGTGCGAGGGTGAGTGGAGTTGGCCCGGCCAAGCAACAGCAGAGGCCCCGGGTGGGCAGGCACCTACCGTGGGCAGAGCTGTGGTTAAAGAAGGTGCTGGGAGGAGAAGCCAGAAGGTGGGTGAAGACATCCAGCCTACTCATCCCACCTCCCCCATTCCAGTCCCGGAGGACCCAGGGTCCAGGACTGGCCCAAGGCCTCTGTTCCCTGGGATCTGCCATATCATAGCCCCTGCAGGTCTGGTGCTGTCCCCAGACAGCTGTCAGCTTCCTCAGGGGAGCAGAGGCTGAGGTCACTGCCCTAACCTGGAGGCTGTCAAATGGGGTGGGGCCTGATTCTAATGGCCCAGGGGACACAGCCCTGGAGCTACGGCTGGGAAAGGCAGCCCCTGCCCCTGGGGAGGCCAGACGTCAGTCCCTGGGGCCAGGTGAGGCAGCTCAGGAAGGGGCTGCAGGAGGTTCTGCCAAGGGAATGCCTCCGGGGTCCCACCTGGGCAAGGCTCTCTGCAAACAGGAAAGGCCTTTCCCCAGTCCCCTCAGTGGGGGGCTGGGGGGTGAAGCTTCCCTTTGCGAGTGCACAAAGGGTTGCTTTGGAGTAAGTGCTCTGCAGGTACGGGTTGGGAAAGAGGGGGTACCCGGCTCTGCTTCTCCAACCAGAACAGCCATATTGTCCCCTGCCATTGTTTCCATCAAGGTCCCAGGGAGAGGGAAAGAAAGACCCCTCCCTTGAGTCCTGGCACAGACCCGGGCCAGCCCTTGGCCTCTCCCATTACATTGGGGCCTTCTGGCAACACAAGCCCGATCTCCTTCTGAGGCAGCTCCTGCTCTGCACACCCCTCGGCAATTCCCGCCTGTGCCCTTGTCTCAAGTGTCAAAAGGCCTGATCATGGGCTGTGCAGAGGCTCCTGCTCCTTCCCCAAAAGCCTGGAGGGCTGCTCATCCCAGGGCCAAACTTGTCCCTGGGTCAGTGAGGGCTCCTGGGGAGGAGAGGAAGGCAAGAGCCCTGTGCAAAATGATGAGTCAGGGCTCCTTGCTCAAAATGTTTTAACTTCAAGATAGGGGCTGGGGATGTAGCTCAGTGGTTAAAGCCCTTGCCTGGCATGTGCAAGGCCCTGAGTTCCATCCCCAGCCTACATTAAATTAATTAATTCAGGATGGCATCAACAGGGCATTAAACTGCCCCCCGCAGACCTGTCTGTGCGTGGGGGCCTCTGAGCCTGCATGTGTTGCACCTCCATGGCAGAGCTTTGGTTAAAGAAGTTGGCCCTGCGGGGGCAGCGATAGTCCCAGAAGGGGGAACTTGGTGGGGAAAGGAAAGAAGACTGGAGCAAGTACCCAAGGGACAGGGAAGAACTGGCCCTGCTAGACTACTAAAACCAAGAAAGGCTGAGGCTGATTAGGTTAGAGGGAACAAGACCCAAAGGGTCCCACATGTTCAAATTCAAACCTGACCCTAGAGGTAAACACTGAAGATTCCTGAGGTACAGGGGAGCAAAAGAGGCTGGGCCAAGGTGGCACAAATGTCATACCTGGGGCTGAGGGGACTGTGAAAATTATCTGCTTCCCATTTATTGGATGGAAGACTAAGGTCCAGAGAGGGGCAGGACTTGCCTAAGTTACCCAGCAAGGGGATAGAGCCAATGCAGAGGCCTGGCTGCCTACGCTCTTGTCTCAGGTTCTATGGGGACTGAGGTGAGAACTGATGCAGGGGGAAGGCAGCTAGCATTGGGCCTCCAGTGCCAGTGTTAACCTAATGAACTCTGGACCCTGGCATCCTGGGTCCTGGCGCCTTCCTCTCCTGGGTGTCCTTTTCCTCTCGCCCTGCCTCAGGGTCTCTTGTGTCCCCCTCTCATAAGGCCTATCCTCTATCATCTCTCCCACCATCATACTTGACCCCCAGGAGTACCTCACTATGCCCTGGGCCTTTCAAAAATTCGCCCCGCTACCTCCACCCTGCCCTGGCAGTGGCCCGCAGGTGGAAGCTTGCACAGAGCCAGGGTCTGGACGACAAGAAGGCAGCCAAGACCCACAAGGTTTGTCCTGACCCCAGTCCAGGCACTGCTACTTCCCCCTTACTCTCCCTAGCTGCCCCCCCCTCCCCCCCGCAAGTTGACTCCATGCTCTGTCCCTTTTTGACTCCTCTTGCCTAGATCCTGAGACCCAGCCAAGGCTTTTGGAGACTTCATGGAGGCCTTTGTATCCTCTGGGACCCACAAATCCGTTACTTCTCAGTGACCTTTGGGAAATGGCGAACTTCCAAAGCAGCCTATGCAAATGTATGCAAAAGAGATGCAAATATAAAGTTGAGGATCCCCAGTAAAGACCAATGTGACCTTTGGGTGTTGCTTCCTTCTGTTCTGCCTTGGTTTATCTAAATTTGGGAGTTTGTGTCAGTGAGTGGCTGAGAAACAGTGGCTAGGCTGCTGAATACCCGCGGGGAAACACTGGGGTCATCGTGGAGGATGAGGAGAGTGGCACTCTGGGGAGCAGTCATCCAGGGACATGGGCCGGGGAGGAGGGGAGCAAGTTGAGGCTGCAAGGATGAAGTGGGGGGTTCAGCACTAAGTCTGAGACAAGGGGCTCTGGGCCCCAAAGGAAAGGTCCTAGATGTTGGCCTGGAAGTGCCCCTCCCCATCGGTGCCAGCTGGAGGCCATGCCCCCCTCTGTGCTACCACTGCCTGGAGGCACTTGCCCCCTGGGGACCTTGGTTTCCTCCTCTGTAAACACAGGCAATGGGGTGAGGAAACTGTGGGTAGCATTGGTTCTGCACTGTCCTGTTCTGCTAAGATGATTTACAACCAGCAAGAAGAAGGAAAACAGCAGTTGTTTCTAGAAGTCTCTGCAAGAAGCTTAGCAAGATGTCTGAAAGCAGTGAGCCTTCCTTTTGGGAAGTTAGAACCTCCACCTCTACCCTGCCCAGAACCCTTGGATCTCTAGGAATGTCTCCTCAGCCACATGCTTGGTGCTAGGAGACCAGGAGCGCCACTGCTGGAGACCTGCTGGAGTCACGTCCCCAAAGATGGGGGGCTGCAAGGGGCCAAGTTTTCCAGTATCATTGTGGTGACAGAAGGTCAAGCGCAGAAAGCAAAGACAGCCTGGGAACTAGGGCTGGAGGAGAGCTGAGCCTGGGGTGAAGGCAGCCGTGGGAAAGAACCATGTTCGATTCTTGTAGACTTTGATGGACCAGTCTCTGCCACGTCCTGGCTGTGTGAGACTGACTAAATCCTGTACCTCACCCAGCCTCAGCTTCCCCACCTGTGAAAGGGCTATACCGCCTGTCACTAGGCTTGCAGCAACAATGTAGTTTGGCATGTTAGGTAGGGCCGCGTGACTGTGCTGAGCTTACTCAGGGCTTCCCTGGGAGCAGATACAAATCTGTATCAATGGAGTTGCGATTTGAATAAGAGCTCAGTCATTCTAGGAAAATCCTAAGTAAACCCTGTGTCTCACTGTGTATGGGTTCTGCTGTGGGGAGGCCGACCACCAGCACCAGCCTGGGCTTGCTCGCCTATGGGGCAGGCCTCAGGCTTCGGTGTCCCCGCCCCCAGCTGCGCAGTTGAACTTCAAAGGACACTTCTAACAGCCTCAGACAGTTTCCTGCAGCTGTGCAGCCCTGAATCACCCAGGGCCTGGAGAAACTGAGGAGCAGAGGCCTAAGGGGTGTTCAGGGCAGGCTGATGTGAGGAGTATCCTGGAGAAAGTGAAGGGTGTCAGTTTGGGGAGGGGTGAACACTGCTCTGTGATCCTCCAGGGAAACAAATCCTCAGTAGCTGTAGTCTAGGGTGCTGGGGCCTGGGCTGTGGAGATTCAGAAGCGTCTTCAGGAGAGGGGATGATCTGAAAGGACAGGAACACTGGTAAACTAGCTTGCAAATAGGAATGATACCTAATGACCCTCCCAGTCCCAGGACCACATGTGGGCTGCCTCTTCCTTCAGAATGCCCACCAGGCTTGCCTGCAGCAGTGGGGAGCAGCCCCCAAGCTGCAGGCAAAGTCCCTGGGTGTGTACAGGGGGTCGGGGGAAGGCAATGCAGGGGCCATCGACCTGGTGGCCAGGAGCATGGACAGAGCCCCAGTTGGGCCTGGGGAGGAGGTGGCCAGGAGCAAGGGGGCTTAGAGGCCCAGTGTGGGTGCTGGCCCACAGCAGGAGGCAGGTATTTTTAGGTAGGCTCAGGTGCAGACTGGGACATGACGCACTGCCCAACAGGTGGTTAATATTTAATCCCCTCTTTAACCATTAACTGGCTGGCTGGCTGGGGAGGAACTGGGCTGTTGTCAAATCAGTAACCACAGGCCCAGGAACAATGTCCATGGATCTCATTGCCTGTCCTGGCTGGGGGTGCTGGCTGGGTGGGGTCATCCATGGCTTTGGGGGCCCTGGTGCAGCAATTTAGCTTGGTGACCTCAGGACATGGAGAGAAAAGTTGAGATAGAATCCCTCTAACCCTGAGATCACCTTCTAACCTGGAGGTGCTTGCTGATGGCCAGCGGCTAGGTGTGGTGGCCATTCAGGCATGAGGGCTCCAGTCCCTGCTCTCTCTTATTCAGCCATATGACCTTAGGCAAGTCACGAAGCCTCTCTGAGCCTCAGTTTCTTTATCTGTGCAGTGAGGATAATTATTCATAGCTTGAAGGATTGTCACAAGATTTGGATGAGATGTGAGTGTACCAGGAAGTATTTTCTAGACTGAAGACTGAGATAGCAAACTAGTCAGGGACAGTACAGATGGGAAGAGAGAGTCACTACAAAAGGGTGCAAAGCTGAGAGAAAAAAAGCGAGCAGGCATTCAGTTTCCACTTATGGAAATGCAGCTCTCTTCAATGGAGTTTTAGTTCAGCTGAGCGAGTGCTTATTAACAAGACCGTGTTAGCCCAGGTCCCAAGCTGGGCTGGAGGGGTAATGTGAAAAGCAGTCAACCTCTGCCCCACCCTCAGGGAGCAAGGGTGACCAGGCACGGGGCTGACCCGAACCAGAACAAGACTGGCAGTGTTTGTGAGGAAGGTGAGCAGGTCAGGGCCTCGGGGTCAGCAGGATGGAGGTGGGGAGCACAGTCAGCGTGGAGGGGGAGGGCAAGCGCCCACATACTGTGCTCCCACGTCAGATGCATCAGCAGCCCGTCCAAACATACAGCCTATGGCAAGGGTGCACATGACTCACCCTAGCACGCATTCCAAATAACCACCCCCACTCCCACCACCGTGCACACGGGGACCCCCACGATGAGTGAACTCACAGCAACATGGACGAGCATTTGCACCTGGCCCCGAGACTCCGGGTAACTTGGCACAGCCGTCCCCAGATGGTGCACTTTTGGAGCAGAGCTGGTGCCCACAGAGGACCGAAGACTTCTGGGGTCCTGAAGTCTTCAGGGTGCATCAGGAGGCCGTAGCATCTGCCTCAAAGCAGGCACCCAGTGTGGGTGTGTGCAAGAAGCAGGCGGGGAGCTTGGTCTAGCCAGAGAGATCCTGGGTGGGACAGGGCCAGGCAGCCTGGGGGCAGCTTCTTGAAGGAAGAGGACACAGGGCCCGCCTTTAGAAAGGAGGGGTTTGAGGGTCAGAGAGGTCCTAGGGAGCTACTAGAACCCCTAAGACCTAGCCCTAGGTCCTCATCTGGGGACAGCACCTGCATCCCATGCCCAGGCTGGGTCCTGGCCCCAAGAGCCAGAAAGAAGCCTGGCACTGACTCCTGAGAAATCCGCCAAGGGGAGTAGAAACAGATTCTCATTTCCTGTGCTCCCTCCAGGAGGGGCTTTGCAGGCTGGGGGGCTCCTGGGGAGCTTCTAGGCTCCCTCTGGGCATGTGCTGAGGCTCTTCCTCCCACAAGCCTGTCCTGACCTGTGGTCCCTGCCCTGAAGACCTTGGGGTCCAGTGTCGCCAAGACAGGGACTGGAAGCCTGGCACATCACCCAGGGAGCGGGGCCCAAAGGAGCCACAGCCACCACTGGGGGCTATTGGTGGTCCTGAGTTCACATTTTGAATCTTGAATCCAAAGCCTAAATCCTACCTCCAAATCCAGCTGTGTGACCTTGTCCCTGTTACCTGATCTCTCTGTGTCTTGCTTTCTTGTGTTTGGGGACAGGGGGATGACATAGTAAAGAATTAGCTGCTTGCCGAGTGCGATGGCACACACCTGTAATCCCAGCGGCTTGGGAGGCGGAGGTGGGAGGATCGCAAGTTCGAGACCAGAGGCAGTCTGTGTAACTTAGCGAGACCCTGTCTCAAAAAGTAAAAAAATGGGCTTGGGGTGCAGCTCAGTGGTCCAGCATTTGCAGAGCATGCAAGCACAAGGCCCTGGGTTCAACCCCCAGTAGCAAAAAAAAAAAAAAAAAAAAAAAAAAAAAAAAAAAAAAAAAAAGCTGCTTGTGGTGGCTGTGAGGTTCAGTGAAACCCAGGGCCCAGCAAGTGCCTGGCCCTTAGCAGGTGCTGCGGTCGTGCTCCAGAAGGCGAACATGTCCTGAGGAGCATGTCCAGAGAGGCGTTGGGGAGGTGGCATCATGTGAGCTGGCTCTTGAAGGACCAGCAGGGTCCACCCTGACCTGGGGGAAGTGAAGATGTCCCTTTACTGAGGAGAGGCAAGCAGAGGCAGGGAAGGACAAGGCATGGTTGGGACCATTAAGGGGTCCTGTGCAGATGATAGAAGTGGGTGGGGATCGGGGAGGGAAAGGTCAGGGAAAGTTGGAGTATCAGGCAGCCCTGGGGCAGAAAAGTTCCTAGGCACTGTTGAGTGAGAGTCCAACACTGCCAGGGCAGTGAGGAGCTGGCCACAGGCCTTCTGAGGGACCGGAGCTGGCTATGAGAGGGGCTGAGACTCGGGGGTCGGGTGGGGCTGGGTGGCTGGCCCAGGACCAGCAGGAAGGAGTGGTGCTGAGTTGCTATCAGGGATCTGGTCTCCCCAGGCGGCCTCACAACATACCGGCCTCGGAGTTCCTTCCAGGAGCCCCTGGGCATGCTCTGAGGCGCCTTCCAGCACAGACATTCTAGATATGGGCAGGTCACTGTGGCCTCCATTTTCCTTTGTCACGTAGGCCCAGGGATGCCTTCCTGCCGTCCTCTCCCCATGGTAGGAGGAAGTAGAGGAGGATGCCCCTGCTGGACAATGTCTGGCTCAGGGTGAGGTGGGGAGGCTCATGGCTGGGAAGAGCCAGGTAGCAGCTTTGTCTTTCTTCCCAGGGGGGGCCCATTGGCTTATCTGAGTCCAGGCAGAGCTGGGGTGGGTTAGGAGGGGGTGCTCCTCCACCAGCCAGATAGCACAAGGGGTGATAAAGGGCGTGGGCCCAGCAACTGGCTTGGGGAGACGTGGGACAGGCCAGAAGGGCTGGGGGTGGGGTTACCGACAGTATCCCTTCTCTGTCCCCTTCTGCACCGCCATCACAACCCTCTAGCCCAAGTGGGTACAACCCCAGCCCCCACCACTCTACCACCATCCCCAGGGGCAGGAGGAAAGAGAAGAAGCATTTGAGGTTGGTGGTGGCCTTTGGACACTGTTTCTGAGGACCAATGGGGACAGAGGCCATTCTATGGTGTAATAGGAGGGTGACCAACTGGTCCCAGTTTGCCTGGGGCTTTCCCGGATTTAGCACTGAAAGCCGACCTTGGGAAACTCCACAGTCCTGAGCAAATCAGGATGGTTTGCCAGGGACAGTCCAGGTTCTAAAACTGAAAGTTGCTCATCCAGGGAACCGCGTTTGTCCTGGGCAATCTGGGAGAGCTGGTCACTCTTGGAGTGGAGGAGTAAGTCTGGGGTGGATAATCAAGGAGGCAGGCAAGCAAGTTGGGGAGGGGGTGAACAGGATGGGGGAACAGCGAGCTCCTCTCCCAATTCTTAGCCCTTCCACTCACCTGTCCTCAGTGCATGCCCTGCATCAGCACGAGAGGAAACTGCTTATATTTTATTTTGAGGTGACCACTCTGGAGTCTGGAGCCCCTTCCCTCGAGGGCCTCTGTGCCTGGCGGAGGCTGGGATGAGTGGAGGGATTCTGGTGGATTTGGCCAGGCCTCCTGGGCACCCTGGGGCTGGGGTTTAGCTCAGTTGGTAGAGCGCTACTCTGCAGTCTCTGAGGTCCCGAGTTCGATTCCCAGCACCACAAAATGGGAGAAGGATGTGGCAACCCACTCCCAAGGCAATCCCAAAACAGTCAGCCATTGAAAACCCTTCCGACTCGATGGCACCTAACAACAACAACAACAACCTGAGCACCGTGAGGTCCCTGCTTTGCTGCTACTGGAAACCTTCTGAGGGACGCACAGTGTGGACAGGGGTTCAGCCTCGCCACTTCCTGCTCTGGCTTGTGAGAGGCCACATACCACAGATGTGACCTGTAGCTGAGTCAAGCCCTGAGACCAGAAGTTGCTCAAAATCAAAGTCAGGACACATACCAGCCCTCACCCTGTAAACAGGATGGTTCTCCTTAACTTCTGTGCAGAGCCAGGGATGTGGGAGTCCCAGATACCCCTGGCCCCGGCTCCCCCAACCCAGCTGGGCAGCACCCAGCCCAGTCACAGCCAAAGGCCAAAGAGGAGATGAGAGCAGGACCTGCAGCAGGGAGTGAGAAGTGTTTGGGGGCTGAAGGAACAGGACATCCCAGATAGCTCCTCAGGCTGTCCCCTACAGGTGGCTCAGCCAAAGGGTATATTTGAGAGACCCAAGAGCTTGGGGAAGCATTTGGTTTGAGCGCGTATTTCTAGACTGGATGGAAAGACCCTGAGCTGTTTGGGCGGATGGTCTCTTTGCGAAGCTGGCTGCGGTCTTCCTGTTAGTATCAGGGTTGGCAAGTGGACCACCTTCTAACACGAGGCCCTTTCTGCTTCCAGAAGGTCTTCCCTGCCCCTCTGCCCTCCCAGCCACCTTCAGCTCATTGCACCCATGGTGCCGTGTGTGATACCCATTGCTTTTGCCTTTTCACTTATTATTGTCTCCCTCCTCCTCACAGTCTTGGTCCCTGTCTGGTCACCTCTGAATCACCAACACCTTCCAGGTAGCGCTCAGCAGAAGTCTGGGAGATTAATGTGTGCCAAGAGATGGGCCCCCCAATGGTGACCATGAAGTTCAGACAGGCCATATAGAAGGGTCTGTGATGGGAGCTCAGGGAGGGGCCCAGGAGGCCAGCCTGGGCGTCCTGGGGGAGAGACGGCCAGCGCATTGCGAGTGGCCTGACTCCAGTTAGTGTCTTGCTTAGCCTTTCCACCCTCCCTCCTGTATCAGACCCAGCCACCACGACACCAAACTGTGTGAACAAATGGCGCTGATGTCTGGGGGAGACGGAATCCCCCCAGACAGACTGGCCAAAGGGGCCTGCCAGAGACTTCTAGGTCTGCAGGGAGCCACGGGGAATGGGGAGGCGGGTCAGGCCCAGCTCTGGGGAAGAGGCTGAGAGGAGCAGGCTGGCCTGGCCTTTGAAGGGCAGGTCTTCCTGAGGAGGACACTTTAATCGCCCCCCAATTAAACCATTGCCGGAAGCTTTTAACAGCCCCACAGGCCTTTTAAGGACCACCCTTTTGTCAGGCAGCCAAGATGTTATGCAAAAGGAGAGCCAGCCAGGGCCTCTCACCCCTTTCCCCAAGGCCAGCAGGCTCCAACTCCATGCAGCAGCAGAGGCCTTAGGGGCTGCTTGTTTGTGAATCAAAGGCTGGGGAACCTGCTTTGATCTGGGGCAACCCTATCCTTCCCTGCCTCCTCTGGCTACAGCACCTCCCTTCCCCAGGCTTGGGCCTTGGAGGCACACTCCTGAACTCTCCAGCTCCACCCCTGGAATGCTGGGAGGGGGCCCCTGCTGGGACTTCATACTGTGAGAAGCAGCCTGCAGGGTAGGGGTGACAGGGACTTCCACTGCCCTCACAGACCCTCAGGGCCTGCTCTAGGGCCTTGAGGCCATTGTGACCCCAGTATAGTCCTCAGGATGGGCAATGCCTGGAATCCTCTTAGAGATGCAGGCCCCAGCCCAGGGAACCAGGCTTAGAAGCAGAGTTCTCTTCCTAACAATTTCCCTTAAAAGAGAGAATCGTGTTGCAGTGTCTTCTCTTCCCTAGCCCCTTCCTCCCTCCAAAGCAAGATCAAGGATAGAGGTGAGATTAGCCCTGCTAGAGCGTGGGCGGTATACTTCTTTGCCTGCCAAGTGTTCTACAAGATGAATATATTTTAAATTGGCACTAACAGACCCCTCTCTGTAACTAGGAGCTTCTGGAGGCCCCAAATGGTAGGCTTCCATTTGGTCATTTTGTTGACATGAAAACCCTCCACCCTTGGTGTCCACATCTGCTCCCTCATTTCACACTCAGGACGGACTGAGGGAGACCAAAAAGGCCTCCCATTGTACAGAAGAAGACACCGAAGGCCAGAAAGTTTTGTTGGCCTGGCCTGAGTCAGCGGCAGGGTTAGGAGGACCACTCGAGAACCTCCCCCTTCAGTGTCTCCATACTCTCAGGTCAAGCAGGGCTGCCCAGGTCGGGTGTGCAGGGAGTGCACTGCATAAAGCAGACCCTGACCCAGGTCAGGAGGCAGCACAGCCCCCCACTGCACTTGCCAAAGGATCCTAGTGTGAGGGCCATGTGGGGGTAGTGGGGGAAGCCTTTTCCTTATGCACACAAAGGCCCTATCAGGCAAGCAGAAACCAGGTACTTCTAGAACTCTCCATTTTCCACCTTCTCCTCCTCCTCACCAAAGCCAAAGGTCATTAAGCAGCTACTATGTGCTGGCCTTCAGACTTCGTGCTTCTTTCCTGACTGGATTGGTCCCCATGTCAACTTTCCAATTCACACTTCCTACTAAGACCTCTGCCTTTGCAGTGTTCTTTGAAACCAGTTCCTTAGAAACCATACAAGGCCCAGGACACACTGCAGATGAGTCAGGTCCTGCTGGGACAAAGGTCCTCCATGGCAGCCCAGGGGCAAATAGCCCAGCTCAGCCAGAGGATACCAGCAAGGGGCCGCGTAGAGCATGTTCTGAATGTTGTCAGGACTGGAGCCACTGGTCTCATGGTGGGTGAGACCCAGGTCATCTTCCCTTCAAGGATCTATAGCAGCCTGCACAGTGGCATGTGTGTATGTGTGTGTGTGTGTGTGTGTGTGCGCGCATGCGTGCACATGTGGACACATGTGTGCAGGGCCCTGGGGATGTGGCATGGCCTGTGAAGCTGTCTGTGTGGAAGAGCCCTAGAAAACAAGGTTTGACAAACGTATTCTGTAAAGGGCTGAAGAGTCAACATTGTCAGCTTTGGGGACTTACGGGTTCTGCTCTCTGTCACAACTACTCCACCTCAACATATGCAACCAACAAGTGTGACTGAGTTCCAATAACACTTGATTTGTGGACACTGAATTTTTTTTTTTTTTTTCGTTACGGGGTTGATCCCAGGGCCTCGCGCCTGTATGCTCTGCAAGCGCTGGACCACTGAACTGCACCCTCAGCCCATTTTTTTTTTTTACTTTTTGAGACAGGGTCTCGCTAAGTTACACAGACTGCCTCTGGTCTCGAACTTGCAATCCTCCTGCCTCTGCCTCCCGAGTCACTGGTATTACAGGCGTGCGCCACTGTGCCCCGCAACACTGAAATTTTAATTTGACACAGTTTTTATCTATGTCAAAATTTGGTTCTGCCTTTGATTTTTTTCATCCAACCATGTAAAATCCATGCTTGTTCTTGGGCTGCAGACACTGGGCCTTAATTTGGGCCCTAATTTACTGGCCCCGTATGGAGCAAAGGTTTAGAGGTGAGTGTCAGTCTTGGATTCAAGTGCTGATTATTTCACTGACCAGCGTGGTGTCAGTAGGTCAGAGAAGTGTCAGAAGTGAACTTCTCTGAACTTCTGTCTCCTCTCTGTCACATGGGGACAGGAAGTCTTGTTGCTCAGGGATCACACGTTTTTATACCCTGTGAGTATTGACCATGGCTGTAGGCATGTGGAGGTCCATGGTGAGGACGTGAAGACTGGAGAGGTCAGGGGCCCTTCTGGAGGAGATCTGGGTGAGCTGGCATGAGATCTACCCAGAGGGAAGGAAGGAGACAGTTTGTAGAGGTCAGACCAAGGAAACTGGTCTCAGTCCTGGGGTGTGGCTATTAAAGGCCTGAAAGAGGGGTCCCATTCACAGCAGGACCAAGGGGAGGTCAGAGGGAGAGGACACCATGGGCTAGAGACTTTGATGAGGTTACCAGTGAGTCCAAGGGGGCAGGGGCTGGGGTAGTGGGGGTCCCAATGGAATATCAGGATCCACAGATGGAAACAGAGCCAGGTGTTAGGTTTTGGTTTTTGGTTTTAGTCACCTGCAGATACTAAGTTAATCTGCTCCCCTTTGTGACTGCAAGCACCTTTGTACTCTTGTTAATAATTTGAAAGGGCAGCCTATTGTTTTGCCAATTTAGGGGCTGGCTTCCGCTTCCCTATCCATGTCATGGTAGATACTAGTCCCTTTGCTCCTTCACACTGATTGGTGCAGAGGGAGAAGCCTAAGCAAAGCTGAGCCAATCAGAGTCCTTCCCTGAGAGACTGTGTCTTGGATCAGAAAGAGTATGAGTAAGTCCCTTTCTGGCGAGGGAACATTGTGAAATGCAGGCCTGGCCAACAGCTGTGTCCCTGTCCTATGGGAGAAGTCAGGGAATGTGTGAGGGAATGAAGATGAAGTTGATCTCAACAGGAAGCAGAGAGGAGAGATTTAGTGACTCCCTCCATGGTGTGTGGCTTGGTAACTGAGTTCTTCCTCTGAAGGAGGGAGCCATCCAAATTCTTTGAGGAATAAAGCATCTGGATTGTTGTTAGGTGTCCTCGAGTTGGGTACAACTCATAGCAACCTGATGTGCAAAAGAAACAAACCCTACCCATTGCTGTGCCATGTCTGGCACTATTGTCAGTGCTTCTCTGCTATTCAGAGGGTTTTCAATGGCTGAATTTCAGGATTAGGCTGCCGGGTCCTTCTCCCAAGCCTACAGTACTCAGTGTTTCCAGGCAGTCTCCCGTCCAAGGACTAACCAGGCTCAACCCTGCTTAGCTTCTGAGAACTGATAGGGTCAGACGCCAAGGTGGTATGACTGTAGGCAAGCATTTGGATAAAGCAGTTGGAGTTTCCATCACTTACAAATGAGGAAAGTGCTGAACAAATGCATCATCACTGCTTCTACCCATCACTTATTGCTGTAGCTGTGCTGAGCACTGAGTAAGGGCCTGACATCCACTACTTTTGATGACTGTCAGTTTTACTGTGAACTACAAGTACCATAATCTACCATATAGGTAAAAAACTAAAGCTCAGATTTTGCCTGACATTTCACTGGAGTGCTCCTTGGGCCATGGGCTGAGTCCTCTTTGATTAGTATTGATTTCTCTCTTTCAATATTCCCATTCCCATATTTTAATTGGGGCTGAGATTTAGCTCAGTTGGTAGAGTGCTGCTCTGCAGTCTCTGAGGTCCTGAGTTCAATTCCCAACACCATAAAAATGGGAGAAGGACGTGGCAACCCACTCCCAAGGCAATCCCAAAACAATCTGCTATTGAAAACCCTATGAGGGTCGCTATGAGTCGGACACGACTTGACAGCACCTTACAACAACAACAATATTTTAATTACATCTCTGCAAATTTCCATTTTTTTTAGAACTTTCAAATTCAAGACTGACGTATCGAGCTGCCTACTTGCTATAGACATCTTAAGTAGATCTCCAAAGCTAACCTCCTGTGCTCAGTCCCCCAGCCTGTCCTTCTCCTGGAGTTTCCTGTCTCAGTAACTGGCCCCACCCTCCACCCAGTTTCCCATGGCAAAACCTGACAGTTTTATTTGCTGCCTTCTCCATGGCTCCATGACTGCCCTGTCACCAGTTCCTATTGTGCTCCCTTCCTGAGTGTGTCTTGGCTTTGCTCTCGTCTCTCTAGTACTGCCACCTCTTCCTAGTCAAGCTACATCTTCTTCCCCAGGAAGACAGTCTCTTCCCTGGTGTCCTCAAATCTAGGCCAAGTCATTATCCATTCAACTACTGGAGGTACTTTTGAGAGCCATGCACCTTCACTACTTAAAACCACTCAATGCTCTTAGCCCAGCTTCTTTCCCAAGGCCTATGCAGTTTCACCAGCTTCAGCTGTTCCACTCTCCAGCCTCATCTTGCATCTCTCTTTTGCTTGATTATTATGGTGTCCTTTCAGTATGAATACTAAACTCTTCTGACCTCAGGGCCTTTGTATGTGCTATTTCTGCTGTCTTCACAGAGTTCTCCTGTCTCTTCTATTTCCTTGGCTCTATCATTCCAAGATATCCTTCAGGTTTTGGCTTGCCAGTCAGGGATACTTCCTCTTGGACCCTCCAGGAAATATTATGATCCGAAAAGGACTCTTCCTTCTCTGTAGCACTCAATCATTATGTGTTTGCTATATATTTAAAATGTATCTCCCCTCTCAACTACTATTCTCTCTCTTTTTCATTGTTTATTTATTTTTGTAGTCCTGAGGGATTGAACCTAGGACCTCATGCACGATAAGTGCTCTATTGCGGAGCTGCATCTTCAGCTCCTTTCTTATTTCTATTTTGAGACTAGGTCTCATTAAACTGCTCAGGCTGCCTCTGGCCTTGAACTTGTGAGCCTCCTACCTCATCCTCCTGAGTCACTGGGAATACAGGTGTGTGCCATGGCACCTGGCCTAGGCTATTATTCTCCCAGGGGCAGTGATCAGCTCTGTCCTATTTACCATTGTGCCTTTGGCACCCGCACAGTGCCAGGCACAGAGCATAGTACTCAGAAATATTTGCTTAATGAATATGTGAGTGACAGGCTTGGGGAGGACCCAGGACTTGTCCAGGTTCACACTGCTAGTGAATGGAAGCACCTGGACACCACCCCTAATCTCTTGGACTCTGAAGTGGGCTCTGTTAACTTTTGTGCAGTCCCTTGAGAGAGTCTGGGAGAAGAAGCTGAGAAATGGGGCTCAGGCCTGAGACTCATCAGAAAGAATGCAGAAAGCCAGGGAGGGAGGAGACCAAGCCAATGTGAAGGGAGTCAGGCTCTTGGTGAGGGGCTTTTCAGGTACTTGGCACAAACTCTAAGCTGTCTGAGGCCAGAAAGTGGCTGAGGGACTGAGCTGAGAAGGAAGAGGAGGCCATGACGGAGCCCAGGTTCCCTGCAGCCCTTTGCCTGGCTGCCTCATTTAATCCCTGGCGGACATGCAGGGCAGGGATTTATCTCTTGTTACAGACAAGGACGTGGAGCTTCAGAGAGAGAAGGTAACTTTGCAGAGGTCTCCCAGCCTGTAAATTTCAGAAGCAGGATTCGAATCTGCAATTTGAGCCTAATAAACCAGCTTTTTGGGAAAATCAATCCAGATAAGAAGGTGGTAGGCCAGGTCCCACCATTGTTGAGGGGCTGCAGCCCTGACACCCCACCCCCATCACTTTACCCCTGCAGGTCTATCAGTGGGGGCATGTTTTTGAAATTCCAACCCCCCTTGCTGGAGACCCAAAAGCCACTATTGCAATGACCCAGGTGGGGCAGACCCTCCAGGCTGGCGCCTACCTCCCAGGAGAATTGCCTCACACAGCTTCCATTAGAAAAGGAGCTTAGGGCCCTGGTATGGATCCCTGCTGGGGCCCATCAATGCCCTTGCTCCAGGGTGCAGAGTAAAGGAGTGGGCCCTGCTAGGGCGTGGGGGAAGGGTAGAGGGATCAGGAAATCCCCTCCAAGCCTGGCCTTGGGTGTTGGGTTTATTTTATTTAACAATATAGCTCCCCCTACTTTTTTCCTGTTTAAGAAGCCTTATACATAGCTCTTTAAAAAAATTAACATCATTGGAATGGGGATGTGGCTCAGTGGTAGTCTGGGTTTCAATCCCCAAGACCAAAAAAGGAAAAGAAAAATATCAATGATTTGTATGTTGTTGTTAGGTGCCATTGAGTCATGTCCAACTCATAGCTACCCTCATAGGGTTTTCAATAGCTGATTGTTTTGGGATTGCCTCGGGAGTGGACGGCCACATCCTTCTCCCATTTTTGTGGAGCTGGGAATGGAACCTAGGATCTCAGAGACTGCAGAGCGGTGTTCTACTAACTGAGCCAATTTGTATAGCCCTTTATAAATATGAACACACCAATCCTCAGAGCATCTCTATGATGCAGGTATTATTCCGACATTTTACAGATGGGGAGGCTGGAAGAGGAAAGAGCAGAGACTTATCTAAGGTCAGGTACAGAGCTGGAGTATGAAGCTGGACAGTCTGAACCCCTTCCTCATGGTGGGGAACCTATTTGGCGAGAGGGAGCTCAGAAAGCTCTGCTCCCTCTCAGGCCTCAGCAAAAGATCACTGATCTCCTACTTGCCCAGAATTTGTTCCCTGAGTGAGTAAGGGACTGCCCCTAGCAAAGGGGATGTGAGTGGAGATAACCCAGGCATTTTGGGTCTGGCCAAGACCATTGGGAAACCAGGATTGAACCCAGCCTGTTCTGGTGCTGGACTTTGAGCAAGTGCCCGAGCCTTGGTGGCCTGCTGTTAGCTGCAAAACAATGAAGTGGGGGAAGTGTCAGAACCAGGTGGAGAGGCCTCTGCCCCCTGCTGTGACCCAGTCTCTGCTTTTCCCAAGCTAGGCTCTGCCTACCCCACAATGACCCCTCCTTACCATCCCCCAACCCCAAGGCCTTGGTGTTTAGGAAGCTCAACTAATTTCCTTTCTCTGTTGTTTGGCTGTGATAGGAAAAGTATTGAAAAATAGAAAGTGCCCTGGAGAGGAAAACACTCTGAAACCTGAAATCTGAAACCCAGCGGCTTGGGCCAACACCCAGCCGGGAGGTGGCCAGCCAGCCGGATTCCTCCCTGGTCTCCTGCCCAGACACTGGCTGAAGGCAGCACCTTGTGTGTTCATCAATGGAGATGAGAACGTGGAGGTTTCAGGTGGATGGTGACCAGCTCAAGGTCACGAAGCTGGTGTGGTGGGAAGGGGAGTAGATCCTGGGGGAAGGTCCCTAGGACCTGATATCTAAGTAGGAAGAGGCTGGCTGCTCAGACTTACATATTACTATTATTATTATCATTATTATTGCTGGGGATGGAACAAAGGACCTCACTCATGGTAGGCAAGTGCTCTACCACTGAGCTACACCCCTAGCACTGTACTTCCTTTTTAAAACTAATTGGCTTTGCCAAAGTACCATGCCCTTCCATTTTCATGTGACCCCAGAGACATACCAGGGTATGGGATAGTTTTCCAGCCTGGTCCTCACTAATGTTCCTGATGGATCTCCTCAGGCTGTAGTGGGTATCATAAGCCACTCCATTCCTCTCCTGCGCTGCCCTCTCTGCCTGTGGGCCACTCGCTCACAGTTACTCAAAAAAAAAAAAAAAAAAAAAAAAAAAGGTTGAGAACAGGACAGAGGAAGTTTACCTGGGGCCACAGAGCAAATTCATTCATTCATTCATTGAAACCTTGTGGGGCTGCTGCTGAGAGGTGCGAGTGGGGAGGGTACAGGCCCTTGGGAGCCAGCTGCACAAACAGATAACTGCTCTGTAATAGTGCACTGACCAAGACTTATCTGCCATGTGTGCAGTGGAGACACTGAGGGGCACCGGGGCCTCCTAGAGGGCCTCCTAGAGGAGGCAGAAAGAGCTGGGTCTTAAAGACTGAGTAAGACTACAACAAGGCTTGGGGTAGGGGTGGCAGACTGGGTGTTAGGCCCAGGGAGTGACCATAACCTCAGCTCTTGGGCCCCTGGCAGGCTCTGTCCTCTTGGCTATACAACCACTTAGTCAGCATTACTGAACTCCTACAATGGCTGGACCCCTGAGCTTGGGAAAGGTGGGTGGGTGCAAGGCAACCCTCACAGGGCACCTGCCCTCAGGAGGCTTCCTAGGCCAGTGGGGAAGATGGAACTATGGTCCTCATAACATGCAGGAAGGTCAACAGGAATCAGGAGCTCTTCTGAATCTGCAGAATGCTCCTCATCGAATCCTCAGCAGACCTCTCTGAGGTGGACACTAAGAGGAAACAGGTTCAGAAAGTGTCGGTAACTTGTCTAAGATCAACACAGGGTAAGTGGGTGGACTTGATCTTGGAGCCTGAGCCACTGTGCTCACTCTTGTTGCAGGAGAGGCAGCAGGATCTGGGGGCATAGCAGTTATAACCTTAATTTCTGAGCCAGGGAGACAGGATTTTACTCAGGGGCAATGGGGAGGGCATAATACAATCTAAACTGTGTTCTGGCAGAGTGACTCCAGAGGTCACTTGGGGAGTGTATTAAAGGCATGATGTAAAGGACGATGGCAGCCAAGTGGGGCAATGGGGGTAGTGAGGAAAAAGGATGGAAGACTGGGTTACAGCTATTCCCTGGCCTTATCTTCAGAGAGTAGTCCCTGCTTGACTTCTAACCATCTGCTGCCAGGGAAGCCCATGAAGTGGCCATTCATCCAACAGATGCTAATGGAGCAACTACTAAGTGCAGGGCCTGGGATACAGTGGTGTAAAATAGTGCCTGCCCCAGGAAGCTCAGGTTCTTGGGATCACCAGTCTTCCAACCATTAGCAACACCCATATGCTCTTCTCCCCTCCAGCCTCCAACAGCTCCAAGAATAGAGGGGTTTCCCTTTGGGCTCTTCTATTTGCTTAGACACAATCCTCTCTCCACTACCACCTGTCTCAGGTCCCTGGGAGACTCAGAGATTTATATGTCTCCTTATACTTCCACGGGACCAGGTACAACACTGGGTACATAACTAAGTATTCACTTAGTATTTGCTGAGGACTAGTCTCAATGGAGAAAAACTTCTCCAGCTATAGTCTGATGTTGAACTGAGACCACAGACAAATTCTTTAACTATTTAGGCAGTTTTCAAAAGGTGCAAAGGGCCCTAGAGTCCCTGTTAAAGTGGAGGCTGACCCAAGGAGTCTGAACAGGGAGAACATGGTCCTGTCATTGTAGAACTGGTAATGACACTGCTGAGCCTTTAAGGCCACAGCAGGGGGCAGAGATCTCTGCAGGCTGTCAGTCACTGGAATGAGCCAATCAGCACAAGCTGTCTGGGACCAAAAGCTGAACTGAGACAAGGCTCTGCAGAGGGTAGGTAGCCTTCTGCATTGCCATGAACCCATGGCTACTCTAGATCTTGATGTTGAGGCAGCCAAGGTCCAATGCTGGGAGGAAAGGATCCTGTGAAGCTATTCGGGCCTTTGGAAGACTTCAGAGCAGATGGCTCAGGTGGGGAAAATGGGGCAGGAGCTGGGAGCCCTAAATGAGAACTGGTGTGGGAGGTTGGAAATGCTGGCGTGTGTTCTGGGGGCTGCTTTTATTTCTTACACTTGTATGTTTGCATTTCCTCTGCCTTCCCTTAGGACTTACTGAAGCTCTTTGGGAAGTTTCAGCTGTCTCAACTGTGTGTGTCCCTTCTTGGGTGTGAGCTCAGATCAGGCTTAGGACGTGGGGGGTGCGGAAGCTGGGGGGGTTAGTGAGGGTGCTCACTCTTCTCAGAGAGCCCCTGTCCCAGCAGCGCGTGGGTAGACCAGGTTGTGATTGGGACTACTTCTTCCTTTTATTTCTGGCGAGGCTGCAGGAGGGGAGTTCCCCTTCGCTGTTTGTTTTGATTCTGTTGTTTTCTTAAAGACAGGAAGGAAAGCCATCATCACTTTTTTGGTTCTGTGAACAATAAGGGCAGGCCGAGAGGATGTTTGCTGGGCTGTGCCCACACCTCCTTCTCTATCCTCTCCCCTGGCCCTCCCCCCACCAGCTCTGTGCCAGACAGGGACCCAGCCCCACCATGTCGGGTGAGGTCTAGGTGCTGGTTCTGCCTTTTAATGGCTTTTGACCTGTCTGGGGCATAGCTATAACAATGGAGGTCATCAGACTTATTTTACAAGGTTGTTGAGGTTGAAATCAAAACAAAAATACAACAATATAAAAACACAGTACTAGGCGTACATTAGATGTTCCAGAAAGTTCCTCCCTTTGCTTCCTTCCTTTGGAGGAGGTATGCCTTTAGACCAGTAGCATGGTGGGGGGCTCCCTCCTGCCTTCTGCTTGTCCACACATAGCTGGGCCCTTCCACAGCAGGACCTGCAAAAGCCAGCAATGCTGGCTTCCAGATGTCAGGTGAAGCTGGGGCTGTCTTCACTTCTGGAATTGTCCCTGTTCTGCTGGGAGACAGGCTAGGCTTGCCTCTGAATTTCTCCTAGTCCCTTGGGCCCCACTCTACTCCCTCCCCCACTGGGCCTGCCCTGCGATCCTGGGGCAAGGCCTTTTCTTTGGGGAAGTGAGGAAGCTGTCCTGACAGACGGGGAAGGAAACCCACTCTGGTCTTGTTCTACCCCCAGGCCCACAGCTTGCTCTGAAACTTGGCCATGATGTGCTCTGCGGGGCTCAGAGTCTTAGTCTGCAAAGTGGTTCCTGAACCTTTCAAATCCCCTTTTCACAAAGGCAAAATATTTTGCAGACTTGTTCCCTGTGACAGCAGCTGTACATTTAAAGTCCTTTAAGAAGGAAAATGCAAGTGATTCTAAGCAAGTATACCTCAGTAACATTTTGAGATTATGTGTTTTATTCAACAGCTTCCTTGTACATTGAAATTTTGCCCCTTTATGTGGGAGGCATCGGCTTGTAGAAGATGCAGATACTTAAGGGGTTTGAGGTTCCCAGGGACCCTGAAGTTTCTAAGGGCACAGAAGATTCTGGAATAGGATGATCCCTTGGCCCTCCTGGGGCTGACCCAGGACTCGGGAACACTGAACCAGCAGTCAGAGGCCCAGATACAAAAGCCCTACAGTGACTGCCAAGAATGCAAGCAGTGTACGGCTTTTCTTCAGCCCTGGTCCGTCGCCTAGGCTGCCTGCCTGGGCTTCAATGCTTGCTCTGCAACATGGGCAGACTGCTTTACTTCTCTGGACCCCAGTGTTGTAAACTGTAAAGTGGGGTTGATGGTACTTGCAAGTGTTTGTAAACATTAATTTGATAAGGAATTCATGGGGCTCAGCACAGGGTATAGTTGGTGCTTAACAAATACTATGTTTAACAACAAACCCAAGAGGGCCGGCCGTGTTGGTGCATGCTTGTAATCCCAGCAGCTGGGGAGGTGAAGGCAGGAGGATGGCAAGTTGGAGACCAGAAGCAATCTGTGAAATTTAGTGAGACCCTGTCTCAAAAAGTTAAAAAAAAAAAAAAAAAAAAAAGGGCTGGGGGTGCAGCTCAGTGGTCCAGCACTTGCAAAGCATGCAAGTGTGAGGTGCTGGGTTCAGTCCTCAGTACCACAAAACAAAACAAAACAACACAAAACAAAAGCCCAAGAGTCCCCTGGTTTCCCTTCTTGCAGTGGCTACTTGGTGTCATGCAGGCAGTGCTGTCCTCTTCTGGAATGGTCTCCTCAGTCACCTCTATCCTTCAAGCACAGCCTCCTCTGGGATCCTGCTCATCCTGGCTCCCAGACCCTATTCCTTCAGGTCCGTTTCCTCTCCCCTTCAGCTCACAGAGCTCAACTCAGGGCGTGGCCTCTCCGGTGTTGTCCCAGGCACAGCCCCCCCACGCCCAGTCCCGCCTCCTCCACCCCAAGCCCAGCCTTTGCTCCAGGACCAGAGCATTGCTTCCCAACCACATGAAGGAAGGCACACGGAAAGCCATAAACCCGAGGGCTGAGCGGGATGTTTGTCAAGGCAGGACAGATCTGCAGCCAGGGATGTGGAGGGAGTGTGCTGGGCCCAAGCGGAAGCGAGCATTTCAGGGGAGAAGGGATGCACCCCAAGGAGCTGGCCCAGGCAGGGCAGGAAGGAGGCCCATTAACACTTCAGCCCCAGCCGCGCTTCCTCCAGCACCTCGGCCGGGCGCACACTGGCGCGTTTGTCCCCCTCTCACTGCAGCCTGTGTTTGCAGCAGGCCCAGGTGGGCGGGTGTTGCATGGGCACAAATGCCCTTTATGGATGGGCAGCGCTGGGGAAGGCAGCCCCTCCTGGGCCGGGACCACCCCCAGAATTCAGAATTCACAACTGTCCCTGGGGCTGCTGCCCTGCTGGCAATGCCATCCCCACACCAAGCCTGGTCACGGGGAGGGGGCCTGGCTGTGCCCCAGGGCTCCCCCACCGCAGGCGGCATCCCAGGAGAAGGCAGCCATGTTTGGGAGGCTAGAGTTCCCCGTGAGTGAGCCCTTCATGCCCCTGCTGGGGACAATCCCATTTCCCTGCCCGCTGCCAGCCCCTGGGGCTGAGATGGAGGACTGTAATCTTAGAAGGGCTCTAGGAGGTGGGTGTGCCTTGAAGAAGCTTGCAGAGAAGCAACAAAGAAGGCAGACCCAGTTCTTCCTCATCACCCTCCTTTCATGAGCCCAAGAGCAGGGCCTAAATCAAGCATCCAGGGACAACCTGAGCCTCCTTTCCATGGTGCCCAGCCCGTTAGCCTGGAGTTTTATCCTGGGAAGGCATCTGGTGCTCTTCCTAAGGCCAATGTGTGACAGAATCCACACATCCCACAGACAGACCCTGTCAGGCCCCACCAAATCTCTGTCCCACATTCGCACACAGCCTTGAGCCCCTCCTCTCCCCCAGGCCTACCCTGGGTTTCCCATTTCCCCTATGGACAGGTGCAGGTAGGTGCTGGCTGCCTGTCAGCAGCCCCTAGAGATAGTCCAAGCACTTGCACCCCAGCCTCAACTGAACTCCTTTCTTGGGGGGGCGGGTTTACAAAGGGAGAGCACCTGTACTGAGCCACCTCCCTGCTGGCCACTGCTCCAGGCTCACCTGGGTCCAGGTAACCTCTCTGTGTAGAGGTCATTGTCCTCCTTTGACCCTGAGGAGCCTGAGGCTGGGAGGAACAAGAGGAGAGCCCCTGCCTGGTGGTGGTCGTGGGTCCTGTGCTCCTAGTGCCCCTTCTCTCCAGCTGGCTCTGGGGGCAGGTGGGCCACCTGTGAGGGACGCCCAGGGTGGGAGATTGCCAGGCCCTCAGGAAGCTGGGTGGGTTTCCCTGCCCTCTGGAGACTCCTGGGAATGTGACCCAGGCCCGAACCACAGCCACAGAGCTGGCTGACTTGCTTGGGTTTATCTCTGACACTCTGACCCTGCCGAGGGAAGTGGATGAGAGTGTGTGACGTTGGCCTCCATCCCAACCCCGTCCTTTCACATCCTGAGGAGCCCTGACACCCTGGCCCCTCCCCATGGACAGGGACGCTTCCTCTATGCCCAGCGCCCACCTCCTCCCACGCTCACTGCTCAGACATCCATGAGGACGCGCCTTGGGCACAAATACGCCCTCCACTCACGCTCTGGCCTCCGTCGCACGGCATGCTACAAACACAGACGTAGGCTGTCGCCACAAACCCCTGGAAACTTCCTTCCAACCACAACCTCCCAGACGCAGATGCCTCGGGTCCCTGCACCAACGCCCCTCCTGACCTTGGCAAGCTCACAGACTCAGACGCTGCCATGTCCCAGATTGCACACCTACATACACGCACACGCACACGCCCAGAGCCCTCGAAAAGCCTCCCACCACCCCCAGCCTGCACTGAGGGCTTCATGTTGCTGAAAACTTCTATGAGTTCATGGATTTTGAAAGGCAGGGTATGTGTGTGAGTGAGAGAGAGAGAGAGAGAGAGAGGGAGAGCGAACATGTGGGGTGTCGGCGAGCAAAGCGGAGAGGAAGAGAAGGAAGGAAAGGCCCTCTGACTCACTTCCAGCTTAACAATGCCACAGCTCAGCACCACGGCCGGGAGGAAGGGCCCGTTTGTCAACATAGTCGGGGCCTGGCCGTGGGACAGCCAAGTGAGGTCCTGTCCCTAGGCCTACTGGGTAGGGGTGGCAGGGACCCTATCCAGAGGCAGTGACTGTTTTGCTGTCTGTGCCCTTTGGGATATGAGCTCAGCATCCCAAATCCCCAACACCTGTCTGACCGCCTTACTGCCTGAGCACCTACCTGGGTGCTTTGGCTGTACTGCCCATTGCTGACCAAACAAAGCCAGAGCCCTTCTGTTGATCCTCACCACAACTCCAGAGGCCAGGTGTCCCTGCTGCCCCCAGCCCAGCCCACTGTTCCTATCTCTGGGACCCTGTGTCACCACTGGACTGCTCCCTCGTCATCCTCCCAGGCCTTTCTTCCAGCTGTGCCCTTGCCTACCTCCCTTCCATTCCCCCTGACTCAGTGGTCTCCAGCCTTCAGCCCTAGGTCCCTCCCCTCGTCTGCCTACTCCAAACCAGTGTCACGTGCTTGTTTGGGGGGTGGGAAACCAGCCCCACTCTGGGATAGCCTGTGGGCTCCCAGAGGGCTTCCTCTGCCTCTAGAAATCCCCACTGGGCCTCCAGCAGGGCTCTGGAAGCTGGCAAGTGCCTGGAGGCTCTTGAGAGACAGGTAGCAAGGAACAGAGGAGGCCAGGGAGGGCCTGGGGAGCTGTGCTTGGGTTCTGCATGTCAGGTAGCTGGCTTCCTTCTGGACTCGATTCTCCCGGGGAAGACCTGACCCCACTCTGTAGCTCACACAGGTCGGGCAGTGAGAGTTTCTTACTCGGCTCCACCCCACCCCAGGGCCAGGGGAACCTCAGCCACAGCTCAGAGGGTAGGGCTCTGTCTCCCTACCACACACCTCTTGGGTGGCAGGTTTACGCTGGCTTTTCCCATGAGCTCCCTCAGGCTGACAACAGACCTATGACTTGGGGGCTACCATTAGTCTCTTTACAGCTGGAGAAACTGAGGCTTGCAGGGGATTAGGGTTGTCCAAGTCACCTAGGTAACTGGTGGTGACCAGGTGCTAAGCGGTAGAGCCCCTGAACCTATGCGCCTTCCTCTCATTATTGCCATCTCTTGGCTCAGTTTGCCCTCGCTGGTCTCTCGCCTTAAGCGTTTGCTCTGCTTTGTCTGCTTGGAACTCAGTCTGTTTCTTCCTCCTGTAGCCCCTTAGCCCCAGCCCCTTTCCTTACTGAGTCTCTCTTACTTGCTCAGAGCAGAGTGAAGATGCCGAGGGCTGAGGGTCTTCCTGTGTGCTGTTTCTCATAGGCTTAGCCAGGCTTAGCACACACTTTTGGGGTGGACGGCTTTTCTTAAACCCAGGATCCAAAGCTAGAGAGAGGCTGGGGCACTGTGTCTCATGCCTCTGATTCCAGTGACTCAGGAGGCAAAGGCAGGAGGATGGCGAGTTTGAGGGCAAAGGCAGCCTGCGTAACTCAGCTCCTGTCTCAAGATTAAAAATAAAATAAAAATGGGGCTGTAGGTTCAGCCCAGTGGTAGAGCATGGTCTTTGCCTGGCCTCCTTGCTGCCACAGCCCTCTTACTGTGGCTCTGTGTTTGCAGCAGGCCCAGGTGGGCTGGTGTTGCCTGGGCACAAATGCCCTTTATGGATGGATGGGCAGTTCTGGGGAAGTGTTCATGAGGCCCTGGGTTCAGCCTCCCAGTACCACAAAACAAAACAAAACATACAAAGCCAGACAGAGACCTGTTCCTCCCTCTCCTTGGTACCCATTAGGGGTTGCTCCCAAGAGCCTCTCCTTGCCTGTCTGCACCTCTCTCTCTGGCATGCTGTCAGGTGCACACATTGCCCACCCCACCACAGACACACCACAGCAGCTGACTTGCCTTCAGAACCTGCAAAATCTCCCTTGCAAATGGTGATGGAAAAAGCAGGTAATGGGCCCTGGGAAATGCTTGGGGTGGACGCTCCTTATGGCACAAATTGCTGGTGTGATCCCAGCCTCACATAGCATGTAATTATTTGGTAATAAATCGCATTCCAACCTCAAGCCAGCCGTCCCTGGTTTGTTTCCCCTCTCTCCCTTGTCTTTGCCAGACCCGCAATGTCTCGGTGTTGCATGTGAAATATGGTTGTGATTTTCAAGCCCAACCAAAATCAAGGCTGGATGCCTCCACGCGTTCAGTTTTGCTGGGAGATGAAGACCAGCCCAGATTCTGGTGTGTGGATGCCAAGGGGGCTTGTTCCTGGGGAATTAGGGAGAGGGATGGCCTTTGGAGGGGTGGGATCAACTCTTTGCTGCAAGGGGGCCTGGAGTGCACAGTTAGGAGTGGCTATTAGTGCAGCTGGGGATGGCGGTCTTCAGGCACAGAGCTGGGATACAAGTCTGGCAGTGCCTGCCTCCTTGCAGTGAGTGTGGCCATGTGACTTGCTTCAGCCAATGAAAATCAGTAGAATGGACACAGGCCACTTCCAGTAGTAGCAGTAATCGGAACTAACGTATAGGCCTTTGCATGGCTTCCTTGGACAATGATGTTGATATGGTGCTTCCTTTGGCCTGTGTCTCTGAGTGAGGACCACAGGGCTCCGAATCCTTCAGGTGATCCCCAAGGCTCATTTGGCACAGAGAGAAATAATTCTTTGCTTTTTTAAACCACAAGAATACTGAGATTTTTAGGATTTGTTTTGTGGGGCTGGAGATCTAACATACAGCCTCTGGCAGGCTAGGGAAGCACTCAACCACTGAGCTACACCCCAGCCCTGAGCTGTTTGTAACTGCAGCGTGAACTATTCCCTCCGGCCTGGCACTTCTGCCTTATCGGGTTGATGACAGTGTTCCGTAACTCACACGTGTGATTTGAACTCAGCGAAGTGCCCCTAAACATGTGCTTCCTCTGCCTCTTCCCCTTCTCTTCTAATGTCACTTCACTTTTTATGTCACTTGAGCCAAGTCATAAAAATATTCCCAGGCCTCCTCAGCGTGTGGTACCGAAGCACAGAGATGGTGGGGGTGACAGATACATATGCAGGGAAGTGTCCCATGGTGTGCTAAGGGCTGAATCACTAGTATAAGTCCAAACATAAGTAAGCCTGGAGGAGGGAGCAATAAGTATACCGAGGTTTTAAAAAGGGAAGTCTGAACTAGATATTAAAGGATTGTTGTTAGGTGCTGTCAAGTCCCTGTCCGACTCATAGCAACCCTATGTACAACAGGCGAAACACTATTGTCAGTGCTTCTCTGTTATTCATAGGGTTTTCAATGATGGATTGATTTTTGGGAGTGGGTTGCTGGGTCCTTCTCCCAAGCCTACAGTATCTGGTGTTCCCAGGTGGCCTCCCATCCAAGTACTGACCAGGCCTGACCCTGCTTAGTTTCTGAGATCTGACGGGATCAGATACCACAGTGCTACAGCTACAGGCCTTGAAGGATTAGAGTCCTTCAAACAAAGCAAAGAGAATGGTGCATTTTAATAACAAGTTGCCATTTATTGAGCATATGTTGTGTGCCAGGTATTGAACCAGGTGGGCTAGTGATCCTTCCCGCCTATCAGCTCTATACTGTTGTTATCTTGATCTTATAGAGGGGCAAAACATGGCTGCTGAGGTTGCTGCACTCTCCTAAGGTTGGGCAGCTGGCAAATGCAGAGTGGACATTCAGACACATAGGGATAGCAACTCCTACTGGCCTTCCATCTAGTGCCTCTCCAAAGGGCCACCTTACATAGCTCCAGGGATATCAGTTTAAGACACAGTCTGTACTCCCCTCTGTGCTCTGAGAGAAGTTTATGAAACATGGCTCTGGTAAAGTTATGCTCCTGCTCATGAACTCTCTGTGGCTCCCTGCTGCTGTACTCTAGACAAGGACTGGCAATATTAGGCAGGTGGCTTCAGCCTGTGCTGAAAAGCCAAGCACTGATAAGGTCAGGCCCCTCCCAACCTTTCCAGCATTGTCTCTGGCTACACCCACTCATGTTTCCATAGTTCTTTTCTGGGCTGAACGTTCTCGGCCATTTTCTGCCTCTTCAGTTTTGCTCCAGTTGTTTCTTCTATTGGAATGCCTTTCCAGAACATATTCACCTGCCTGAGGCCCACCTTCCCTCCAAAGTGCAGCCCAGCGGAAACCTGGGCTCTCTGCCCAGCTGTCCCTGCTGCAGTGCAGACGCCGGGAGGGTGTTGAGGTAATTTGACCTAGTTTGAATGATGGGATGAGAACAGGTTGCTCCACTGGTGTGCAGAGATTTGCTGATATTTGATACATAGATGTTCAGTAGTACAGTAATATGATTTATGGGTGCATATAAATGCATCGAAGGTGTGCACTGATAGCAGTTCACAAACAAATCAGGAGACTGTGCTGGGATCACAGGACTTGTTGAGCTTAGTAGGTTCCTGGCTGTGTGATTCGGGAAGCCACTTGGCCTCTCTGAGTCTAAGTTTTCCTCTCTGTAAAATGGGAATTATCATGGTGCCCACCTCCCGGGGCTAGCAAGGGCTTAATGAGACAAAGCTTGTATAGGGAACAGCGCCTCCCAGATGTGCCCAAGTTCCAGCCTGAGGAGGGCCCCACTGGAAGCGTCCTGGCTGCCTGTGGGTCCCAACAGAAGAAGCAGGTGGAGGAGGGAGGTGCAGAGGGAGGCCCCTGGTGACGGGGCTCTGTGGCTCAGCTGGCAGGGCTGACACAACCCCAATGTTTGATAAAAGGCTCAGGCTCTTCTTTGGCCAAGTAAATATTATAAGGAAAGGCTGTCTCCAGGGAGCCGTTCCCCCCTTGAGGGCCAAAGTCCCCAGAGGCCAGTCTGGAGGCTCCTTTTATGTGACTGTAAAGTAATCCAGGGCCTGGCAGGGTCGAGGTTGGGCGGCACTGACGCGCAGGGTGGTATCATTGTGGTCAATGATTACCTTTTATGCCTAGCCATAAAGGCAACCGCCCGAGCCTCTGGACAATGCCCCTCCAGACAATGCCTTGGGGGGTGGGCATGTGCCCCAGCCCGCGCACACACACCTGTCATACAGTGACCTGTTTCTGAGGAGGTCTCTTAGGAGATCCTAGAAGAGCATCACTGTCTCCTCAGGCAGTCTTGGGAGACAGCCCTGGAGCCAAAGGGGTTTGGGTAGCTATGAGGGGGCCCAGTGAGATGCAAAACACAAAAAAGCTCCACCTGGGCAGGGTCTCACCTTGGATGGGTCTGTGCAGAGGGGATCAAGTCTGAGGGGAACAAGGGTCTTCAACACATCCAAGTCCATGCCCACCTCATGGGTGGTTTGAAGCAGTTTGCCCTGGTACTGAGTATGGAGACAATGGCCAAGAGTGGAGGAGGACCTAGGTACTCTCTGGCACTAATGGACTCTAGGTCCAGGCAGGGACCTCAGGGGTCAGTCAAGATTTGTGTCCCTTGTCAGAAAAGCCATCACCTCTGAGGCTCAGAAAGGGCTGAAGGGTAACATTGGGGAAAGGCCAAGCGTGGCCATAAGGGCCACGTGAAGGTCTGCCTCCTCCTCACCTCACCTGTCCTAATGTGTAGACACCCACCAACCCGGAGTGCAGCCTGGTCATCAGCGGTCAGGGCTAGGGCAGGGATGGCCAGATTAATATTCTACCTCTTGGCTGATAAAGCCCAGGACCTTTGTCCCAGTGAGAGAGGCTGGAGGACTGGGGGGCCAGGGGCCTGGTCGGAGGGGTCACCCAAGCAGGACTCAGGCCGTGAGGCCTGGCTGTGGGATGCTAAGGGTGGCATTCAAGAGCCGGGTCCCTGCTGGCTCAGCCTGGGCCCCATTGTTCTCCTCTGGCCAGGGGAGAGGAGAGGACTCGGCACCATCTCTGAGAGTGTAGTGAGGAGCCAACCAAAGCTGCTGCAAATCGGGCTTTGTCTGCAGGAGAGAGGGTTATTATCCACAGGGGCCATAAACGCTCCCTGAGACCGAGTGGGGTTCCTTTGAGCCCTGGCCAGCGGGCTCCAATCAACCTTTGGCTCTGATAAAGATAAGCTGCCCAAGGTGATAGCACACAAACCAGAAAACTGTCACCAGGAGCTAATTAGGACACTGGGTGCTGAGCTGGCCACACCTGCTATGCATGATGGGATGTCTCAGGTGGGGGAGGATGGGGGCTGCTGCCTGGGCCTCAGCCTTATTGCCTTTTTGTCACCTCTCTTTTCCAGCCACTTTCCACCCCTCACTCCTACCCCCACCCTATCACTGACATAACATCATGAAATAAAACACAGTCTAGCCTTGTGCAATCTGATGTGACTGGCATGACGGAACACAGCAGAAACAGTCCTGAGTCAGGAGCCGGAAGACCTGGCTCTAGATTCACTCTGCATGACCCTGAACCAGTCACTTCTCCCTGAACCTCAGTCTCCCCCTCTGGAAAATGGGGTGGAAATTACTGAGGTTCTTGCTGGGGTTCTGTCTAGGTCTAAAGCCCACACTCTTCTGTGACAAACAGCACAATGCGTGAAGCACACAAAACATATCCCTGGTGCCACGCAGGAGCCCTGGGGTATGTGTGACACGAGACAGAATCACAGATCATCTCCCAGGGAGAGGGCGCTCAGGCACGGGGCTCTGAGGCACAGCCGTCCCCGGCACTCCTGGAATCCCTGTCTATCTGCTGCCTGTTCTCTGGCACTCGGCTCTATTTTTAACTCAATGCCCGTTAAATTACCATGGTGTTGGAACCAGGACCTACGGTTGTCTCCCCTCCCTCCCCGGTGTACCTCCCTCTGCCCTCACAGGCACACGCACACCCACAATGAAGGGCAGCCCCCAGGCACCCAGGCCCTGAGCGGGGGCTCCCTGGATTCTTGCCCTCATTGAGCAGGGGAGTATGGGTTCCCCTTCCCTTCCGCAAAGTCCACCCAAGACCGGGGGGGGGGGGGGGGGGGTCGGGCATGTGCCCCAAGATCTGGAAGGAAAAAGAGGAAAAATGTGGACAGGGTTGGGCAGCAACAGATGCAGGGGTGGAGCAAGGGGCAGGAAAAGGCTCAGCTGAGGAAGGGGTGAGGCAGAGGGAAGCGAGAAGGAAGGAGGGCCCTGCCATCCTTCCCCTGACCCTTTTCCCTGGGCAGCAGAATTACCTGCAGGGCCACCTTGCCCACTGCAGTGCTGGGCACAAGGCAGGGCGGTGACTCAGGCCAGGCCCAGTCCCCAGCTCTCACAGCCCATGTCATAGGGAGGAAGGTCAAAGTCAGTCCTGGAGGCCAGAGTCATAGCCTCCACAGAAGCCACTACACAGGAGGCAGTGGCTCAGGGTAGAAGGGGGTCCTCCTGCCTGGCAGGAAGCAGCAAGGAAGACAAAGGAGGGTCTTAGGAAGCAAGTGAACTGGGAACATGGCCGGAATGCATCACCTTTTAACCTCCATCGGCTTTGGTTTCCTCATCTGAACAATGGGTATAATTAGTGGCACTTTCCTCACTGGCCTTGTGAGGAGCAAATGAATCAGAATGTGTAAAGCTCTAGCCGCAGGGCCTGACTGGAGGAAAGTGTTGGGTGTTGACGTGTTGATGGCTGATATCACGGTCAGGGAGGGGGTTGTTTTGGGCGGTGTGAACTGCATGGACATGGAGGCCAAAATAGGGAAACAGGCGGCAAGGTGGCGCATACCTGTAATCCCAGCGACTCCGGAAGTGGAGGCAGGAGGATCACAAGTTTGAGGCCAGACACAGCCTACTTGACTTATCGAGACCCTGTCCCAAAATAGAAAAAAAAAAAAAAAAAAAAAAAAAAGGTCTGGAGGTGCAGCCCAGCGATAGAACATTTGCAAAAGCATGTGCGAGACTCTGGGTTCAACCCTCTGGAGTGTGCGCACACACGTACAAAAAGCAAAGCAAAGCAAAGAAAGGAACAAAAAGAAAGGAAGGAAAGAAGGAAGGAAGGAAAAGAAAAAGCCCCTAAGGAAGCAGAAGGCTTGCCCTAGCCGCACAGGCCACTGACTTGGGAGTGGTTTGAAGCCGCTCATGTGCCTTGGGGTGCTGGGGGCGGAAGCAGTCTGCCAAGGGCCACTGCAGCAATGACTGAGGCTGGCCAGTGAGGAGTGGGGTGCCGCCAGGCAGACCCTGGAGGGGAAAAGCCCTGAGACCGGCTGCCAGTGGCCGATCCCAACTTCACAGGGCCTGAGGCGGGGGACCAAGTCTGTGTAGGACCTTGATGATCATCTTTCTGTGGGGCGTGGGGGAACAGGGGTGCTGAGAAGTATCCAGAAGTCCTGTCATATTGGGGAGGCTCTGGTAGCTTGGCCTCTGCTCTCCGGCACCAGGAGGCACAAGTTTCTCTGAAGGAGAGGCTGGGAGGAGGCCCTCCTCCGTTCGCCCTTCTCTTGTTCAGCCCAACTCCTCCTGGCCTGCCTCAGCTCCACACCTGGACCTTTTCATCTGTTGGGAGCTTAGCTGGGTGTGAACTAGTGAATGTGATATGTGTGACATCTCTAGATCAGAGAATGCTCAAAGGGCCTGCTAGAGTCCAGGCTAGTGAGGGGTAAGGTCCTGGTACCCTGACTGCTCCTTCCCACACAGCCGCCAGGCCTTGGGCGCAGCAGCAGCAGCAGCTGACGGGCCTCTGAGTCACCTGGGTGAGGAGGAGGCGCGGGCAGTGTCTGGCCTAGGGGTTCAGGTGGTCATCTACTGAGTGACTGCAGCACTGCTGGGCTTTTCTGCTGCTGAAACGACAGGCCACTGGGACAGGAGGCCAGAGAGAATGCACTCCCTCCCACCTCTGTCACTGCCCCCACACAGCAGGCAGATTTTCCAGGGGGAATCCAACATTGGCGTGGGAAGGTCTGGAGGGATTTGGTGTGACATCCTGGCGCGGACAGCTCGAGAGGTGCATGGTCAGCGGGCAGGCCCTGCAGCACCCAGCACAAGTCTAGGACCAAAAACATATAGTCTCTGGGCAAAGCTGGTGGAGAAAAGTGGGAAGTCCACCAGCAGCCCCCCTAGACACACCAGGCTGGAAAGGGACACTCTGGGGTGTGAGGTTGCCAAGTCCCCACCACGGAAAACAGGAACAGCCCTGACACCCCAGGGCCACTCTGAGCTTTGTGTTCTCAATACACAGCCCAGATGGGGCTGTGGGTGGGAAACCTCTTAGCTCATCCCAGTTCTGGCTACAGATGCCATGTGGAAAAATCTCCCCTAAAAGAAGGCACTTTTGAGCTTTCCAGAAATGTTGGCCTGTGGTCGAGCTGAGTAGCAGGGGAGGGGCTGTGTGTGTGGGGGGGTATGTTCCAGAACAGACATGGACCCAAACTGTTCCCATGGCCCTGCTGGCTGCTGTGGATGAGGTGGGAGGTAACCTCTAACACCAGAATAAAGTAGGCTGTGAGAGTGTGTGTGATGTGGGGCTGAGAATGGCCCAGAATGCCACATGTCTGTGTCCTCAATGCCAAAGGCTGCATAGACCAAGTAGGGCCACTTTTTTCCCTTAAAAAAAAAAAAAAAAAAAAAAAAGTTAAAGAAGAGATATGGAATGATGGTGAGGTGGCCCACACCTGTAATCCCAGCACTCAGAAGGCTGAGGCAAGAGGATTATAAATTTGAGGCCAGCCTGGGCTATATATAGCTAGACCTTGTCTTTGGAAAAAAAGGAAGAGACTTGGCATAGGGCAAATCTGAAAGTGAGACTGGAGCCAGCCAGCCAGCCTGAGTTTGAAGGCTGGCTACTCTGCCCACTCCTAGCTGCTGTCACTTTGGGAAGTTAGTTCATCTGACTCTGGATCTAAGTTTCCACAACTGTAAAATGGCCACAGGAGTAGTGTGTATCTCACAGGGTCATTACAATGATTAAATAAGCAAATGTAAGTAAGTTGTTTAGGACCAGGTCTTATACCGAGTAAACACTATACAGGTGTGTTGGTCCTTGCTGAATGAATACAATTCCATGTTAGCCAATCAATTATTGTCAGGCCCAGGCCCAGGCTGATGCAGAGCTTTGGCAAACAGGGGGCGTGGCAGGGCAATGAGTGTCAGCACATCCAAAGTCCCCTGACCTGCTGAGTTGGCAGAGCACCTGCCCCGGCACTCCTTAGTCCCAAAGAACACCCCAGAAAAGTGCCTAGGCTTCCTAAGGTGTCAGTGGATGGAGGGAACAGAGAATTGGGAGGCACATCCTTGGCTGAAGGCCTTTACAGCCTTCCCTGTGGGGCTGGGCCTGGCGAATGGGTCATAGTTTTGTATCTTTTCCATAGTAAGCAGAAGGCAGGAGAGTACAGGACTCACTCCATAGAGATACAGTTATAAGGGTGTGCTTGTGAGGGCTCAAAATCCCCAAGCCTGTGGGTGTACCCCTATTTTGGCTAGAACTCATAGCAGCTGGTCCACACCAACCTGTGTGACACTAGTTTGTAGCTGACTTGTATTTCTAATGATTTCATCTAGCTTGTCAATTAACCAACAAACACTTCCGGAGGCCCTGTTGTTTGTCACACTATTAAACTTGAGGTGTACAGATCTGTCTGCTTTTTCACTAATGTGACAAATACCTGAGAAAAACAACTGGAGAAAGGAGAGATTTATTTTGGCTGATGGTTTCAAAGGTTTTAGACCATCATGGTGGGAAGAGCATGGCAGAGCAGAGCAGCTCACATCATGGTGGCCAGGAAGCAGGGAGAGACAGAATTCTTTCTCCTTTTAGTTCTATTCTGTCCAGATTTCAGCCTATTGGATGGTGCTGCCCACATTCAGGGAAGGTCTTCGGGCCACCTTCGTTAATCCTCTCTGGAAATGCCCTCACAGACACCCCCTGAGGTGTGCTTTAGTAATCTAAGTGCTTCTCAACCCACCCAAGCTGATAACCACCATTAACCATCATGTTCTGTTTAATTAATTAATTAATTAATTTTTTCTTTTACGGTGCTGGGGATCAAACCCAAGGCTGTGTGCATGCTAGGCAAGTGCTCTACCACTGAACTATATCACCGTCCTTAGGTCTCTGTCCTGAATGATAGGATCACTTTGATGAGGAAAAGGTTTCTGGCTGTAGGTCTAGGTGTGGCAGAAGGGCTTGCTCAGGGTATAATATGTGGCCAGAGGGAGGGAAAGTGTGAGGGGGCAGGGCAGGAGGCAGGTTGAGGACGAAATCCAGAAGAGATTGTGACTCAGGCCCAGGGTTTGCCTTTCTCTGGAAGGAGTCATTGAACGGAAGAACTCAACTACCCTGAAGGTAGGGACAGCATTCCTGCCATTCCCTGAGTCTGGATCAGGAGCTGTTCCATGAGCCTTGCTGGTTAATGACAGCATGGGCACTGAGGGCCTGAGGGTATGGGCCTCCTCACCCACTGTGAACCACATTTGTCTCCTCCTGGAGCTGTGCACCACAGTGTCCTGTGGTGTCTGGGTGTCAGTGGCTATGTGCCCACGTGCGTGTCAGGGAGTACCCATGGGGCTGTGATTAAGCCAGTGTGCATGTGCGTGTGCATGCTTGTCATCCACAACAGGGGCACTCCCCAGGGGCTAGAGGACTATTTTTAGAGGTGTCAGCCTGTGGATACCTATAGCCCCTATCCCAACCCCCATCCTATGCATACCTGCTCAGGTGAGAACACCTGGAGGTGGCTCCACATCTGGGCTTGCGGCGATGACAGCAGCAGGACCATGGCCTGCTGGAAGGTGTATCTGTGGGCACCAGGCCAAGCAGGTGGTAGCTTCCAGAGATGGCTGGAAGGATATGGAATGGGGCAGAAGTGAGAGAGTCAGGTGGGAATAGCCTTGAGAGCATCCCAGAGTCCCTGTCAGGGGAGATCCAGGGCCCTCTTGGGTGTCTTCCCACCTCTCCACCCCCAATTGCCCCCACCCCAAATGCCCAATTCCCCCACTTGGTTCTGCCTTTCCACTTGTCCATCCACCCTCCTCCATCTTTTAGTCCATCTGTTAGTCTGTCCATTTGTCCATCAGTTGGCCTCCTGCCTGTCTGTAGTCTTCCCCTCCACTGCCTACCCAGCTCAGCTAATTCATCCTCAAGGCATCTGAGGCAGGCTTGGATCAGGGCCTGACCCCTTGATGGCTCCCCTGGTCACAGTGCCCTTCCTTATCCCTGGTGCTCAGGCCTGCTCCATTGGCTTCCATCTTACTTAGGTGGGTATCCTGAGGCCCTAACACATACATGTCTCCCTTGCTGGTGGTGGAATCAAAAATACTCCCATCTACACCTTCAGCTGTCTCTTTAGGCCTTTTCCCTCTCACCTCAGTAAGGTCCTGTCCTCTGGGGAGGCCTGCTGATAGCCACTTGTGGGCTCCTGCCCCTGACATGCTCTCAGCTCGTGCCTCCTTAGGGAACAGGCTGTGGGAAGACAGGGGATGTCTCAAGGGATTGTCTATGACCCAGGCCCAGTCTGACCTTCCCCCCAAAATTCCAGCATAGTGCCATGGCTCCCCACAGTCACCTCCTATCCCAAGGCTCAGAGCTGCTGCTCCCCAGAGTCACCCTCCCCTCCCCACCCTCACCTGCGTGGTCTCTGGGTTCATGGGATGTCCAGGTCCAAGAAGGAAAGGCCTCCTGCACTGCCCTGTCCAGAGCTTCACGGAGGATTATTATAGCCTGTGCGTTAGCATGTGGCATCTATTCAGACAGCACATGTTTCCCGAGTGCCGCACGTGCCTGGCACTGTCCTGAACATTGCAGTGACGGCAATGACGGAGGTCAGCAGGGCCCTGCCCTTGGGAGGCCACTGTCCCAGCCTGGAGGTCCAGGAGGTGGAGGGGCTGGGCATGTGAGTGTGCATGTCGTGGGAGTGTGTGTCCAGGGGGCCTGTCCACAACAGGGTCAGACCCAAGTCAGCATGTGAGGGCCTGTCCCCCTGGGGTCTGTGCCAGTCCAGACCCAGTGTGTGCAGGTCAGCTGCGTGACAGCCACACCTGGCTGACTCCCAGGCTGCAGGGCTCTATTTTTAGAAGTGACAGCCTGTTGATCACTCCCCCAACACACACACACACTTGCTTAGGTGCCCAGCTGCTGGTGACGGCCCAGCCTGCCTGCCTGTAGAAGGGGACCCTTCTCAGCCAGCAGTGCTGCCAGCAATGCCATGTAGGCCCAGCCTGCAAATGGAGCAGCCTCGGTTGCTAGTGAGCAGGGTGGGACCCCTGCTGATCAGAGGGGAACCCCAGCTCCCCATTTTGCCTCTGTGACTCCACCTCCTGACCCCCAGGCATGGCCTGGGAGTCCAGTTCTGTAGCCCATTAGGGCTTAGCTGGTGTGCCACACCCAGCCTTGTCACCTGGAGAGGGAGGCCAGGCCGGACTGGGGATGGAAGGCAGGGGCAGAGGGGTGGCTCAGGGATGCCTTCATTCTCTACAAAGGGCTGCCCTGCCCCGCCCTCCCCGGCCTCAGCCTCCTTCCCAGGCTACAAGCAGACTGATCTGAGCTTATGTGTTAACCTCCCCAACTTCTGATAACCCCTCATCGTCCCCTGCTTGTGTCCTATCTGACTTATTTTTCCTCTCCCTCATCTCTCTGAGTTAATAGCAGTGTACACTGAGAAGAATCTATACGTTAGTTGTGATGCTAAGTATATCCTAGATATTTTCTCATTGAACCCTTATCATGGGCCTTGAGGTGAGCTCTGCAGTCCTGCTTCTCAGGGTGAAAGCCAGGGATCCAAACCACCCAGCCAGGATAGCACAGAGAGGGTCCAGCCCAGCCCAGGAGAGTCCTTACTTATGCCCTGTCCCTGCAATTCTCCTGATGGCCTTGGTGGAGCTGAGCCAGCCCAGGCAATGACAGACACATTTAGGATCCAAGCATTGGCCATCGAAGAAAGTGGCAGACATGGGATCCAACCACCTCCCAACTTCTGGTCCCTTCTTTGCAGCAGAGCCTTCAACGGCATTTAACAAGGCAAACTTGAAGCCAGCAGTGGGCTAGCATGCAGCCTTTCCCACACCACCTCCATTTCCGCTGCCCACTAGCAGACCCCAGCCTGGCCAGTATGCGCTCCTGCTCCACCTGCTCTGCTCAGGCTGCTTTCCCTCTGCACCTCTTAGAGGTGGCAATGAAGCAGTCCTAGACTGAGCTCAGTGTCTGACCCATTGCATTTCACGTTATCTGTATAATGTCCCCACAAGCAGGTTTTCTGGTCTTCATAAAAATGAAGAAACTGAGCTCAGAGGAGAGCAGTAATTTATCCAAGGTCACATAGCTAGACAAGAGTGCAGGAGAGACTCGAAGCTAGGCCCATCTGTCTCTACTCTACCATATAATACAATGTGGCTGAAGGATCTTTACTGAGTGTAACTTAGTGCCAAGGACTAGACACAGTGGCAGCATCAGGGGAGGGGCCTGCCACGTGAGCACATGGGCAGGTTCTGCGGCCACTCGGTCCCTTGCCCTTTCCCCTCTCAGTTTCAGATGCAGGGGAGGCAGACAGGGAGGAGGCCTAGGTGCCGAATTACTCACCTCCCAGTCCTAAACTCTTCCCACTTATGATTCACCTCCAGATGGTCCCTTTCACAGAAAGAGCTCCATTTCCCTTTAAAAGAAGGAGGGGGTATAAAAGAGAAAAACATTTTGTTTCACAGTTTCAAGATGTCTTTGGAGACAATTTGTCCCTTTACCTCCGTTTCTGTCATTGCCTCCCCCTCCTCCACTGGGGCTGGTCCTAAAACCTCAGATAGTATCACCTGCACCTCATCCCTCCCTGTGAGGCCATGACCACTGGCTCCCCAAATCCTAGCAGGTAGCCTTGAGACACCAGGCTGGGGAGGGTTTCTTTTCTGTGACGCTGGGGGCTGGGAGTGTTAAAGGTCCTTGACTAGCCCAAGCCTCCAATCTGGTCCTCCTCACTGTCTCAGATGATTGTGGAAAGATTGGCTTGTCTGTGGACCGGAAGCTCCAGGAGGGCAGAGACCTTGGCTGTCTGGTTCACAGGGTTGCAGGCTTTCCAATAAAAACCTCTGCGGGACCTTGACAATTTGGGAGGCCCTGTCCAAGCAGCAAATGTACTAAAATGCACATCGAATGGAAATTTTGATAAAATTTTTCAAATAACCATGGTTATAAAATTATCGGACTATATAGCTCATTTGTTTAATTTAAGATTGACTCTAGAACTGGGAGCTCAGCCCTAGCTCCACGGTAGAACACATGCACTAATGTGCAAGGCCCTAAGGCCCTGGACTCGGTCCCTAGCACTGAAAAAAAAAAAAATTTACTCTAATTTCTTGAAAACCATCATACTTAACGCTCATCTCTCTCTCTCTCTCTCTCTCTCTCTCTCTCTCTCTCTCTCTCTCTCTCTCTGTCTCTCTGTCTCTCTCTCTCTCTCTCTCTCTCTCCCAGCAGGGTTTCAATATGTTGCCTAAGCTGATCTTCAGTGTCTGGGCTCAAGTGATCCTCCTGCCTCAGCCTCCCTCAGTAGCTGGGACTACAGATGCATGCCACTATGCTCTACTTGGAAATTCCTTTTTGTTTTGTTTTGTTCTGATTTTTGAACAGAGTCTTGCTCTGTAGGCCAGGCTGGCATGGAACTCACTAGGCAGACCAGGCTGGCTTTGAGTTTGTGTTGATTCTCCTGTCTTAGTCTGCAGAGGGCTAGGATTAGAGGTGTGTACCACCACAACTGGCTACTTGGGAATTCTTTAAAATGAGAATATCTAAACCAACCAGTTGCTTTCAAATATAATGCAATGTTACTGATTCTCAGGTTTCCCATTTAGTGAAATCATCATAAGATTATGATCAGTCGCCGGCATGGTGGCTCACGCCTGTAATCCCAGTGGCTCGGGAGGTGGAGGCAGGAGGATCGCAAGTTTGAGACCAGAGGTAGTCTTTGTAACTTAGTGAGACCCTGTCTCTAAAAGTAAAAATTGGGCTGGGGTTGCAGCTCAGTGGTCCAGCACTTGCAGAGGATGCAGGCGCGAGGCTCTAGGTTCAATCCCCAGTACCGGGGGGAAAAAAAAAAGATTATGATCAGTTGCCAGGAGCTGTGTGGCATGCCTGTAATCCTAGCAACTCAGGAGGCTGAGACAAGAGGATCACCAGTTCAAGACCTGAGGTAGCCTGTGCAATTTCCCGAGATCCTGTCTCAAAATGAAAAATAAAAAAGGGGCTGAGGATGCAGCTCAGCGGTAGAAGACTTGCCTAGCATGTGTGAAGCCCTGGTTTCAAACCTCAGTACTGAGGCTGGGGAGGACTGGGAAAGATTAAGATTGAGATTGAGATTATGGTTTGTTGACATAAAGTGATAAAAAGAATATTTGCATGTTAATACATTTGGTCCCAATTGCCTGTGTGACCCATGGTGGCTGTTTAAATACTGTCAAAATGTTATACCATTTATTTGTCTCAAATTGGCAAAGACTAACGCATGGTTTTTGGTATGTGGTGCAGCTTGTAGGGGACCATAGGCTGGTATCTGTCAGAATGCACAGCGTGTATTTCCTGCCCTGGCAATTATGCTTCAAGGTGTGCAGGTTCCAGGTATGCACACAGATGTGCAAAGACGTGTGCAGAAAGGTTTCCATTGCTGTCAAAAACTGAGAAGAGACCAGATGTAAAGCAATAGAGGGCCGACATCTGTGGATAGCCCACTCCGAAGTAGTCCGTGGCTGAGGGAGAATGTGTACGTGGGTGGATACAGAGCAAAGTCCTCAGCCTAGCATTAAACAGAAGAGGGAAAAAAAAAGAAAAAACGGACAGAATATTGTGTGAGGTCTAATTTCTTTTGTGAAAATGGAAAAGAGCATGCCTACACACACAGGTGTTTGTGGTTTATATTTGTGTGCAAGTGAATACCTAGAAATATTTGGAAGGAGACTCAGATATTGGGAAGAATGGCTGACTCTGAGAGGGAATTGCTTTTTCCTTTCACTCCATTTAATTTAATAAAAGAATTTATTTATTTATTTATTTATTATTTATTTATTTATTTATTTTACTGTGCTGAGGAGGGAACCCTGGCCCTTGTGTATGTTAGACAATCACTCTACCACTGAGCTACACCCGGAGCCCTGTTTCTCTCTCTCTCTCTTTCTCTTTGTCCTTCCCTCTCTCCCCTCCCCTCCTTTCTTCCCTCCCTCCTTTCTTTCCTTCCTCCCTCTCCCTCTCTCTCTTCTTCTCCCTCCTCTCCTCTCCTCTCCTCTCCTCTCCTCCCTTCTCCTCTCCTCTCCTCTCCTCTCCTCTCCTCTCTTCTCTTCTCTTCTCTTCTCTTCTTTCTTTCTTTCCATATGTAGCCCAGACTGGACTCCCGCATTAGCCTTCTGAGTGCTGGGATTATAGGTGTGGGCCACCATACCCAGCCTTGAGTTATTTTTCAATCATAAATCTCAATCTCTCTCTCTCTCTCTCACTCTCATTAAAAACTCCAGCTGACAAACAACTAAATGCCTATGGAATAAAAAAAGTAAAACAAATGAATGAAAGAATGGGTGGGTGGATGTATAGATGGATGAAATCTAGGTGCTGCCTGGGTGAGGAGATACAGAAAGGCAGAACCCCCTCGTCTATGTGGCTGTGGAAGCTGGAGCATGGAGGGGAAAGAACAGAGGGAAGGAGGAGTGGAAGGAGGGTGGTGGGGTTCTGTCCTGGGAGGGCCACCTCTCCATCCTTGTTCTGACCCCAGCCCCTCCCTAGAGTGTATTTCAAGCCTGGAAAGTCCCAGCAACTCACACACTACCTGGCATATAATCTGTGGCAAAAATAGTGATTGACTGAATGGATGGATTTGGTCACCAGTTAATCCGGGCCACAGTGTTAGTCACTCCCGGCTCCTCCCCCAAACACCTCCTTCCAGTCAACAACAAACAGCCCTCTCTGGGGTGCCATGTACAGACGGCTGTCTACTACACATCTCTAGGAGATGCCCCTACTTTAGACAGCCGTGCAAGTTATGCCCACTGAAGTTGGGGGACATGGTGCATTTGCAAAATAGTTTCTTCCTCTTTTACGCTGTGAGGAACTGATGTCACATGAAGAGTGAAATGGGCGAGGAATGTCCCGACTCTGACATTGCCTGCCTTTCCCTCCATTTTGTCTGCAGTTCCTAAGGCCTCTTCCATTATTCCTTTCTAACTGGACTTGAGGTCACTTAGCCAAATTTGGCCAGTTACTCTTTCCTTGACTTCAGAGTATGGAACTTGCAGTATTGTCTTGGGTAAGCCCTAGAACTTCTCTGGGTCTCAGTTTCTCCACGTGAGAAAGTAGGGAGGAAATTTATTTTTTTTTTCAGTGCCGAGGTGGAACCCATAGCTTCAGGTGTGCTAGGCAAGCTCTACCACTGAGCTACACCCTAGCCCCAGGGCGCAATCCTTGACCACCTCTGGTATGAAGGAACCCGTGGTGTAACAGGTTGAAGGAATGCATCCTTGTGGCATCAGGCATTTTGGAGTGGCATGTCCCAGCTTCTTGCTTGGTCTTGCTGGTATTCCCCCCCCTTGGGGCCTCCACTCTGCCCCAGAGGGAAGCATCCTGGCACGGAAGGAAACTACGAAGGGAGCAGGAGCCTGGAGCAAGTTCTGACTCTGGTGACACCCCTGTGTGACACAGAACAGGCCACAGCACTGCCTGGGCCTCAGTTTCCTGCTCTGTGGAATGGGAACGTAGGAGATGAATGAGTGTCAATGGCTGCACTAAGTCCCTTGCGGCCTATCTCTTTTCTGTTTAAATTTTTTCATCTTTATTCTTTCTGATTCCAAATACCCTACATGGTCATGAAAATTCAAACAGCACCAGAATAGATGCTTACCAAGGGTAATCCAACGCTTATCAAGAATCACTGCTTACCTTTTCTTTCCTTTGATAACTTTTTTTTTCTGCTATACTTGGGGGTTGAACCCAGGGCTTTACACTTGCATGCTCTGCAAGTACTGTACCACTGAGCTGCACCCCCAGCCCATTTTTAAACTTTTTTTTATTTTGAGAAAGGGTCTCGTTAAATTACACAGACTGCCTCTGGTCTTGAACTTTCAATCCTCCTGCCTCCACCTCCCAAGTCACTAGGATTACAGGTGTGAGTCACCGCACCCAGCTACCTTTGGTAACTTTTAATTAATTCTGATATAACTTCAAATTGACAGAAAAGTAGCAAGGATAGTATAAAGACTCTGGTCTTAACTTTTATGCAGATTTACCAATATTTTTGTGTGTGTGTGTTTTTCCCCTTTTGCTTTATCATTCTCTCTCTCTGTATGTGTATGTGCATAATACCCCACACCTCCAAATTTCCCAATTTGAGAGTAAGTTACAGGCTACATGCCCCTTTTCCTCTAAATACTTCATGGTGTATTTCCTAAGAAGAAGGCCTTTCTCTTACAATATAAGGCTTACATAACCCCCTCACATTTAACAACATCAGGAAACCTAGCATTGATACAATACTGTTATCTAATCCGCCGTTATCTAATCCACCATGCTCCAATTCAGGTGGGTCAGAACCTTGTCACAGGCTTCCAGCAAAAGTAGAGAAGTCAGGATAACACGGTGGTGAGCCTTTCTTCACGCTGGGATGAATTTAAGATCTAAATCATGCTCTCTGTTCTCTTATTTTTATTAGTGTTTCAGATGTGTGTGTTTTAAATGTTCCTGTTTTAAATGACTGACAGTGCGAATTGAAAGCAATGTGCCACTTGTTTTTGACATTATTACTTGGCAGAATAAAACATGGGTCACCTTATGTTAGTCTTCACCTACCTTTCTCTCTTTCTTTCTTTCTTTCTTTCTTTCTTTCTTTCTTTCTTTCTTTCTTTCTTTTTTTGTGGTACCGGGGATTGAACCCAGGGCCTTGCGCTTGGATGCTCTGCAAGTGCTGGACCACTGAGTTGCACCCTCAGCCCATTATTTTACTTTTTGAGACAGGGTCTTGCTAAGTTACACAGACTGCCTCCTGTCTCGAACTTGCCATCCTCCTGCCTCCACCTCCCAAGCTGCTGGGATTACAGGCATGTGCCACCACGCCCAGCCAGACTTCTTTTCCAGTGACCTGAGGGATGGTACCTTGCACCACGTTCTGTGGCTCCATGTGCATCAGCTCACCCAGAGAGACTTTCCTGAACACTTTGAGAGTGCACCTGCTGCGGTGGAGGGTGACAGGGCAGCCATAGGCTCTGCCTCCAAAAGCAAATGCTTGCATCTAGCAGAGGGGACATTTTTGCTTTCCAAACACTCTAGTTGGGAACAGAAACCAGACCTCACATTCCCAGCCTCCTTTGCAGCTGCACTGCAGGCATGTGGCCTGGCTCAGCCAATCAGATAACACCCACGCAGGAACTTTGAATTTTTCTTAGACCACTCCTATTTTTATTCATTTAAAGTCATTTTGGTAAATGTGCATATTGCTTGTCAATTTTCCCTATTACAAATAAGTTAGCATGAATACTTTCATATACCCACCTTAGCTCTCCTGTAGGCGTAGCCCTGTGTCATCCAATCCAATCAGATCTCAGAAGCTAAGCAGGGTCAGGCCTGGTTAGTACTTGGATGGGACACCACCTGGGAATACCAGGTGTTGTAGGCACAGGAGATAGACCTGGAGACTCACTCCCAAAAATCAATCCGTCATTGAAAACTCTATGAACAGCAGAGAAGCACTGACAATAGTGTTTCCCTGTTGTACGTAGGGTTGCTATGAGTTGGATACCGACTCCATGGCACCCAACAACAACAACAACAACAACAACAACAACAACCTTAGCTCAGTCCTTAGCTCAGTTGATAGAGTGCTGCTCTGTGCTCTAGGAGGCCCTGTGTTTGATTCCCCAGCACTACAAAAATGGGAGAAGGACGTAGCAATCCATTCCCAAGGCAATCCCCAAAAAATCAGCCATTGAAAATCCTATGAATAGCAGAGAAGCATTGACAATAGTGCCCGGGCATGGCACAGTGTCCGATAGTGTTTTGTTCTGTTGTACATAGGGTCACGATAAGTAAGACCCATCTTGATGGCATCTCACAACAGTCAACAACAACCACCTTTTTTTGTAGATATTGAAGGAATTTATTCTAATAGAATTTCTGGATAATAGAGGATGCACTATTTATTTTTTCCCCAGTGCTGTGGGTGGAATCCAGGGCCTCCAACATGCGAGGCAAGCCTCTGCCACTGACCTCCTCAGCCCAGGATGCACATTTTAAATGTTATCTAGATATCAGAAGTGATATCAGGTGCTGATGTCTTGTTTCTAAGGCATTCTGGACCTGAGACAGGTGATGCAAAAAACTAGCTATGTGTCTCACCTAAGTGGGTCCATGGAGGCAGAGCTGCAACAGCCAAAGGGAGTTTTTGGGGAAAATTGGGCCTCTGGGTGTGTGTGGGGTACACAGTCTCACGGTCACCCTCCCTCGCCCAGCCCAGTATTATTCGACCTGTGATGTAGGCTGCACTGCAGTCCCATCTTCCCTGGTTCCAGAACCTGGTTCTCCAGCCAGCCCACGGAGTCTGAGGTTTCTGTTGCTTACAACCAAAAACTCTGGCCAGGAAATGCAGAGAAGCTAGTTTTCCTAGGGACTGAAAGGAACAGAGGCTATGGGGACTTGGCAAGCAGACATTCTGAGGGTGGCTTCGGAGGAATCTAGTTGCCTTGTGTGAAATGAACATGGGGCACCTGTCTAGGTGCTAGGTGGGGCAGCCCAGACAGGAAATACTGTGGCTGAGGGGAAGGCGTGACGCACAGAAGAGAGTCTGAGCTGGGCACTGAGCACTGGGCTGGCTGGAGGGAGAAGAACTCAGGGGAGGAAGAGAGGTGACCCTGCAGGAGAAGACAGCCAGGCAGGGTCACATGGTCCACCTGCTCCAAATATTTTTGTCCATTGTCTATATGCCAGACAGTGTTTTTGTTAATAAAATAATTTGGGGATAAGTATTTTTGTCCCCACTTTCCATATAAAGAAAGAGTGGCACAAAATAATGAAATAGCCTGTAGAAGATCACAAGAATAGATTGGTGTGGTGGTGCACTCCTATAATTCCATCATTCAGGAGGCTGGGGCAGGACCTTAGCAAGTTTGAGGTGAGCCTGGGCTACAGAGCAAGACCCTGCGTCAAAAAAGAAGGCAGAAGGGGACAGGGTCAGAATTTAAATCTGCATCTAACTTCAACATTGATGCTCTTAAGAACTCAGCACATAGCTGGGCACGGTGGCACACGCCTATAATCCCAGTGACTCAGGAGGTGGAGGCGGGAGGATCACAAGTTCAAGACCAGAGGCAGTCTGCGTAACTTAGCGAGACCCTGTCTCAAAAAGTAATAAAATGGGCTGGGGGCTCAGCTCAGTGGTCCAGCACTTGCAAAGCATGCAGGCATGAGGCCTTGGGCTCAACCCCCAGTACCACACACACACACACACACACACACACACACAAAAGAACTCAGCACGTGGTTGGATGAGGAAGCAAAGTCTCCGTCTCAATGTCTGGGTTTTTATATACTTCCCATGTGTACCTCATCTAAAGAATGAGCCCCATAAGTACTTTGATGGGTGACAGAACTGGAGGCCTGGCTCATTGTGTTAATATCCATCTTCTCTTGCTTTTCTTCCCCCCACCCCATAAAATAGCTAGTCCAAACAATCAAGCTGCAGCACACACTCTTAGTTGCCTACCGATTGCCTGTCCTCCTACCCACTAACCTGTCTTCATCATCCACTGAGCCCAGGGGTGTTCTACATATTTGTCCCTCTCCTTAGCTCACAGTCAATACTGAGGAAGTAATAGTGGAGATACCCCCTTTGCTCAAGATAGATTCAGGCATGAGATGTGGCACCATTCTAGCCTGTTAGAGTCAGTCCTCTCAGTGCCTCTGGAAAAAGTTTTCTTTAATTTTAAATAGGAACAGACAAATGAGATGCATCCTGCTGTTTGTTTTGTTTTTCTGCTTATGGACATGATTGTGTGATGATGTAATAGCTGGGGTGGTGGCAGCCATATTGTAACCAGAATGTGAGCTGGCTAAGAACAAGGCAGCATGCTGAGAATAGCATAGGGAAAGGAGAGAGGAAATAACCTGGATACTTGATAATGCTGGGCTCTGGGATTAACCTCTCCTGAAACTGCCTTTCCTCAGCTTCTTGTTCTGTGAATAATATACCTTCCCTATTGTCTAAAGCAACTGAATAGAGGTTCTCTGTTTCTTGTCACAAAAATATCTTTACTATGTAGGACCAAAGGGGTCAAAAGAATAAATACTCAGCATACTAATTTTATATGCTAATAGCGGCCAGTCAGAACAGGAACCATCAGTTATGTGAGGAAAATCTGATCCCTTGACCAGGGGAAGCCTGGAGAATCCCTTTTCCTGCTGGTTCAGAGGGGAAGGAGAGCCTTCAAGCCAAGGCTCTGGGCTTTTCATCTCCTCCCATTGGGGGAGCCACTCCCCCACCCCACTACCCCCAACACCAGACCTCTGACTTCCATTTCCTGTAGGGTCAGCAGAGAGGGAGGTTGGAGAGACAGAGGAAAGCAGCTTTATTTACTGAATCAAGATGGAAAACAGATGTCCACGAACCCTGCTGGGCCCACGCTCACCCTGGACAGAGGCTGGGCCACTTCTCAGCCCTGACCTGTCCACCAGCCCCTTGTTCCCCAAGTCATGTCCAGATGTGGCTCCTTCCATATCCTAATAATCCTTCTGGTTTGTAGCTCTACCCTAAACTTATCAACTCACCAAAGGAAAGCATAGGAGGACCACTGGAAGGTAGTTGCAAGCAAACCTGGCTGTGTTGAGTGGAATGTTGCCCACAGAACCAGACCAATGGGTTTCAAACACAGCCCCATGTTTGCCACCATTGTATCAGTCACCCACAGCTGTGTAACAAGTTACCCTAAAACTTAGTGGCTCAAAACAACAGCTGTTCGCTTTCTCACAGTTCTAAAATTTGGGCAGGGCTTGGCAGGTTGGCTCATCTATTCTCCACAGGTTCTGTTTCCTAAGTCTGATGGGACAACAGGACAGCTGTGTGAGTGGAAGGGAACACGTGGACATGCCCATTGCACCCTGCCTCCCTATCCCTATAGAGACAATTCCTCTTCAAGTTCTTTACAGATGAGTTAGTGAAAGGCAGAAGTTGTACATGGAACACATGCATATCAAGAAGAGAAATAAAACAGGAGTTAGTTCTCTCTGTGCTGGTAAGAGGGCTGCGATTTAGCTCAGTAGGTAGAGCACTGCTCTGCAGTCTCTGAGGTCCTGGGTTCGATTCTCAGCACCGCAAAAATGGGAGAAGGATGTGGTAACCCACTCCCGAGGCAAGCCTGAAACGATCAGCCACTGAAAACCCTATGAAGGTCACTATGAGTCAGATAAGACTCCACAGCATCTAACATGCTGGTAAGTATAAAATGGATATGCATATGTGAGCTATGACATAAAAGTTTGATAATTTTGGTGATTGTACGTTAGTTAAATTCTCTTGCATTTGCATTTAAAGCTGGTATTAGTATAAAGTGGAACAGTAAAATTCACGCTACCTTTAAAATTAAAAATTTTTTTTCTTAGAATAGCATAAAATAGCAAATAAAAAAACACTGTGAGTTAAGAGAGAAAGACTATAATGAGAAACTTTATATTTTAGTGCCTCTAACAAAATCTTGCCTGGCTTTTTGAGAAAGAGGCCCCACGTTTTCATTTTGCTTTCGATCCTGCAAATTGTGTAGCTGGCTCGGGGGCCAGGTCCCTCAAGGCCAAAGCTGAGCTGATGGAGCATCACCTTTGCTGCATTCTATTGGTCACAGCAAGTCACAGGGGCAGCCCAGAGTCAAGGCAGGATGGTTGGTGGGGTGGAGGAGGGAAATTGACTCCAGCTCTGGAAGGAAGAATGCATTCCTATGCAGGGAAGGGAGGAAGTGCTGCTGGCTATGTTCATGAACAATGCACCAAACGTAGGTCGTGGCTTTTCTGATCTTCAGGTTTCTCAATTGTAAAATGAGAATAATTCTATTTACTTCCCAAGGTTCCTTGAGGATAAAGAAATGTGGCTGCAATTCCTGGAACATGGTGGTGGCTCAGTACCCCTCTATCCTCCAATCTTGCTTTGTAACACTTAACTTGTTTACTATTTCATTCATTCATTTATTCATTCAATATTTATTGAGTTCTATGAGCCAGGCACTGTTCTAGAAGACAGGGATGATAGAAGAGAATGAAAGAGACAGAAGTCCCTGCTTCCATGGAGTTCCCTTTGATACGAGAAACAATAACTGCAGCACAGAAGTAAAGCATGTAATTTGTTGCGGGTGAAGGATGTTAAGTAAGAGGAAAGCACAAGGCTAAGACCAGCAGGCTGAGGTTGGTGGCTGGGTTAGCTGGTGGGGCTGGGCAGGAGCTCACTGTGAGGTCATGTGGGTAAATCCTGAAGAAGGAGCCACAGGAAGCCATGAGGATATTGCCGGCAGAGGGGACTAAAGGCATAGGCTCTGGGAGGGAAGCCATTGGGCGTTTGGGAACAAGTAGGGGGCTGCAGGAGGCTAGAGGGAGGGAGGAGAGCGGTGCTTGAACTGGGAGGGGCAGATCCTGCTGGCTGCCACCGCAAGGATTTCATTTTTGATGTGAGACCTGGCGTCAGGCTTGGAGGAATGTTATCCCTAGACTCACTGTGGCTCCACCCTCTCCCAGGGTCTTGAAATGTTCCTTTTTCAATGGGGCCTGCCTGGACACCCGACTTAATACTGTGACCTGTGTGCTCCTGTGCAAGCACACGCACATACACAGACACCCTCTCCCCATCCTGTGCTCATCTCTCAGCACTGCCTGCTGCTGTTTCTTCTTCTCTGTGCCACCTACTGCCCCCTTGTACATCATAGAGTATATCTGTTCTATCTAATGTGTCCTCCCAACCAGAATGGGGCTCCCCTCAGGGCAAAGACCTTTGCTTGGTTCCCTGGGGTCTCCAGGAGCCTAGAGCTCACTGGGCCATGGTAGGTGCTCTAGAGACATTTGTTTCTGTTGTTGGGACTGGAGCTGAGAAGAGAGGCATTTTGTGGAAGAAACAAGGGACTCCCTCCTCTGAAGCCCTGGCTGCCTCTCAGGGGAGGGAAGCATGGAGCAGGATGCACCCCATGCTCCCTAAATATGCACTTTGGCACCCACATGCGAACCCTGCATACGTAGTCCCCCTCCCTCCGGCCCCCACAGTCCCTTTGCACGTGCTACTGACGTGGATGTGGTTTTGAGGCCCCAGGGTACAGATTAAAGTCAGAGCGTCCTGTCCTCTGCGGCTGCCTGCGCAGCAGGTGGGGTGGGGACAGGCCCCCTGCAAACACGCACAGGCAGAGGCCCCCTCCTCTGGCCCTGCTTGCACACTCTGGCACACGTGTGCACACATACAGGTGGGCAACAGATGGCCCTGGGATGGCTGCCCCAGGATCTCACGCCAGGAGCTGTGCATCTCTCTGCATTAGGCCCTCGTCGGGGTACAGCGAGGCAGCGGAAGTGGTTGCAAGCGCTTTCCTTGCCTCTCAACTTCCACCTCTGGTGCTCTATGCCCTGCAGGGCACCCAGCTCTGTTTGTCAGTTCCTGCCTTTGGGGGGTGCATTGCCCTCTTTTGCCTTCTCACATTAAAGCCACTTCCCCATGGGCCAGCTCTCACATGCAGTCCTCAGGGGGCCTAGCTTGTCTGCCCTGGGCTGCTTCGGGCACACAGGGTGGCCAGGCCTGGGGAACATGCTCAGACACCCTCCACAGTTCCCCAGGGCCTGCCAGGGCCTGCCTGCCTGCCTTAGCCTGGTACTGGAGGCCCTCTGCTGCCTTTTCTACCCCAGGTCTCCTTGCCTTGAGGAGAGAGAGAGGTGCCAGGGTCGGTGTTCAGTACCTGCTCTGTGTGACCTTAGCAACTCCCATAGCCTCTTGTGCCCTGTTTCCACCTTGGAGAGCTATTGCAGAGGTTAAATACGTGTATACAGGCAAAGTGCTCGGCATAATACCTTTACTGCATGGGAAAGCTGACAGTAAGTAAGAGCTGTGGCCAGTGTCTTTCCCTCCTCAGAGTCAGGAGGGCCCAGCGATGGGCCCCCAGACGTTGTTGCTTCCAGGTCCCCAGGGCCGGGGGGGCTCCATGGAATCTCAGAGTCCAGGCTACCCTAGAGGTCCCAATGCTGCAGGAATGAGGGGTGGGGGCGCACACTCAGCTCCTCAGCAGGGCAGTGGTCTTTGGGACAAGGACCCCCTGCCAGTCCTTCCACCCAGCCTCAGGCTGTTCCATCCCTTGCACCCGCCAAGGACTCTTCTGCTGCCTATAGTCCCGCAGCACAGGTCCCCCACCAGGATCCTCAGTTTCCCACCCCACAGGATTAATGCCAGGTGAGGCCGTGGCCGCCACCCGGGCTGACCATCAGAACTGCTGCTGTTACTGCCTGCACCCCACAGCCGTTTGGGGGGTCAGGCAGGCCCTCAGGGCACTTTCCACCACCTTGCCTGGGGCCAGGCGCAGACCCGGAGCCCCATGGCTAGATTTGAGGGCGGGTAGCGTTCCCTGAAAACAGCCCGAATGAAGAAGGAAGGAAGAGGGGCTGGCAGACCACGCCCGCGCCCAGAGGAAGTTGAGAGCGCTGCGGCGATGTGACAGTTCCGGGGCGCACACAGCTCCCGCCTGGCCCGCTCCCGCTGACGTCATGGGGCGTGTCTGGCTCCGCCCCTCCGGGCGGACGGGCAGAGGCAGGGTCCCGGCCCCACTGCCTGGGGGCTGTTGGGCTATGCTTCTGGGTGGCCAGTGCAGCCCTCTGATTCAGGGCTGGCCCACTGCAGATTCCTTTCCTGGCAGGCGACTGTCTAAGGACTTCATCCCACCCCATCGTCCCACCTCCCCCAGGCGCAGCCCTAGGAAATACCTATTCAACACCTAGTATATACCAGATGATTTCATAGCCACACCTTCATTTAATCCTCCACAACTCCCTGTCCTTTTACAGGTAAGGTAATGGGCTTAGAGAGACTAAGTAGCCTGCTTGAGTTTGCACAGTTTAGGCAGCCCAGGTGGCCTAGCCTGCCTTCCAACCCAGGCTCTGGCCTACTGAGGAGTGAATTCCTGCTGAAGGAGTCCTCCCAGGACAAAGCAACCAGGCCTGTTGTTTATCAAGGAGGAAACGGGAGGCCCTGCCTGCCCTGGGAAGTCAGTGCCCCAGGTCACGCCACCACTCCTGGCAGAAACCTGCCGGGTTGTAGAACTTTCCTTGGCATGGGGATTCTGATGGGAGGGGCCCTGCTGGGAAAGCTGCCTCTTCGCCTGCCTCCAGACCTCCACTCAGAGGCCACCTGAGACAGAAGCCAGCAGGACAGTCCCAGCTGAAGCAGATCCCCAGTGCTCAGCTCAGGGAGGGTCTTTCTTGTTCTTTGGTAAGAATAGCATCCGGGACACTCTCAACAATTGTTTGTGAAATGAATGGAGAATGAATGGAGTCAGGTGGTAGAGGAGGCTCAGTGGGGCAAGGATGGGGTGAGGATGAACCTACTGCGGGCATGCCAAATAGATAATTCTAGATAAAGGCGGGGAATGAGAAGTAATTTAGAAAAGGGAAGAGGCAGGGCCACCATGTCCAGCCATATAGTCTTGCACAGAAACTGCCCAATGAACAGTGTCCTTTCCAGTTGTACAGTTCTCAACTTGAACAACAGTACACAGTACCCGCCGGGGATGGGGAAGGATGAACCAGTTTTGGCCCCCCTCATGAGGGCCCGAGGGAGCGGGGGTGCGTTGAGTGGGGACAGATCTATAGGTCCCTGTAGCGGGAGGAACAGGCTGTACCCTCCATGAAGACGCCACGTGGTTGCGGTTAGCAGTTTGCCATCCGGTGTTGTCTTCACAGACAGTTGTCCAACCACGGGGGAACAACTGCTGTGCTGTTAGCAATCTCTAGTACCTGGAGCGCCCAGCAGAACAAGGGTAGGGAAATCACCCGGGCACACCCCACAAACACACACAAACCGCTGTGGACAAAGATAATGGCAACCTCGGGAGGGAGGGCTGCTTCCTGAGCCGTGAGCTCTGGAGGTGGAGGACACTGTGTTCTGAGGTCTCTCTGCCAGGCAGAGGTCTCGGGGAGGACCTGTCCTGGCTGTGGCAGGTCCCTCCCTCCCCCATCCCACTGGCTGGGCACAACAACAAGGCCTGTGGCCGTGGCCTGTCTCTGATGAGTCACCTTGCCCGCAGAGAACCTGGCTGGCGATGTTATCAGCAGGTTCTGCTTGCTTCATTCCTGGGTGACATCACCCGCCTCCGACCTCTCCTTCTCGGCACTGTAGCCTGCGGCCTGGCACATTCTGGAAGGGACAGCCTGCGGGGCTCTGGCCAGAAGCCAGCAGGGCAGGTACACAAGTCCTTCCGATGTTGGGGCCTGGGGGCCTCAGTCTTGGTTTTTTGGCTTCACTGCACAGGCTCCTCAGTTTACCTCCCAGGAGCTGCTGCCTGGAGTCAAGTCTAGAGGACACTTTCCCAACCCTGCTTTGTGCTTACTTCCTCTGTCCTCGATCAGAGGGGGTCTCCTGTGGGCAGAGGTTCCACAGGAGCCACATGGGCTGAGCTGGCAGCCCTTCAGGATGGCAGCCCCAGGCTCTGCTCCTAAGTTCTGTCCAGTGCAGGCCCAGCTGCCTCAGAGCCGCTGGGATGCCCTTTCAGGTCTCTGGCTCGCTCGGGCCCAGACTGTGCCACCCTGCTGGCCATTGCCCACCTCTGCACCTCTGTCCAGATACTCTGCCTGGGGCTCACCTCTTCTTTTTCCATTCTGTGTCCCTGGATAGCCAACTGGGGGCTGAGGCCAGCCTGTTGCCTCCATAGCTGAGGAGTCCCTCTTGCCTCCCCTCCCACTGTCACCCTCCTCAGGGCTGCCCTGGGGTCAGTGGCATGTGGAAGGTCCCAGAGGGTCAGTGGAGTGGTGACCGAGGTGACCAGAGGGAGGTGCTGGTCCATTTCAGCCTACCCTGGACTCTTCTGCAGCAGGGGAGATGACAAGGGACAGGTCTACCCTCCAGTGTCCCTCCATCCTTTGAGCTGGGAGATAAAAGGGTGAGGCTGAGAGGCCCCAGGAGAGACCAGGCCTCGGCCTGTGCTGGGAGCTGCCCATGCTTGGCAGGCACGGGAGGCCACAGTGGTGGTAGTGGGGTGGGCAGGAGAAGAGCTGGCCTGTGGATGTGCCCCACTGCCTCCTGTGACACCACAGAGACAGCTCTTCAAATGTCCAGTTTCTAAACGGCAGTCACTTTGGTTCTAGTGACTTGACCAACAGGAAGTGTTCCTTAGAAGGAAAAAGAAAAAACCCAAACCACAATAACAAAAGAGCCCACCACTGAGGTTGCACCTATGCCCATCAGCGGAGGAACAGATCTGAGAGCGGGGCCAGGCCTGGGAAAGGCACCAACCTTCTGCCTCTGCCCCTTGACAGCCTGCAGCACTGGGAAGCACGGTTCCCAGCAAGGAGGGGGCCCCAGAGAGAGAGGCCTAGAGGGGCAAACCTGTGCTCAGCCTCACCTACCCCAGCCTCACTGGACCCTGGTTTCCTCACCCGTAAAATGGAGCAACTTATAGAAATCATTGTGATAGTAGAAGTCAGGGTCCTGTGCTCTGGAAGGGGGTGTTGGGGAAGGTTTCAGAGAAGAGACTACACCGCAGTGGCTTACAATTAGCTGACTACATCTCAAAGGTATTAGGCTTTCTTTATGTCCTGAGTCAAATTCTCATTAATTTTCTTGGAGAAGAGCAAACCTTGAGAATGACTGCCCTCACTGCTAAACACTGCTTGTGGTCTGCTCAGACCCCTAGATTCTTTTCCAAGACCTAGAACATCACCTAGCCAAGTCTAGTGGGTGTTCCTGCTGGTTGTCTTTCCCTCCTTGGTTGCAGACTAAGCTCAAATTCTAGTCAACCCTGACTGCTTCCCTTAGTAGAGAGGATAGCCTGACTTGGGGTGTATTTTGAGTCTTTTTCCCCATTAACTTGAACCCAAAGTTCATCACCACTTGCATAGCCCACACATACCTAAAACCCACTCCTCTCAGAGTGAAATCATTATCTTACTCAGATCAGCCCATTCCCTACTTGGATGCTAGATCTTAGTTCATGGTCACCCTCCTCAACATGAGAGCCAGAGGCTGAGTCATCCCTGACCACCACATCAGATTAGCCACCTCTTCTGATAGAGTCTAACACTTTGGAATCTAGAAACTTCACCTCTTCTTTCTCATCCTCCTCCCATTTATTGATTGATTATTGATTGATTGTGCTGGGGATTGAACTCAGGGCCTCACACAAGATGGGCAAGTGCTCTACCACTGTGCAACACCTCCCAGTCCTTTATAATAGTTTATCTTATTTTACTTTTATTTTGAGACAGGCTTTCCCTACATTGCCCAGGCTGTCCTCTAGCTTTTGAAGCTCCTGCCTCAGCCTCCTCAGTACCTGGGAAACAGCTGGGCTCGTATTGCTTCCTTGTGTTTGGTCAGGCTGCTGGGCAAGCACTTCCCTTCCTATTCCAGGGGGACCCTCTGACTGCAAAGACCACAAGACTCCTCCCTCAGAGCCTCATGGCCCTGTTTGCTCCACGTTGGCAGGTGCCTCCCTGGGTTACCCCCTGAGCCGCAGACTCAGCCCTGACCTTGGCCAGGACAGACAGGGCTCCACCCTTTCTCTGCCTGGACCCCAGCCATGTCCACAGTGTGGTGGGTGAGTGCCAGGCAGACCAGGGGATCCAGGTTTACCAGATAAAATTCCCCAAGGCCACTTTCTCTGAGCCCTCCTTTCCTCATCTGTCACATGGGATGATAGGATCACCTGCCTATAAGGAGAGGCATTGAGCCTGCTGGTACTTGGCCCCTGTTGCACCTGCTGTTGTCATTAATGCCTAGGACCTGGGAGGAAGTGCAGATAAGCCAGGCCCCATTGTCCCCTCCCTGGGCGCTCCAGCACAGCCTGCCACCTTCTGCTCTTGCTCCCTGCCTCCTTCCCCTTTCTGGCTGTCTGTTCTCTCACCCACACAAGGGCCTGGGAGACTTGCACTTCCTCCCAGCACCCCTTGCCATCCACCCTGGGCTGCGGTGTCCAGTGCCAGCCTGGGGACAGTGTGGGCTGCAACACTCCTCTCCTGGACTGCCACTGCAGTGGTTCACTAACAAGGTCCCAGAGGTGGCTCCAATACAGAGGAGGGACATGGTAGACTTGGGTCTTCCAGCTCCCTCTGCTCTGCCCCACTGCTGCCTCTTCAAATCTTTTTTTTTTTTTTTTTTTTTTGCCTTGGTACCACGTCAGTCTCCTCTTCTGCAAAATGGGCATCACGACTGCTCCTTCTTCCTTAGGAAGAGGGGAAGAGGAGGAAGAGGAGGGGCAAGGCTGGGCTAGTGGGAGGAGGTAGAGGCCCTGCTGGGCCCAAGCACGCAGCCTGGCTGGAGTGGATGGAACAGGGGGCACAGGAGGCCTCGCCACGTGGCCAGCACCTCCCTCCAGCTGCCAGCACCCTGTGGCTGAGTCCGCAGCGCCCCCTGCTGGCAAGTCAGCCCAGAAGCTCCCTGTGGGCAGCACTCACCCCACTACATTTCCTAAGGTGACCCCGAGCAGCAGGAGTCACCCCTGCCCTCAGGGGCCCTGTCTGAGCAGAGACTGCACCCAGGGGTTAGGAAGCCCACACCCGGGGTGGGGAGCCAGGGTTTTGTCTACAAAGGGGCGCCCCGGGCCAAGAGCTCATCATACTTCTGGACTCCTGAACACTCTCAAGAGAAAGGGCTGCAGCCTGGCAGGAAGGCAGGTGGTCTGTTCCAAGGCCACCCCAGGCTCATGCACCAAGCCCACGTGGCCTGCAGGGAGCACCAGGCAAGGGCATTCCCTGAGGAAGCAAGTGCTCTCCTTGCTCTCGGGGCAGCCTGCAACAGACCTCATCAGACTCGCAGGATCTATGGGGGTCTTTGGCCCTTCTTGCAAACGCTCCTCAGACCTTCCCTCCATGTCAGCTGTGGCTTCATCATTATCTCATATCCTTGGCCTGATTCTATGGTGGGCACTGGGGACTCAGAGAGGACCCAGCCCCTCTCCAGTTCCCCAGGACTCAGACATACCATGTCAACTCCCAGCTCCTTCTTCAACCCCAGGGTTCTTCCTGCTCAAGGGCTCTGGGACCTGCTCAGGCAGGGAGGCAGCGGACATGAACATATCCAGATAAAAATGCAGCCAGCTGCGGCTACCCTTCTGCCCCTCCCGGCCCCACACATCCCTACCCTGGGCTTTGCTTACTGTCTTTGAGATTTTCTCTCCAACTGCTTTCTCCTCAGGAAGGCCTCAGTTAAATTCTTCCTCCTTCTCCAGGAAGCCTTCCTGGATGTGCTCCTATGTGATTTTCCCTGGCTCCAGGCTTTTGCAGGCTCTCCTAGCACACACTGCTTTGTCCTGGGCACATTTATCATCTTATCTGTTCCCATAGATGCTCCAGACCTCTGGAGGGAAGACCCATGTCACCTTTTCCCTGGATCTCTAGCAACACCCCAGGGGTCAGGCCATACATACTCTTTTAAGGTTTTTTGTTTTGTTTTTGTTTTTTGGAGGTATTTCGGGCTTGAACCAGGCCCTCACACATACTTTGTAAGTACTCTATCACTGGGATGCACTCCCGGCCCATTTTTTATTTTTTATTTTGGGACAGAGTCTCATTAAGTTACAAGGCTTCCTGGGGCCTCCAACTCATGATCTTCCTGCCTCTACCTCCTCAGTTGCTGGGATTATAGGCAGGCACCACCACTGCCTGCTCTTTTAAGTTTTTTAAAAATCAATGGTTCTGAATTGGGTGTAGTCACCCCCCTCCCCTGCGACTTATGTATTTTGAACATGTTGTCAGGAAGGACCAATTCCCAGAAAAGGATGTCAAGTTTGGGAGAGTGCCGGGTCAGCAAAGAAAAGGCAGATCCTCTCGTAGATGGATTGGCACAGTGACTGCAACAATGGACTTAAGCATAAAAAAGATCGTGTGCACGGCACAGCATTGGGTAGTGTTTCATTCTGTTGTACATAGGGTCACTATGAGTTGGACCTGACTCCTGATGACATTTAACAACAACAAGAGTTAATTTGGGGGGTGGGTGCTACTAGGATCTAGTAGGTAGGTGTGAAGAATGCTGTAACCATCTTACAATGCTCAGGCACAATGTCAGTCATGCCCCAGTTAAGAGACCTGATTTAAACAAATCCATGGGTTAGATATTAATTAATATAATGGCTGAGAAGGGGCTAGTTCATGCAGAAGAACTGATCATCACCAAAGGAGACAGGCTGGATGCTCTGAGCAGACACCAGCTGTCCCTTCACTGGCCCTTACAGTCCCAGGTGCCTTCCACCCCTTTTTGTGGACAGATAGGGTATGTGCAAGGAGAGGGAGACCTATGTAGAAAGTCCAGAGGGCAGAGGGCTCTTTATGGAGGGTCTTTGGGAATAGAGGGTCCCTTGACTTTGGCTGGAAATTGGGAATGTAGTGGCCCATGTCAGTCCATGGGGTCAAAGCTCTTCAAATATCTCATTGCATTTTCTCCCTCTGCTGACAGGCAGCATCCCTGCAGCAGGGCTGGGTTGGAATACAGACTTCTAGCCTCTCAGCCAGATGTGTGGGGTTACTGTGGCAGTAATTGCCCTCAACAGCTGTAAGAACAAGAACGCTTTGATAGGCTCCATCAAAGCTTCTTGAAAGTCCCCTGGGGACTAACTGGGTGGGTGGGTGGGTGAGGCATAAAGCGCCTGCAGCTGGGAACAGCTGCTGGGCCAAGCCCCGAGGCAGAGGTGGAGGCCACAGAGGGTGTCCCCCTTTAGCTGGGGTTAAGAATGTCCCAGAGGCTGGTCACTCCCAAGACAGCCCTCTCTGGAGGCTTTTTGGGGCCCTCTTCTCCCTTTCCTGGGTGAGCTTGAGTGACTCAGGGTTTGTGGCAGCTGAATAGAGGCGGCTGTCCCTTCCTGTGAAGTACTCTCACTCTGGGGTCCTGGCTCTCATTCCCTGGGGCAGGGATCTGAAGGAGGGCAGGGGAAGTGGGACCTCTCAGGGGCTCCTGCACCCTCTCAACCTGGAGAGCTTGGCCTCTGGTGAGTGAGCGGACCCTGAGCACCCTGTACTCTGCTGGTCTCTCAGACCTGCCTCTCAGAACGAGAACTCCACCCCAGGCTTCAAACCCAACTGGTCAGAACACACCTGAAAGCCCTCAGCCAGTCCACACCTCTGGCCCTTTGCGCCACAACCCAGCTGCCCTGCAGGTCTCCAGTGGGCGGGGCATGTGCCTGTATCCATGAGCATGCTACAGAGGGCGGCGCTCCAGCGTCCATGGGCTCACCATGTGGCTTTGTGAGGGTAGTTTTTGGAGCTAGACCATCCTGGGGCCTGATACTTCAGTCTGCACAGACACATTGCTTTAATTCCTCCAAGCCTCCGTGTGCTCATCTGTACATGGACACATAAGACAATTCCGACCTTCTAGGTCCATAGGAGGGCTGGAGGGAAAGTAGGTGAAGCATTTAGCATAGCTCCTGAGGGAGCAGCTCGTGCTCAGTAAATCCTGGCAAGTGTGGGTTTTGCTGTTGCTGCTGCTGTAATCATCATCATTGTAGTCACCATCTAGGTTAACATTTGGTTTCTAGAATGTCAACTTTTAGGTCATCTATTGCCTTACCTTGATGTAAAAAACAAAGGGCTTTCTTTGGGAGCACTGTTAAAGTTATTTTGTTTGTTTTTGCTTTGCTTTGCTTTTTTTTTTTTTTTTTTAATTTTTTTTTTTTTCAACTGGCAGTTGGGAGAAACTTAAGCCATAGAAACACTTGGGGCATTTGGGGTTCAGGATGAAAGGCCCAGATATGCCTCTGTGCCTCTGGGATTGGCTATATCCCCATCACCTTCAGGGAATGCATGTGAGTATGTGTGGCAGTGCATGAGGGAACGTAGGCATAATTGGCGACCTGTCTGGGCGTGTAGGAGTGTGTGGGGTGCATATGCGTAATCCAGGTGGGGCTGAGCGTGCTGCAGCGTGTGTCCTGCTCTACGCCCTCTGGCCCGGCTCTCGCCTGGATGTGAGGGCTCTGGGTCTGCTCCTCTGGCCTTGGCTGCCTCACTTATCCCTCAGTGAGTGTGTCTGTGCCATGCTGTGTGTGTGTGTGTGGGGGGGTATTACTTGGCTGTCAGGTCCTTTCCACCAGTGTCCTTGAAGGCTGATTTGTGGGTGCTTTGGGGGAATGAGGGTCCCAAAGCTGGGCTAATGGAGGCAGCACAGGCCTGTTGCCCAAGGAGGGCTGGGCTTATAGGCTATGCTGGGTTTGGAAACATCCTTTTCTTTTCTCTCTTTCTCTCTTTCCTCCCTTCCCTCCCTTCCTCCCTCCCTCCCTCCTTCTTTCCTTCCTTCCTTCCTTCTTTCTTTCTTCCCTTCCCTTCCCTGCCTTCTTTCCTTCCTTTCTTTCCCTGCCTTCTACCTTCCTTCCTTCCTTCCTTTTTTTTTTTTTCCTTCAGTACTTGGGAGTGGAACCCAGGGCCTCATGCGTGCTAGGTAAGTGCTCTACCAATGAGCTTCACTCCAGCCCATCTTATATATTTCTTATCTTGAGACAGGGTCTCACTAAGTTAGACAAGCTGCCTCTGGCCTTGAAGTCGGTGACCTTCCTGCCTCCACCTCCCAAGTTGCTGGTATTACAGGTGTGCACCATGTTTTCTGGCTTTTATCAACACTTTAAGCATGATTATTTTACAGTGGTAATGGCTGAATATATTTTAAAAGATCTGCAACAACTCTAAAGTGGTCTAAAAAATGTCTGATTTGTCCTGGTGATGGAGCCTCAGGTTCTGTTACCGATGCTGTAGGTCTTCCACACATCACATTGAAAGGAAGGGCTAAACTGCAGCTAAAGGCTAGTGAAATAAAGATATAGGATTATCTGCCTAAATTTGTGGACCCCTGAATTCTTATCACAGGCCTCTGGGAGAGAGGGGACACTGGAACACCATGGATCCCAGGGTAAGAGTGCCTGCTTGAGAGGGAAACCCACAGAGGGTTAGGACGGAGTATAGACAAGAGCCCACCATCCTCAGAGTGCGTGGGAGGATGGGATGGGACAGAGGAGGGCGGCCTTAGGGCATGGTCAGTACGGATGCCCTTTGGTTGCCCCAGCACCCCAAGAGAACCCTCTAGAACATTCCCACCCAAACTGCCTGGCCTGTGTAGTAGGGCCTTGGAGGTCCTTGTCATGCAGTGTGGAGGGTGTGCTCAGAGCTGGTGCTTCCTTAGCAACCAGCCCAGCAGCCCTGACCTGGGGTGGTAAGGACAGAAGGAGAGGAGGGGAGGGAGTCAGGCAGTGATGGTGACCCTGGGGAGGTGAAAGGCCTTGGTTCTGAAAGGAGCCATGGAGACCTTGGGAAGGATAGGGAGAAAGGCTAGAAAGAGGAAATGCTGGATGCAGGGCAGAGCTGGGGTTTGGCCTTAGGTTAGGAGGAGTTTCTGGAAATCTGTGCCATTTTCTTCCTTCCAGAACTTCATCTCCCCTTTCCCCTCCTCTCACATGGAACCAGAATCCAATTTTCTCTTTTTTCAGAATATAACTCAAAAGATTTAACCTAAGAGGATTGTCCTGTGAGGAGAACTTGTAAAGGCAAATTTCTGAAGCTGTAAGAGAAAGATTATATGTATATATAAAAATATATGTGTGGTGGTGGTGTTAGATGCTGCTGAGTCGAGTCTGATTCATTGTGACCCTACGTGCAATAGAACAAAACCCTCCCCGGCACTGTGTCATGCCTTGTACTATTTAGGGCCTTCCCTAAAGTGGCCCCCTCATGGCATCTTTTCAGACATAACCACTGGAAACCCTGTTTGGGGAGCGATTAGCATTCTGTGGCCTATGGAGGCAGATAGTTGCGGCAGAGACTGAGCATAGAGATTCTTGGACCTCCTTCCAATGTACTGAATCAGAAACTCCTGGCAGCTGCTGGTGATATTGCCGCAGATGGTCTGTGAGGTCCACTCTGAGCAGCACCATCCCCTGGCTGGTGGGCTGTTTGCTCAGTGAACTCCTAGATGTGGCAGGTGTTGGGGGCCTTTCTTGACACAGTGCTTTGGAGAGTGGGTTGGGATGCAATTTCCTACTTTTTAGGAGCTGCCTTCTGGGAGTTTTAGTCATTCTGAAATGAGGTGATGCGGTGGGGTACAGTTGGGTGCATGTTGCTCAGTGTGTGAAACATGTGGTACCCCCGACTGCCAGGTGCCAGAGGGTACGGGGCAACACAATAGGTTGTATTGGAGTCAACTGACAGGTATTGTCCCAGCCACTGCTCAGGTGGTCTAGGAATGATGCTCCCTGAGTCTCATCACGCAAGTCCATGGACACAAGGGAAGAGAGTCCCACAGAAAGTTGGGCCTTCCATCCCTCTGAAACAAATCTTGGATCCACCCAGAGCCACTATATCTCTGGCCCTAGAAACCCAAAGTTCTTCTTCACTGGGCTTTCAATTCCTACTAGGCATTACCAGACCAGCATTTCTAAAACTATCTTCTGAGCAGCAGGAGTGTACCACAGGATGTCATAAAGTATTCTTCCACAAATGTACACAGGTAGCAACATTTGTGCTTTAAAATTTGAGAGCTGGAGGTATGGCTTAGTGGTTGAGCATTTGCAAAAAGCATGTTTGAGACCCTGGGTTCAACTCCCCAGTACCACAAAGAAAAAAATTTTTTTGAAGAAAGATATGAGCACAAAGTGATAAATATGTAAATACATGTTATAATATGGCAATCTACCTTTACAAAATGACATCCTATCAGGAGATGTCAGGAATTCATCTTGGGGTTGCTCAATGCATGAATGGTATTGAGATCTGTGCTCTAATACATTTTGGAAATGCTTGTACTGGACTGTGAGATCCTTGGGGACTGGTCTCCCCTCATATCTTGGGGTGGACTGTTGTGTTGAGGGCCCCCAGTGAACCACACCTTCCAGTAGTCATGCCTTGGTATAGTTCTGTCCCTTACACAGCCTCAGACATGTGACTTACTTTTGACAATGTGACATCAGCAAGTATGACGAAGCATAGATGTGATAAGCACTTGCCTCTTCTCTTGGGACTTGTCCTCTTGGAATGGTCTCAAGAAAGCCACTCACCAAGCTGAAAAGAGGCTGAGGTAGACTAGTGAGTGATGAAACAGAACAGAGAGGCCATGAGGAAGAGCTAGGGCAGCAGATACTTTTGTGTAGCCTTCTTAAACTTTTCAAGTTAACCCAGCTGAAAGAGTGACACCGGCCAAAGCCGCCTGGAGCAGAAGCACCTGGTTGACTGCAGTCAAAATTCATGACCTGAAAAATCATGAGCAATAATAAATCCTTGCTTGTTTTAAAGCATGAGGAGGTTGGGGTGATTTGTTATACAGCAATAATACAAGACACTTGTCAGAGGCGTGTGATACATGTGTATGGAATGAATGAATAACAAATCATAATGCTAGCTCTAAGGCTCATCTCTTACATTGGTCACATCTATCCTTCTGGTGTGATTCCTGTGATGGTTAATTTTATGTGTCAACTTGACTGAATCACTAGGTGCCCAGATACTTGGTGAAATATTCTGGGTGTTTCTGTGAGAGTGTTTTTGAAAGGAACATTTAAATCTGTTGCCTTAGTAAAGTAGGTTGCCCTGCATAATGTGGGTGGACCTCGTCCATCAGTTGCAGGATTACATAAAACAGAAAAGTGATCCTGAGTAAGAGAGGATAATCCTTTGTGACAACCTTCAGGCTGGGACATCAGTCCTTCCTGATTTTGCAGCAGCCTTCTAGCATGTGGACTGAAAAAGGGACATTGGTTCTGCAGATTTTGGACTTGCCAGCCTCTACAATCACTTGAGCCAGTAACTTATGATCAATTAATCAATCTTTCCATCTATCTATCCAATCATATATATGGGCTGACTGGGAGGTATGGCTCAGTGCCCTTATCCAGCATCAATAGAAAGTATTACATTGTATATCAACAGCCTGGGATAGGATCAAAATTCAAAATTCAAAGTACAATTTCTACTGAATGCCTGTCACTTTTGTGCCATTGTAAAGTTGAGAATTCCTAAATCGAGCCATTGTAAATCAGGGACTGTCTGTGATAGAATCTCCCATGATTTGTAAGTGAGGACTCATGCAGATTTAGATTTCAGTTCTAGCCTTCACAGATTCACTCATGCAGTCAGTGTGTAAGTTCTACTGTGTGCTGGACACAGTGTCAGACTCTGGATTTCAATGTGAGCAAAATAAATGCAGTTCCTGTCCTCTAGGTGCTTAAAATCCTGTAGAGGAGATGCATGCTCACCACACAACATGCAAACAAGTAGAACAGCAGTGATATGTGCTGTAGAGGGACCTATGTGCTGTAGGGGTCACCTAGTCAAGATCAGAGAAAAGTTCTTGAAGAAGTGACAGACTTGAGGGCTGAAGGGTGGTAATTAGGAATAAACCAGCAAAGAGGGAAGACAGGGTTTTCCATGCAGAAGGAACAGTATAGGAAAGGATGCTCCCACAGGGGAGTTAGCAGGCATTCAGGGCACTGGAAGAATGTCACTGCTGTGACTAGAGTGGCAAGAGTGGGGTGCATGGGGGAGGTCAGGAAGAAGCTGGGTCTCTCAGCCTGGGCACAGTATACAACTTCAGGCCTTGTCATATAACAGTCAGAAGCCATTGAGCCATCTTTACCTGGAAGCTGATGTGGTTAGATTTGCATTTCCAAAAGACACCTGTGGCTGCTGGCTGCTGCATGGCAAGGTTGGGAGTGGTGTGGAGGGGGCTGGGGCTGGGACCAGAATGGTAACAACAGAGATGGAGGGAGCGCAAGACTGGAGAGCAATTTACCAAGGGAGAACCACTGGGCTTTGGTGCCTAATGGTAGATGAGAGGTGAGGCTGGGAGAGAAGTCAGGGGCTGACCTGAGGTTTCTGGATTGAGCACTTAGGGAGGTGGCAGTGCTCTTTGTTTAAGGGCAGAAGATGATGGGGACCAAGTCAGAGGTGGAGGACAGCTACTTATTAATTGGGTGAACTAGGGTAGGTTATTTTTTAAAACCTCCGGATGACTCAGTTTCCCTATCTGAGATCAGTGATAATAAGTGAAATGATGTTTGTAGAGAATCTGAGTTAGGGTAGCTGCTAGTGCCCATCAGGGCCTCCCATCCTCCCCTCTCTGAGGTGGCATAGGAAGGGGCTTTTGTTCCTGCATGAAGGACAGGAAGCTGATGAGATTGGAGTGTCACCCAGTGACACTTTGCTGGACCCAGGCTCACAGGGAGGGAATGGGGACAGCCTCCTTTCTACTGGGCAGTCTTCCCTCTGACATCAGCTCTCAAATGCCAGGAGCACAGCATCCCCACTTGTGAGTAACTCAGTCACCACTGAGGGCCCAGGATGAGTGGACAGGAGGGTACAGAGTCCAGGTGGGAAGTGCAATTAGGGAAGAGCACACAGTAGGCTCACAGTGAGAGGGATGATGCTCTACATTGAGTTACGTTTTCACCCTTGTGAAAAAATATCTGAGAAAAACAACTTAATGGAAGAATGATTTCTTTGGCTCTCTGTTTCAGAGACTTCAGTCCATGGCTGGCTGCATTGCTTTTAGGCCTGTGGCAAGGCAGAAACATCATTGCAGAAAAGTATGGCAGAGGAAAGCTGCTCACCTCATGGCAGCCAGGAAGTGGAGAAAGACAGAGGGAGGAAGAGTCCAGGGCCAAAATATACCCTTCACAGCCTCACTTCCAGTGACCCATGTCCTCCAATCGGTCTCTGCCTTCCACAGTTTCTACCATGTCCCAATAGTCCATTCAACTATGATTCTATCAGTGGATTAATTCATTGATTCGGTCAGCACCCTCATGATTCAATCACTTCTCCAAAGCCCCACGTCTGAACATTGCATTAGAGACCAAGCCCTGTGGGAGACACTTCATACCCAAATTGTAACACACACCAAATCCACATAGTATTTCATTTCCAAAATGTAGGGTGCTCACAGAGCTCATTTTTTGCTCTCATAAAGTTCAAAATGCTATGGTTGGCAGATAGCCTTCCTCTAAGTTGTGATTCAGGAACCCAGGATCCTTCCAGCTTATGGTTGTGCCACCCCTGGGCCCCAGGGTCATAGCAGACAGGGAAAGAGAGGTGGACAAGGCACTTGTGCTTCTTGATGTGCTCAGCCCAGAACTGAGACACAGGACTTCTGTTCACACTCACTAGCCACTTTTGCTGGCAATGGAGAAGATAGGATAGCCTAGGTGGGTGCCCAGGAAGAAGAGTAGGAAATACGGGTGACTAGCTACTCAGTCCTGGTTTAACAGGTCCCAGCCAATTCCCACATCCTGAGTATTGTTTTCTGGATCCTGATAAAGAGAGATCCATCCAACTGAGCAGGGACCTGAAGTGCACCAGGCGGGGCTCCTGAGGTCCTTCTAGGACTGGGCCTCTTGGTCATGGTGGAGAGGAGGGGCAGGGAAAGCCATGAAAGCTCTGCTGAGTCTTCTCTGGAAGGGTAATACATAGTTCTAGGTGGAAGCAAGGTGAAAGAGCCCGGCTTGGTCTCAGTGCCCTGGCTGATGTTGGCAGGAGGGCCACTCTGGTCACTCTTGTGAAGCAGCCTCTAGCCAAGGCCAGTGGGAAATTTGGCCTTAAGAGTGGGCCGTGAGGAGCTAGTGAGCAAAGCCTCCTGCTTTTGCCCCCAGTAAAACATGTGTGGGCCGGCAGGGAGGGGTGCATTGTTGAGAGCATTGGTTGGATGGCATCAGTGGAGGGAAAGCATCAATGAGGAGGGCTGGCGAGAAAAGGCATGAAGATGCCGAAGCACCAGGATGCTTCAAGAAGGGCAAAGTGAATAGCAGGTGCCGGTCAGTAGTGGGAACAGCTGCCATGTTCAGGAGCCCATGATTCTAGGCCAGATAGGGTGGGGATATCCATGAGTGGGTGTAGGCAAGGGCCAAAGTGGTGGGATTCTGGATCATCTTGTAGGCATATCCATCCTCTCCTCTCTTCCTTATCTCAGTTTTCTAGAAGGGATTTAAGACACCGAGGTGCATCCTCCTCTGGGCCCTGCACACATGGCAGGCTCCCTGAGGGCAGGGGCTGGGCCTGACTCTTTTCCTTACCCTCACGGCTGGCACAGGGATAGCGTATCTCCAGTGCCTGCTTATATGTGCCTGGGTTCTTTGCCATCAGATTCCATGGGGCTGAACCCAGGTCCTGCTTGTTAATATGCTGCTCACTGGTGTAGAAAACTTTCCTGTGGTCTGGACACCCCTGTCCCCTTTCTCAGGAGAACATGATATATGCAGTCAAAGGGATGGGACTATGATGTCATGAGTTACAAGAGAGTCATGGGCACTTGGTCCTGCTGTGAAGTGCTCAGGAGCTCAATTGAACTCCTAGATTCTGTTTCATTTCTGATGCACCCATCTATTGGTTCCCCAGGAAGTGACTGAATGCACACATGGTAGTGTCCAGCCAGCATCCCTGGTTCTATCCAGCTTGGCTCTGTGCTTGGGCAGGGAGTGTTGGGCTCTGCATTGCTCACTCCCTGATGCGCAGGAAGGACTCCCTTTACGTTCTTAGGTGTGTCCTGAACTTGGTCTTGGGATGTCCTCCACCCACTGCCCTATGGCCTTGGTTTAAGCTGGCCCTTCCCTGCAGTACCCCTTGGCCCTGGCTTTTTCTTTTATTGGAAAATTTTTAATGTACAACTTAATGTGATTCATTCTGACATGCATTTCATTTAGACATTTCCATATATGTATTTCATTGTACATTGCACATATGTTCCCCCTTACCCTCTTGTACACTTCCTCCCCCCGTCCCACACCCCCCTACCAAAGGCCTCTCTTCCATTTGCATGTCTTTTTGTGGGAACATTTTTCTGTATATCCTTGAATCACAATTATGTTTAAGGTCGAAACATTTTCTGTTAGGTGCAGTCAAGTCGTCTCCGACTCATAGCAACCCTCATAGGGTTTTCAATGGCTGATTGTTTTGGGATTGCCTTGGGAGTGGATTGCCATGTCCTTCTCCCATTTTTGTGGTGCTGGGAAACAAACCCGGGACCTCAGAGACTGTAGAGCAGCGCTCTACCACATTTTCTGTAGTGATGTATTTTTTTACATTGTCAGTAATATTACATGAATTTTCTAGCCCATTGGTATTATTACCATTCTTTGTATTATTGGTATTATTATAATTATTTCCCAAACTATTAAAATAGGGCTATTTACTTTAAGGTCACCCTTGCTCTCATTTCTCATTCTTCCTTTTTCCTCCTCTCCCCTCTTTCATCTCCCATCATTTCTTCTTTTTGCTAGATCCCTCCCTCCTTCTTTCCACTCCCAAAATTGTCTCTTCTTTTTATTATGTTCTGATTTCTCTGTAAGATTTTCTCCTTCTTTTAATTTTGATTCAGCTCCCACATATGAGTGAGAACATGTAGTATTACTCTTTTGGGGCTGTGTTCGTTCACTTAAAATAATTTTCTCCAATTCCATCCATTTTGTTGTGAATGACATTATTTCATTTTTTTATTGCTGAGTAGTATTCCATTGTCTATATGTATCATAGTTTTTTATCCATTCTTCTGTTGATGGGCACTTTGGTTGATTCCATATCCTTGCTATTATGAAAAGTGCTGCATTGAACATTGAGATGCAGGTGTTTCTGTGGTGTGGGATTTATTTCACAGATGCAAGCCTGGTTCAACATACAGAAATCAATTAATGTAATCCAACATATCAAGAAACTGGCAAACAAAAATCACATGATCATCTCAATTGATGCTGAAAAGGCCTTCGACAAAGAGCAACATCTGGAGAAGAGAGGCATACCAGACAAATCCCTTAACATCATAAAAGCCGTCTATGACAGACCTACAGCCAACAATATATTAAGTGGAGAAAAACTGAAACCATTTCCTCCAAGATCTGGAACAAGACAAGGATGTCCACTCTCTCCTATTCTATTTAACATAGTAATTGAAGTCCTCACCAGGGCAATCAGACTAGAGAAAGAAATCAAAGGGATACAGATTGGCAATGAAGAGGTCAAACTATCTTTATTTACAGATGACATGATTCTATACCTAAAAGACCCCAAAACCTCATCCAGAAAACTTTTAGATTTAATCGACTCCTTCAGCAAAGTGGCAGGATATAAAATTAACACATAAAAATCAATAGTTTTCCTTTACACCAACTGTAAGCAGGAAGAGAAGGAAATTACAGATATAATACCTTTCATGATAGCCCACCAGAAAATTAAGTACCTTGGAATCAATCTAACCAAACACCCTACAGACCTCTATAAGGAAAATTTCAAAACATTAAAGAAAAAATTGCAGAGGATACTAAAGAGTGGAAGGACCTTCCCTGCTCCTGGGCAAGGAGAATCAATATAGTAAAAATGGCTATCCTACCAAAAACAATCTATAGATTTAATGCAATCCCCATTAAAATTCCAATGACAGACTTTACAGAAATAGAAAAAATGATCCAAAAATTCATATGGAATCACAAAAGACCACGTATAGCCAAAACACTCTTAAGCTGCAAAACTAGTGCAGGTGGAATCACAATCCCTGACTTTAATCTATACTACAGGGCAGTGGTAGCAAAAACAGCTTGGTACTGGCACAAAAATAGGCCTGAAGACCAGTGGAACAGGATAGAAGATACAGAAATATCTCAACACACCTATAGCCGCCTGATTTTCGACAAAGGAGCAAAGCAAGTAAATTGGAAAAAGGATAGCCTTTTCCATAAATAATGGGAAACCATTTACAGAAAAATCCACTTGCAGAAAAATGAAAACCGGCCCTGGCTTTTACAGAAACTCAGGTGCAAGTGATGTTCACAACCCAACTGGCTCGCTGTTTGAGGGGGCTTCCTTTACAGCCAATCCCCAAGACCCACAGGGTTCCGTATAGCACGGTGCATTGCTGCTACTCTTGGCTTTCTCCTCAATCACATTTTCTTGAGAATTCTGAGTTTCCTTTTATCTCATACCACAAATTAACTGCCTGTTCATTTTTCCCACAGGTGGTCTCTCTCCTATGTGGTGGGATCTTACAGGGTAGCATTTAAAAGCATGTGAACTTTGGACTTGGGAAGATTTGGGCAAGTGGCATAGTTTCTGCCCTTTCTAGCTATGTTACACCTCTAAAGGTCCTCCAAGCCTAGTTTACTTGTCTGTAAAATGAGCACAATCATCGTATTGACCTAATAGGTTGGTTGTGAAGATTAACCAGAGCAGGGACATAATGCCTGGGCCCACAATGAATGAGAACGATTATTGCCCTCATGACAACTCAAAGTGAGGCGGGGTCCTCAGAGCTGGGCCCAGGTGAGTGTCCCCCAGTTCTCTGTCTTGCTCCTACTTCCACCAGCCTCTCCACCCAGTCCACTTCAGGCCAGATCAAAATGTGAAAGCTTTGCTCATTCTGAGCCTTTGGGGGAGTCTGGGGCATGAATGATGCCTCTGCAGGTACCAGGGACCCACAGCTCCACTCACTCTGTGCCAGGGTGCTGCCTGCCAGACCCTTGTCAGCGGTTACAACCTCCAACTGCATCCTGCAGCCTGAGTTTTATCAAAAGCTCAGTTGAGAGAAATAAAGTTCATGGGGTTATTTAAAGGCCACACATTCCATCCATTCTTCTAAACGAGACTTATCCCTGAACAGAGTTGGACTCTCACAAAACTGAACTATTCTTGGACCACATTATTAGGCACCACGGAGTCTTTATGATGTTCCTGCCTTATGATGGGCACTAAATGGAAGACTGCTTAGAGAAGTCCCACAGTGGCATTTGTTTGGGGAGCCTCCTGCCCCATTATTCTCCACGTCAGCCAGTGTCCCCTATGTCCCCACTAGTGGAAGACATTTTAGGCTCTGGTTTCTAGCAAAATGCTGCAATTCACAGATGACCTGATGGGCTTCTGATGTATAGGCAATGACACAGGAGACTGATACCAACTCCCACTTTACCTGTGTTGCCAGTAAGCTCAAAGCCTAATTTGGGACCCAGATTTAAGACTCTTAGGGGATACATTGGCCTGTTATTTAAGGGAGATGACTGCTGTCCAGATACTGACCTCCAACCTACAGGATGATAACTATGATTTTGAATGTAACTTGTCAATGGATTCAGGGTCCTAGTAGGGCCAGAACAGGAGTCAGTAAATAAAGTAATCAGCATCCTGGGAAACTTGGTTGGGTGGTGCATTGGTTAGGATGAGGGGGAGAGCAGTGAGGAGCAGAGATGGTACAAGACCTGGCGGGTGTGGGACAAGTGTCTCCTTCTTGGCCACTGTGGTGGTGGTAAAGGGCCTGGTGTCACTAGACCAGGAGTTCGAGTGAATACAGAATTTTCCATGAGTTTGAAAAGAGAAGCACGGCCATTGCTCAATTTGAACTTCTCCCTGTGGCCCCCAGGCTTTCTGGGTATTTTTGTCATGTTGCAAAACACTGAAACTTGCAGTGTCCTCTTTCTCTTCCTCTTTGCCCCCACCCCCTCACTCCCACCCACCCTTTTTGTTTCTGAACACATTTCGCCTGGCCTCCTCCTTCCTTCTGACTGCAGGGTCTCCTGCTGGGCTGCCCACATCCCCGCTCCTCCCTCTCTGAGACCCACAGTTTTCTGGTAGAGCAAGCAGAAGAGGGCTGAGGAGTTCAGCCTCAACCAGCGCCGCCATAGAGCAGGGGACATTCATTGAACACTCTTTAGTGTGCCATTTCTGAACCATTATTACTGCTGTTTCATTTTATTTTAATTAATTTTGTGCCTTGGCCCATGGTGCATTTTCATTATTGTCCTAAAAGTCCCTTTCTTTTTTTTTTTTTAATTAATGCATACTAATTATACTAGCAAGGTCCTTTTATCTATCTGTTTATCCACCTATGTAGGCCAAGGTTTCTTCACCTCAGCACTAATGGTATTTCAAGGCCAGATGGCTCTTTCCATGGGGCTGTGCTGTGCACTGCAGGATGTCATGCTACATCCCTGGTCTCGCCCCACTGCATGGGAGTAGCCTCCACCCCATGTGCAACCATCAAAAACGTATCTAGACATCGCCAAATCTCCTCTGGGAGGAAGGATCCAAAGACTCCTGGGTTGAGGACCGCCATCCCCCTTGTCCCCATTCCTCACAACACTCTCCTGCTAGAAACCTCTTGGATTCAGGAACTCCGGATCCTCCCAGCTGTGCATGTTCTTCCCACTCTGTTCACCTCTTTTGCCCGATATTCTCATATTCTCTCTCTCTCTCTCTCTCTCTCTCTCTCTCTCTCTCTCAGCTTGCAAAGGCAGCCCTGTGTAGTCTAGACCTGAGCGCCATGTTGTTTTGGGCTTGTTGTCATCTTCTCTGTCTGCGTCATCAGTCTGCTGCCTCTCATCTTATACGTGAGGGAACAGGTGCAGAGCTGGAACTGCTGGCACGCGTGGTGCTAGTCTGCTGTGGAGCCCTTGACCCCAGGGTTACAGCAGCCTCCATTCCCTCTGAGAATGACTTCACAGAAGGCTGATAAGACCAGGCCTGGCAGAGTAGGAAAGTGGGAGGTGGCTCGCTCAGGGTCACACGGCTCCTCAGCGGCAGCTTCTGAGTCCCCTTGATGTGATGCCCAGTGTCTTGGGAAATGGATTTAACATTTTTTTTGGCTTAGAGATGACCGCTAAATAATTTTGCTCCAGTGTCTGGCAGGAGACCGTGGTTCTGTTGAGAAGAGAAAGTAGGACTCTGAAAGCATCTGTGTGTTTGTTGGGGGCCTCTTTGCTAGCTCTGGAGAGGACACACAGGGCTCACAGGCTCAAAGGTGGCGGATTTCTGTATTTGGACTTTCAGTCCTGGGCCTCTGTGGGCAGTGATGTCCTTTGTGCCATGGGCCCTGGCAGCAGAGTGCTTCTTTGCAGGCCCAGGGGATGATTGATGGAGGGGGCCCTTGGGGGCAGAGCGGAGGGTGCTTTGTGGTCTTAAGGCCATTCACATGACTCTCTGACCTCAGGCTCTTCCCCTTTCTCTTGTCTTTTTCTCCTTCACTGCATTCTGCCCCACTCTGGTTTCCCTTCTCTATTTTCCTTGTCTCAGTTGGCACAAAGCCCTCCGCTGCTGGAGCTGACAGGCCTCCTGTCTCTGGCGGAGGTTGGTTCCAGTTCCCGGATGCAGCCCTGGAGCTGTTTGCCCCAGAGGTCCATGGGGAGGCTTCAGGGCACTGGAGGCAGCAGGCAGGCCAAGGAACCAGCACCTGAAAACCATGCTGTGCCACATTCTCAGAACAGGGCCCCTGCGTTTGCAATAGCAAATATGGGGTCCAGGCCCAGCCACAGCCCACCCACCCCTGAGAGACACACAAGCTCCTCCCAGGTCTCCCCCCACCAGCCTCGAGCTGCTCAGCAGAGAATTTGGGATGGAAATGTGTCCTCTCCGGCTGACAGCATCCTCTTCAGCCTCTGGGAGCCTGTCCACCATGGCTTGCATTCCTGACTGCTCAGGCAGCATCACCTGGTCCCTTTCCAAAGTTGCCTGAGTTCCAGGCCCCAGCCCAGACTCTGAGTTCTCGGTCTGGAGTGTGCCTGGGGCCTGGGATTCTGAGAAGCCTCCCCAGGTGACTCTACTCTGTGGCTGGGATGGAGAGCAGCTGATTTGCTGAGGGCAGAGTGTCACAGAGAGAGTACCTCACCCAGTGCAGCCCAGGAGAGCAGGCTGGAGTCTGAATGGCCCTACTAGGCGTAAGTTTGGTAGGAGGGTGTCCCTGGGAAGCCTTCCTCCTCAGTCTTCAGACAGGATCACCCTGAGAAGAAGTGGCTGACTCGTGGAATTTTAGACAAGGAAGGAGCCAGGAAACCCAACCACCCTAGCCTCTCATTTCACAAGGGAAGTGAATTTGTCTGGAGGGAGCTAGTGGGGGCCCGGGGTCCCCCAGCACCACAGCAGGGTCAGGCAGAAGCCAGATCAGCCTTTGGGCTGTCTCCTTCCCCAGCCTCGCTCAGCCAGTCCCCTTGGCAGGGTTCTCCTTAGGTCCCACTGATCTTTGGGGTGACTGTGCCTCTCCACCTTTTGCTGGTGGAGGAGACAGGCCTGACTTGCAGAGCCTGGGTGGGAAGCAACGGCTGGAGCTCCAGCCAGGGAGTCTCTGCCAAACTTTGCAAGAAAACTTTTGCAGAGCTGCTGACCTTCTGCAGCTGTTTTATAGGCCCTGTGGACCGAAAGGGGAAGTTTGGCTGTATTTAGAAAGTTGTTCACAAAGAGGAATGGCGGGGGTGGGAGCGAGGGTGAGGAGGGCAGGGGGGTGGGAGAAGCCCAGAGAGGAAGGAGGCCATGCAGGAGGGAGGCCAGCAGGGGCCGGAGGACAAGGGTTTGATTTGAGCCCACATGTTGTCACTTTGGGAGCTCTTGGGGCTGGAGGGTGGGGGGTGGGGCAGAATAAGCAGGAGGGAGAAAGAGAAGAAAGGGGGGCAGGGGGAGGAGAAGGAGTTCCCAGCCAGGAAGCCTGTCTTTTTCTTAGGCTGGAAGCAAACGCTGAATGTGCTGGGAGCAGGCCTGGCAAGTGGTAGACTCTAAAGGGGACAGAGAGGTGGGAGAGGTGCTGTGAAGCGAGAAGCTTAGATGTCCAGCCAAAGTAGGCAGTTAAAGGAGGAACTCTCATCTTCCCTGGAGTGTGCACAGATTTCTCTGCTGTCATAGTCCGCTCAGGTTGCCCTAACAAAATAGCTCAGATAGGGAGTACCATGGCTTCAACCCAGAGGGCTCTGCAGAAGGTCCTGCCCCCACCAGAAATGTGCTCGAGCAAAATCGCTCTTCTAGAGGCAGCCCCAGCCTGAGGGTCAGAAGAGGGTCCAGTCCCAGCATGGATCCTGTTACACTGGCCAGAGGCACGGTGCTGCCACCTTTCTCTGGAACATGGTAGAATGGGCGGGCAAAGGGACCTGATCTGAGGATGAAAGTCAAAGAGGAAGGGAGAGGGCAGCCTGCATTGACTCTGACTCCCTGGCTGAGCATCTCAGGTCAGAAGTGCGGCTCTCAGCCTGCTCAGTGGGCCCTGGTGAGGAAGGCTGCTTAACTCAACCCAACCTGACCCTCCTCAACAAGACTCCACCTGCTCTGTTAGTCACTGAGCATTGGCTGAGCACCAGTGAACTATGTGTCAATCATTGTGCTACATACCGGGCATAGAAGACGCAGTTCCTGCCCTTGTGGAGCCTGGAGCCTGGAGCCTGGTGGAGACCCTTGAGGGTTCATCAAGGGGTCTGTGTCTCTCCCAAGCCCGTAAGGACGGTCAGAGAAAGGTAGGAAGAGGCAAAGTTCTTCCGTCTGCGATCTCATTGGGAAGACAGATTCATATACATGAAACACTTAGAGAATGAGGGACTGATTAATAAGCACCTGTTGACTCTGGTATGAACCTGTAGAAGTTCGTGAGCATGGCCAGGTTCAGGCCTTGTGAGCTCCTAAGTGCTCTAGGTGGACCTGGCAGGGCATCCACATTAGGGCTAATTTCCTATGCAAGCTTCATGGAAGGATGGGAAAATGTGAATAAGTGCGCCTGACTAACTAGACTTGAATAAAAAATACATAAGTTGGGACAGGAGCATATTAAGCTGGACAATCTATGTACACTGTGTGATCTTTCTTGGTTCCTTCTTCCCATTGGCCACTCCCTTTTCTTACTCCTTTTTACCCCTCCCTTGGAGATAGAAACCTTCCATGGCAAATGATTGGATTCCAGGTTTGGGAAATGTCTACCATTTATAAAGCACAGTGCTAGCTGCAATGCGATTCAGAGATAAATCACACAGGCTTACTTTTAAGGACTGTCAAACCAACTTGGGTTCACAAATTGCTATAATAGAAGATAGTGGAAGATGCTTGTAAGCAGGAGAGTGTGGGGGTGGGGCTAACAGGAGAGTTGGTCCCATCCTTTGGTATGTTGTTGTTGTTAGGTGCCATTGAGTTGGTGTCCGACTCATAGTGACTCTATGTAGAACAGGTGAAACACTATTGTCAGTGATTCCCTGCTGTTCATAGGGTTTTCAATGGCGGATTGATTTTTGGGAGTGGGTTGCTGGGTTTGTCTCCCAAGCCTACAGCACCTGGTGTTCCCAGGTGGTCTCCCATCCAGGTACTAACAAGGCCCAACCATGCTTAGCTTCTGAGATCTGACGGGATCAGAAACCACAGTGCTATGGCTGCAGGTATTCTCTGGTATGATGTTGCTGTTGTTAGGTGCCCTTGAGTCATGTCCGACTCATAGCGACCCTCATAGGGTTTTCAATGGCAGATTGTTTTTGGGATTGCCTTGGGAGTGGGTTGCCACGTCCTTCTCCCATTTTGGCGGTGCCCAGAATCGAACTCAGGACCTCAGAGACTACAGAGCGGCGCTCTACCAACTGAGCTAAATCCCAGCCCATCCTTTGGTACAGGAATTGGAATATCAATGCTATGATGTATGCGCATGTGTGTGTGCACATGTATGCACTTGCACTGTTTGTTGCTTGGTTTTTGAATTTTAAATTTCAGAAAAGCTATAAGAATATTACAAGGAATTACTATATATCCTTTCCCTGGGTTCACCAACTATTTACACTTCTTAAACCTTTTGAGAAAAAAAGAGTTTTGCCTTTACCCTTAAAATTCTTCAGTGTATAGTTTCAAGGACATTCTTTTACATAGTCTGGTTTCCTTTTAGCTGAGCCTTATTCCTCTCAGTTTCAGACAGTAGTGGATTATTCTAATCTCAAATAAAGCTTTTAAATAGGCATCAACTAGATTATCTTTCTGCTTGGTGCCATGCTGGTGTCCTGGCCATTGGGGGCTGCCTAGGCCCCAGGGTCCCTGGGAGATTGCTGCCTTTGGGGGCAATGCTTGAGTCTGCTCATCACTGGACATCTGGTCTGCCTCCTTAGAGGCCCAGCCAGGCCTTGGCTGAACTCTGTTTCACTGTGTTTTCCTTCACTTTGTTCTCCTGGAGTTTTCTGCACATTTTCCCACCCACGGATGAGAATGTCGCATAATGTTGGCTTTCCAGTGTCCAGCATGGAGAGGTAGAAGCAGAAGTGAGCTTGGTTGGGCACTTTCTCTGGGCCTTGGAGGCCAGCCTGGGCTCCTCTGGAAACACAGGCGGCTTCCTGTCCCCGACTTGCCAGGAGAAGTGAGGCTGTATGGCGTGGTCTGGCTCCGAGGTCTGTGGTCCTGCTCAGGACTGGCAGTTTTAGGCTGAGGGAATATTTTCCAGAGTACAGCTGAGGGACAGAACGTCTCAGTGAGATGGGCTGGGATGGGCAAGGTTTTGGAAAAGCCCCTGCTTGTTCTGGGAGGTGTTCAGGACTCTGAGGTTTTGGAAATCCATGGCGGCTCTTCACAACTGCTCCTGGCTTTGGGAGGAGGAATGGAGGAGTGCCTGATGCCTTGGGTTCAGTGGTAAAGGTGAAGCCCAGCCTTGCCAATCTGGGACCTGGGTTTCTGCTGGGCCTGGGGCAAACACTGGACTTTGAAAAGGAATGCACTTTATGGGACCTGCAGTCATGAGATGCTGTTTCCATTAGCCAGCCTGGGCTGGAAGTTGGCTGGGCATTGGCTCTGACACAAAGCCATAGGGGCCTCTGGGTCTGCACTCAAAGGCACCTCTGATGAAGCAGGTAGGAGAACCCCACCTAGGAATAGAACATGCTGGAGGCATTTAAACAGGCTTATCAGTCTCATTGGAAGGTAAGGCCAAGGAAGGGGAGCTCAGACCAGGCCTGAGCAGTCAGGGAGGGCCTAGGGGAAGAAGGGATGCCTGAGCCTCCTTCTCTAGCAGCCTTTGCTTACTTCTGTTCTGCTTTACTACACAATCAGGAGGCCTGGAGTTCAGCTCCAGCCCTGGTGGCCTTAGGTACCTGGGTTTACCTCAGTGGGGATGTCTCCTCTGGGCGAACTGGGATGTGGATCACCAGAGTTGAATGCTGGACGGCTTCAGAAGTGCAGGAATTGCTGGGCTGGGCGTGTTGGCGCAAGCCTGTAATCCCAGCGGCTTGGAGGCGGAGGCAGGAGGATTGCAAATTCGAGACCAGAGGCAGTCTGCGTAATTTAGTGAGACCCTGTCTCAAAAAGTAAAAAAAATGGGCTGGGGGTGCAGCT